>OV049924.1:282994983-283367483 GCA_920104205.1 Eupeodes latifasciatus
TCCTCAATTCTGTCGATTAGCGTAGACTGGCTCGTTAACGAACCAGCCTGTGCTATCTATAAATTTCCTCATGCTTGCCATTGAGACCTGTGCTAGATCATCCAGTTCTCCAACAAACCTGTTTCCGAAATGACGGAGTCGGCTGGTTTGGAGGTTCGGACAGTCGCAGAGCAGGTGTTTAATGGTTTCCATTTCCTCCTCATCCTGACAGCTCCTACAAAAATCGGGTGCAAATGCCCCTATTCTGTTAGCAATTGTGCAAATGGCGCAATGACCTGTTAGTACACCTATCAAGATTTTAATGTTCTTTTTACTCAGCGATAGAATATACCGAGTTTCCTTTTCATTTGTGTTAGGCCATAAACTTCTAGAGATTACACAATCGTCCCTGGATTTCCAGGAGATATTGATTTTCTCTTTTAGTTTAAGGTCTATCTTCCTCTTGAGTACCCCAATCGGGACGAGTGGTCCCCTAACTGAATGGTCGCTACTACTTGTGTCTGCTTCTGACCCTTTCCTGGCTAGTTCATCTACTATATCATTCCCTTCTATATTGCTATGTCCGGGAACCCAGCAGAGCTTTACCTGGTTAGTGTGGCAGATTTTGTTCAATTCCTTCCTACAGTTTAAAACTGCTTTTGATCTTATGGTCTCACTGGCTAAGGCTTTGATAGCAGCCTGGCTGTCCACGAAAAAAGTATTGTAATTGCAAGTGGAAACTACCAAGCAAGTTCTATCGCGACAGTACTATCATAACTTCTTGCAAGTATTTGCAAGTGCAATTGAAATGCTAGTTTAAACACTTTTGCATCGACTCGCGACAGTTCTTGCAGCTTATCGAAACAGTTTCGTATATCTCGCGCAAGTGGCTGGTCTTTCCTTCGGTGATATTTAACAAAAGTTGGTAAAAATTGATTTTCGACTCAAATATCTTTTCAAAACTTTGAGATTATGACTTTTAGCTAATTTTAACTCACAAAAAATATTGTTTTTAACATTTGGAAAAATTTTGAGAAAAATCGAATTGACAGTTTTTTACAAAAAATAAAAACCTAAACAAAAAAATTAATAAAAGTTGGTAAAAATTGATTTTCGACTCAAATATCTTTTCAAAACTTTGAGACATTAGCTTTAAACTACTTTTATCTTTTAAAAAATATTGTTGTCAACACTCAGTAAAATTTTGAGGAAAATCTATTTTTTTACAAAAAATAAAAACCTAACAAAAAAACAGTACTAAAACTTGGTAAAAATTTATTTACGATTCAAAAAGCTTTGAAAAATTAAAAATATTGTCTTCACTCTTTTTTTTCACAGAAAATGTTGTTTTCCTTTTCAGTAGTTTTTTTTATAAAAATCCAACAGTCCGTTTTTTCATAAAAAAATAAAATCTACAAAAAATAGTACGCAAATTGATGTTCGGTTCTTGATATCTCTCAAATTAATTTCATTCATTAACTTGTAAAAATTTAAGAAATGCTACTAAAATTGGTACAAAATTTTGTTCGACTAAAAATCTATTTAACAAAACTAGATTTTCAAACTAAACTATTTCTTCATATGAAAAATATTGTTGATAATTTTAAAATTTGTAAGAATAATTCAACTAACAACTTTTTTAACCCAACACGAAAATCTACAAACTTTTAAGCAAGACAAATCGACATACGGGATGGGAAGTTATCAGTGTGGGTCGCATCCCAGCCTCTTTTTTCTTTTTTAATAATAAAATTATCATCGCAGCTGCTAATCGTTGACTTTTTTTTCCATAACTTCACAATTTTAAGTAAACAACCAGATTTTTTGCGACATTAATTGCTCTCATGGTGTAAATACATCTGCAATAAATTGCGACAGTATGATGCGCGAGCTTCTTGCAAGACATTTATTGCAGAAGAAATTGCAAGAATTCACATGACAATGTAAACGCGACTTCAAGAAACTTCTGCAAGACTTCCGCGGGTTGAATTGCAAATGGAAACGCGGCCTTACTTGCATACGTCGGTTTCACAATCGATTAAAAGATGTGCCAACGTTAAAGAATTCAAAAATTTGTATTTGGTCGTTATAGTTTATTTTGAGACTCAGAGTATTATACATACATATATAGAATCGACAACTATTGAGAGTATATTAAGTTTGTTAATCTCAAAGAAATAAACAAAATTATTAATTTAATTTATTTTATAACAAATATTTCAAATATAAAAATATATTCAAGTTTTAATTAAGAAATGTGTCAGAAATCCTTAATCAATGGCTGCATAATAAATAACGAATAACAACGTTTCGGAATATTTGCTCTCATGGTCATTATCATTTTTAAAATATAAGAAAGGCCCCCCAGATCCATTCCTCATGTTGGAACTATAAGATTAACATTATAATGTCCTGAACCAGTTGGAAAGTAAGAGTAATATTGTTGATATATATAGATGTTGCTCGTAGTGATGGTTTTGTTGTTAGTTGTTGCTTACGAAAAATGGTGAAAAATCGGTCATCTCACACGGCCAGATGGTGATCGCAGATGGGACCTGATGTAACCTGTCCGATAATCTATTGTGGTTGGATGCTGACCGGTTAGTGAACCGTTGCGGGGACCTCGACCCCATCTGTATTTTGGATATATTTTATATTTAAGAAAAAAGCATTTAATTCTTTTGGTTTTCTAAAATAATTACAACAAATACATTTTAATGAACCCATTTCTATAAATTCAATGAGCTTCTAAACATAAACTTTAATTAATTTAAGCTATTTCAATAAAAAAAAAAAACTTGTTTAAATTTCAAAAAGTATGTGTGTGTATGAATCTTTAAACAAAGGTACAAATGTCTTGTTATTAACATGAAATTGCAAACCAGGCAACAGTTTGGCCCTGAGAATTATTGTTTTCTCACAACAAATTTATGTATATCAAAACTATTTTAATGCATGTTAAGAGACGTCAAAAGGCTTTTTGAATAAGCCAAACTATTACGACCCAAACGCAAAATAGTTGACCTGCTTAATATTTCATATTATTAAATTGAAATAAAAGACTGGCAATTTAAATTAAGAAAAATAATTCAAAGTTTATTTGCATATTTTGGTTGCATAAGAAAAGTACTTCTTATAACGGAACCTAAAAAAATAATAATAATATTAATAAAAAAAACCAGAAATATTTAACCGTATGTAACGCAAAATAGTTAGCCCACTGTTTTAACGGCGCAAAAAGGTTGGATCAATACAAACAACTTGTCTTCAGTTCTTCACCACTGAGTGACGTCACCTTTGTTTTTAATAACGGCCGCAATTCGACTTGGGAGTGTTTCTACAAGATAATAGCAAAATTCACGTTATATGCCATCCCAAACTTCCTGGATCTTTTGCTTTAACTCGCTTAAGTTTTTAGCTGGATTTGTTCTCAATTATGTTTTCATTTCCCCCCATAAAGTCTGAATTGGATACAGATCGGGACTATTTGCGGGCCACATTAGCACCGGAATGTTGTGTTCTCGAAGCCAGATCAGATCATATTTCGCTTGGCTGTGAGACACCATCTTGTTGAAATGTAAAACAGTCATCTTCTGTTTTCAGCCTTGGAATGGAAGTTAAAAGATGGTGCTCTAAGATGTCCTGATATTTAATGGTATTCACAGTGCCTTCGACGAACGAAAGGTTGCCACTCTTTGGGCAGACATATGTACATCCCCAGAACATAACTGATGCGTTAAATTTTGTTTTTCGACCAAAGTAATCTTGGTAAAATGCTTCATCTTTTGTTCTTAAGACTCAACGTCCAGATCTGATAATCAAGAACGCACTTAAGGCATTTCTTTTTTTTGCAAAGAAGTTAAAAGTGGTTTTTCTTTGGCCTGAAGGTCGATTTGCAAGAAAAAATAATTTTCAAAGACTATATTAAATTTATGTATATAATGGTACAAATTACTTTATAAAATGTATGTATATCCAATTTTCTTCATTTCTCCAATACAGGTGTCTACAGAAACTTGTTTTTGATAGCGTTTTTCCATTTTAAGGTTTACGGTTGTAGCTCGACGATCTTTTTTAAGATTCTTTCTTAAAGTTCTTTTGTCACGACCTGAAGCAATTGGTGGCCTCTCAGTTTTCTTCAATGGGTTCACATAAATACATTAACTGCTATATTTCGAACTGAAGATCTTGAAATTTCAAGTAATTTCTCATATCGCACGACGAAATTTTTTTTTTATGTTTTCCGACAAGCATTTGCCATGCGCCAGGATGAATTTTGACTGAGGTTGAAATCAAAGCATCCTTCACTAATGAAACCCATACTTTAATAACGCAATAAAAAACTTCAAGAAAGAGAGACATAACCAAGCCTAGGCTAACTATTCTGCGATGAAAAACTTTCGGGCCAACTGTTTTGCAATGCAAAACAAATGAGTTTACATTACTAAGAGCAAGACAAAATTTCATTTATTTAAATTATTAAGACCATATATTTATGAACCATATCTAGACAAAAATATCAATTTTTTTGTATTAATTCTGTATAAAAAAAGATTTTGATAAATTAGTTTTACAAATATAATCATATTAGGCCAACTATTTTCCATTTGGGCGCGTAGAAATTACAAAGCATTTCTTACAATAACATACACTGAGTGTCATCAGGTTAGCACACTTCCTTGCGTAAGTCATTCCAGCTAAACTAAATGAGACAGAATTTTAAATTATTGCTGTTTATGGCCCATTCAATTCTAATTTAAATAAACCAAAAATTATAATTCCATCATTCAGAAAAAAAAAAAAAAAATATTTTAGAATAAAACAAAAATAACAATTTATTTGAGCCATCAGGTTAGTACATATGATTTGTTTTAAGCATTTAAGCAACTAATTTATTTCCGAACTTATCTATCAAACATCTAATAATTTTAACATATTTTTTGTTAATTTAATATTGCGTTGTTGAGCCCTTGTTGAAAATGACCTCATATATTCGATTGGAAAGTGAACCGTATGGTTTTCCTATGTAATTCAGAGAAATAATAAACTGACCTTTTCGCCCTCAATCCATGACTTAACCCGGATCGGAGCGTTCTTTTTAACCTAAAAGAAAACATAGCACCAATCAGAATTCCTTGTCATATGCGCCCGTGCAAAATTCAACAGCATTTCCTTTCGAGTAACATGAAGTGAGGGATTTTTCTTTAATTTCATTTTGTTTAAATGTGAAGCATTCCTTAGAACAAACAAAAATTGGTTGTCAAATGAAAATAATCTAAAATGATTTGAATGTGGTAACCTGATGACGCAGAGCATACTTTTCTGTCGAAATTGTAGAAAAGTAGAAAAGAAACGTTTAACGAGATATGAAAACCACAACATCAATTATATTAAGCTAACCTGATGATTGGAATACTAAGCATACTAAGAAAACAAAACCCACATTTAACATGCTAACAACATTTATTTATTTATTCTACTTAGAACTATTATTATGATTAGTGGTATAAGTATGCAAATTAATATTGTCTTATTGTGTTATTAATTTTGTTGTTTTTACTCACGCACTATTAGTTTCATCACCATTAATAATGAGTTTTTTTTTAAATCTACCCCACGTTTGTCGTCAATTTATATTTTCTTTACCATAAGGTATTTAAAAAAAAAATTATTAAACATTTTTTTAAATAAATCTGAACCGATTATTCCACCTGGAACAGATTGGTTGCAAAATAAAACGGCTTTAGATTGATTTTAAATTTGTTTTAATGCATTAAGCGACGGTCTTCGATTATAGTTCTATCACCTACATATGTATCATTTTCAAAGCTCTTTTTTGGATTCTAAAAAAACTTGTTTTAGTGGCACCTGCCCAAATATGCGAGTTATATTTAAGTTTTGGAGGAACAAAGGCTTTCTAAACTACAGCCTGATCATGCTGTCGAAATCGGAATTTAATGATCTTATCATATTTTGTCGTTGCAGTTCTACATCAAAAGCAGAGGGATGTGAGTCTGAACACGAATATGAAAAGCTGGGTACTGTCGTCAGCGAAACAGTTTAATGGATCAGAAGTGGCAGACAAGAGATCGATTATGAACATAAAGATGGAGACAATACGGAGCCCTGGGGTACTCCCGCATTTATTTTATTAATTTAGCACTTGAGACCATCCAATACAACTTGTATTGAACAGTTAGAAAGGAAGTTTCTAATCAAACGAAGTAGATATCATCATAAGGTGATAATTGCCTATCATATTTTTGTTACTCAACTTGACTATCTTTTTTATCCCGTTTGTGTAAGATGATTCAACTCAATTCGATTGAATAAGTTCAGATTAGAATTGTCAAAATTTATTGTTGCCATGGTTATATTTTAAATTGTTTCCTATAAAATATCTTAACAAAAGTATGCGTTTGAATAACATTCTTTCTTTTCTTGTGTTCATCGAATGTCGTAAGCTTTGTCGGTCACGAGAATGTGTTTTTGTGCCTAAAAAAGGAAACTGAAAAAATTTTCCATTCGTTTCTTGTAGCTCTTTTCAGAAACGACATATTTGTAGGAAAATGACTATCATATTTTTGTTGTGACAGCTTTTTAGGTATCAATTTGACTATCACCTTACATAGATCAAATTTGATTATTTTGACTGTCATTTATCAACAATCACCTTAGCCGATTCCACCCCAGATTGAGTTTTTGGAGTATCTATAATTTTGTCACATTCAATATTGTTACCGTTTTAGAAATCCGAGACATTGTAATTGTGTGGAACACTCGAACCTTAGGTCATCCGGACCCATCTTTCGATTTTTGTTGAGAGACAAGCGAATGTCTTCAACACTAGACGGGGATCTTTTCCGTTTATGAATTTTTGGTAAGTATTCGCTACGGACAGAAGGAAAGTCCGATCAGTTCGATGAGCTCATTAGTAATACATAAATAATTGTGAAGTGAACCCCGTCGGCAAACACAATTTCGGTTACGGCCGTTGACAATTCATATTTCATAACGTTAATCACAACACTTAAATCAAACACTGTTACACAACCAATGATGAGCGGAATCCCAAGTTATCGTAAAAGTAACGATTGCTTCGAGTAATCAAAGTAATATAATTTATTTAATTTAATAATTTCGAGTTGTCAGTGAAAGCTCGTGTGAGGAGGTTCATGTCCTCTTGTCGTGTTCTGCGTTTTAATTAATTGTTGTCTGTCTCCCGTCCCCGTCCCCGTCGCAGTCTCGTTTAATTTAATTTATTTAAAAACGAAAAAAAACAAAAAGCTCAAATAAAATCAACAAAAATAATCAATTAATCAACAGAAAATAATAATGAACAAAAAAACAGTGAACAACAACAGCAATATAATAAAAAAAAAGCAACACAAAGGTAAAAAGGCAATAATATAAATACCTACCAGAACGCAGTAAGTGCATTCCCCTCACTCTTTCTTTCATTTTTTGTACAGTTGAGTGGCTCAGCAGGTGCATGCATTGGGCTAAGCTTTTTGAAAGCTCGCTCAATTGTGTGTATGTGTTGGTTCATTCAATAACACATGGATTGTAGATTACTGTTTTGATTGTTAGGGTCCGGACCAATTTAACTTCACTACTAAAGGCATAACACTAGTAGTGTGGTTCTATTGTAAAGACCTCTTAAATAATCTTATACAGTGATATATTTAGAAGTTCGTCTGTTTTGATTTTAGGGTTTTTTTTATATTGCAATGACTGGTAATTTTAGAGTAGATTATAGCAATGTTCGCGGGCTGAGATCGAATTTTCTGTCTGTGTACATCCACGCTAATTCTAACAGACCAGCTGTTTTGGCATTGAGTGAAACCCAAGTAGGTGAAGATTCCGATCCTGCTGAATTTTTTATTCGTGGGTATTGCTTGGTGCCATTATTCTTTGCACACCATGGTCTCGCCATATGTATTAGGAATGATGTTGCCTATCAACTTTTACCACAATATAGTCATTGTACCAACTCCTTCTTTAATTTCATGTGGTTAAAACTTTCCGTAAATAAGCACATCATTCACTATTGTTTCCTTTATCGAAGCCCAAACCTGGACAGAGTTTCGACTTCTCAGGAATTTGATGCTCTGTCTGACTCCATTCAAAGAATTGTCTCCCTGTATCCTCACACTGAAATCGTTATTACGGGCGATTTCAATGTACACAATTCTTCATGGCTTCAACATTCGGGTCAGACAACACCAGAAGGAGTGTGTGCTGAGATCTTCGCTGAGTTGAACCACCTAACTCAGCTGGTCAAGGAGCCCACTCGAATATCGGACGTGGTAGGTCGAGCAGAAAACACTCTTGACTTGTTTCTTACCTCTGACCCTAGTAAGTACACTATTAGTGTTCTATCTCCTCTAGGCTCATCTGACCATTGTGTCATATCAGCAAATTTCTCGTGTCAAAACTCTCCAGTTAAAGAAAGAGCTCCTAAGAGAACCGTTTGGCAATACGAGAAAGCCAACTGGGACGGTCTTAATAATTATTTTAGGATCTTTAACTGGTCACTATGCTTCCTCGATAGTGACGTAGAAGCCAGCGCTGATATGATCACAAGTTTGATTCTCCTTGGAATGAGAACTTTTATCCCGAATAGGGTTAAAAGCATCAGACCTAAGGAAAACGCATGGTTCGATGCGAGCTGTAAAGAGGTTATTAGGGTCAAGAAGGTAAGTTTCCGTTGTTTTAAAGCCAATCCAACTGAGGAAAACCGGAATAAGTTCAAGCAAGCCAGGAAGGCCTGCAACGTCCATATTCGACGGACCAAATTTTTACATGACCAAAAATGACGGCAAAAAATACTGCAATGTCCCAAAGGCAGTAAAAATGTTTGGTCATTTGTAAAAAACATGAGGAATTCTTCCTCTTCGTCGGTTCCTACCCTCATTGTCAATGACACTCCACTTGTTAGCTCTTTAGAGAAAGCTAATCTCTTCGCTAGGCAGTTCGCCGCCAATTCAACGCTGCCAATGAGTGTTATGACTCCGCCTGTCATCGAGCGCGTTAGTGATTCTATGGGACCAATCTTTTTTCGCACTCGTACTGTGGCGAGAGTCCTAAAAGATCTTAACATACATAAATCCGCTGGTCCGGATGGTATCCCCGCTATTGTTCTGAAGAGGTGTTCTTCAACGCTGGCAAAACCACTGCGTAAGCTTTTTCATCTGTCCTACTCCTCAGGTCTCGTTCCGAGTGGATGGAAAACCGCATTTGTCCAGCCTATTCCCAAAAAAGGCGAATCTTCCTCAGCCTCTAATTACCGACCGATTGCACTTACGTCCCTTCTTTCCAAGGTCATGGAAACGCTGATTAATTATCAGCTTAGGAAATATCTTGAGGAACGGAAGCTTCTTAATGACCGGCAATACGGCTTTCGTAGCAATAGGTCCACTGGTGATCTCATGGTTCATCTCACCGAACAGTGGAACAAATCTTTACATCGTTTTGGAGAAAGTAAGATTATTGCACTTGATATTTCAAAGGCATTTGATAAAGTCTGGCATCTTGCTCTCTTATCGAAAATGCGTGCTTTCGGTATCGACGAATCTCTTCTTCGTTGGATTAGAAATTTTCTTTCGAACCGTTCAATACAAGTTGTTTTGGACGGATTCAAGTCTGAAACCCATAAAATAAATGCTGGTGTTCCCCAGGGCTCCGTTTTGTCTCCGACCCTCTTCCTCATTTTTATAAATGATCTCCTGTCTGTTACTTCTAATCCAATACATTGTTTCGCTGACGATAGCACTCTTAGCTTTTCATATTCGTTTCCAGACTCACAACCCTCCTCTTCGGATGTGGAACTGCAACGGCAAAATATGATTAGCTCATTAAATTCCGACCTACACAGCATTGTACAATGGGGAATAAAAAATCGTGTGGAATTTAATGCTTCGAAAACGCAATGCTGTCTTGCATCGTTAAAGCGAGATAAACCCTCTTTGCCACTATCTATGAGTGGCACTTGCATCAACGAAACGGAAAATCTCAACATCCTCGGAATGTGCATCAGCAACCACCTTTTGTGGAGCGATCACATACGCGATGTTGCCAAAAATGCCGCAAGATGTCTAGCTTTTTTGAGACGTTGCAAGAAATTTTTCTCTCCGTCTGATCTGGCTACAATCTACAAAACTTATATACGTCCGAAACTTGAATATAACTCTCATCTCTGGGCTGGTGCTCCAGTAACTTATTTAAGCCTCTTGGACAGTATTCAAAGTAGAGCTTTTAAAATGATTGGTGACATTAACATCATCAACTCGTTTACGTCACTCGAACATCGACGCAAGGTTTCTTGTCTAACCCTTTTTTACCGTTATTTTAACGGACTATGCTCTAGTGAAATAGCCAGTTGCATTCCTCCCCTTAAACAATTTAACCGTAATACTCGCGCTTCTAGGAATGCCCATCAGTTTACCCTTGAGCCCAACTTCGGCCGTACTATGAAGTACAGAGATTCATTTTTTAGCCGTACTACGCGAATGTGGAACGCCTTGCCACGCTCTATCTTTCCCTATCATTGCAATGTTCAGGAGTTCAAAATCAATGTACACCGACACCTCCTATCCAACCCTTCCCTCCTTTCCTAATGCTCACACTGTGTCTTTGGCATATTAAAGGTATTAAAAAAAAACCCTTTTAGTGTTCGCTTATTATAAAAAAAAAAAAAAAAAATTGATTTACTTATGGATCTGGTTCCTTTAAATATTTTTGGATTTAGATACCTTTACTTCCTTTTGTAATTTGAATTCTTTTAGATAATTTTTTATTTGAATTATTAAGATAATTTCGTATGTGATTACTTTCCTAGCAACAAAATGAAAATTATTACGATTCCAGACATAGTTTAATTGAAATATGGGAAATTGCAGTGGTTCAAGAGAGAGTTCCTGAATTTTCGATACTTCAATATATTATTTTTGATATACGAGTACATAAATATTAAAATGTAAACAAACAAATGTCGTATTTGGCTATATCACAATAATATTTACTTACACTGCCGGTTATAAGGTTAGAAGCAGGCTTTTTCGAGAAGTAAAATCGTCGTTTCTCCCGTTACATGATGGATTAGAAAAAAACAACTATAGTAAATGAGGGAATATTTTGTTAACAACAAAATATAAAATTTGGGTATAGGAAATATTTTACTAACGGAACTTTCATAGCAAATTGTTAATTGAGTAAAGAATATGCGAAAATAAGTCGGGTCATTAGATTAGAAGCACATGAAATAAATGGAAATAAAATGCAAGTATCTTTACTTTGTTATGTTTTTTAGTTTTCATTAGGTTTTTAATTATGTGTGCTACCACCAGCCTTCAAAATAACTTCAAAAATTCTACCTTTTAAGGATTTATAAAGAGATTCCAAGTAGAGCAAAGAAATCTCACTCCAGGCCGATTTGATACCATGAATTAGCGCTTCCTTGTCACCGTATTGCTTTCCTCTCTCATTTACCTTACGTGTAAGCTAGCCCCACATATTTTCAAATATGTTAAGGTCCGAGGAATATGGTGGCCAAGGCAGCAAGTGGAAGTTTTTGTTTGCAATAATGGATTTTACCTCTGGCTGTGTGTATGGGAGCGTTTTCCTGCTGATCAACCCATGGAATCGGTCCAAAAAGCTCGCTAATATTGGGGAATACTGATTCCAGGAAGGCTTTGTATGTTTTCCTATTCATTTGGTATCTTGGACTACCAAGTCTATAGCGCCATACAATAAAATTGAGCCCCAGACGATAACGCCTCCTTTTTTGCTATGGTGACGCATTAAACATCACTACTCTTTCCTCAGGTGATGGAAATAATAATTATAACCATCTGGTTCATCTAGGTTAAATTTTTGGTCGGAAAAAAATAACCTTCCGCCAATCATTTGTGGTCATTCCATTTTGCACATCCCAGCTCATGTGATCTTTCCCGAAACACAAGCGTTGCTTCTTCCTTGCGTCATTAAGTGGTGGTTTTTTTTAAGCTTCAGGTGCTTTAAGTGTTTAGCCTGGCGAATCGTGCATTTAACAGTGGATAAGCTGGCCTTAACATTAGCTTTCTCCCTAATTTTAGCTGCCGATAAAGCTGAATTTGACGCTATTCTAAGGATACTTCACGTTTCGCGAAGTCTTAAGGCAGAGGAAGTGTTTTTTTTTATAATTTTTCGAGTAAAACGTTGGTTTTTTAAATAATTGCTGACACAATGATCACTTCGATTTTTGTTTCGGGCTATAGCAAAGCATTAAAGGCATTTAGAGCAATAAACATCTATTCTTGCCCTTTCTTCCACTGTCAAACATTTGTTGTTACCCATTTCTGTTAACACTCAATCAGGAACAATTCATTTATAAATTTTACCGTTTTTCCGAAAAAAAATGTATGGACTTCACAAAACAACGTAGATTTATTCACTGCTTCTAATCTAATGACCCGATTTATTTTCGCATATTCTTGACTTAATTAACAATTTGCCATGAAAGTTCCGTTAGTTAAATCTTTCCTATACCCAAATTTTATATTTTGTTGTCAACAAAATAGTCCCTCATTTACCATAGTTGTTTTTTTCTAATCCATCATGTAACGGGAGAAATATCAATTTTACTTTTCGAAAATGCCTGCTTCTAACCTTATGACCGGCAGTGTATGTGTAAGTCAAAAAATCAAAATAAAATAGCTTAAACATGATAGTTATTGCTGATACTGAACTTTTGTTTCTATAGTTTTAGATAAAACTGATCCATGTTTAAAAAATTCTGATGATAAATAAATAAATAAGGTGTCGCAGCAGTCCGTAGCGACCCAGGGCCAAGTAACTTACAACTCTTTACTATTCCTGTGAACGGGTATAACTGCAGGGATGGAGGGGACCTAGAGTTTATATACCGAATCCAAACGGCTTATTTTAAAAGCACTTTTCATGACAACAATTATACTCTTGGAGGAGTTGTCAATTCCTCGCAAGAGGCAGTACCTGTGAAAAAAAGAAAAAAACTTTAAGATGGCACAGCAGGGATTGAATCCAAGACCTCTTGCTTGACAGTATTACGCACTAACCATTAAGCCACCTGTACTAAAGGGTGATTTTTTAGCTATTATCTTTTTGGCAACACTGGTTTAAACAGCTGACGCACGTTTCGTGTTTTGTTTCACTATCAAACATCTTCAGTTTGGTCTATAATTTAACCATGAATCATCCTACAAACGAACAACGCTTGAAAACTATTGAATTTAATTATCAAAATGCTTGCTCTATTAAGAAAGTTCAGAATCCACTTATTTACCGAAAAATTGTGTTCAGCGACAAAGCTCATTTTTGAATCAATGGGTAAATAAGCAGAATTGTCGATTTTGGAGTGAATATCAGCCATAAGCATTGCAGCCAGAGCTACCAATGCATCCAGAAAAAGTCACAGTTTGGTGCAGTTTATGGGCTGGTGGCATCATTGGACCGTACTTCTTCAAAGATTATGCGAATCGTAACGTAACTGTGAATGGTGAGCGCTACCCTGAGATGATATCCAACTTTTTTTGCTCAAAATGCAAGAGCTTATCTTGCAGTACATGTGGTTTCAACAAGACGGTGCCACATGCCACACAGCACGCGCAACAATGGAATTATTGAGAGGCGAGTTCGGTGAGCATTTTATTTCAAGTTCGGGACCGGTCAATTGGCCGCCTAGATCGTGCGATTTAACGCCTTTAGACTATTTTTTGTGAGGCTATGTTAAAGCTCATACTACACAGACAAGGCCGTGTTGTGTTCCAACAGAACACAAAAATAAAACACGACTTCTTCCGGTTATGTTTAAAATTAGAGTGACTCAAACTCTACTCATTATTTCCTTCGTTACCTATTCCGAGACCTAGATCATCACTTCTTTCGAATCAACCACGCATTCTACTTTACTTCACTTGCCTTGACACATATTGTTTATTTAAACAACGAGTGCACCATATGTTGTAATTGACATACTTGAACTCCATGGGTCAGTATTGTTTATGTTTGCAATAAGACCCATGTCGTTGTTTTCTTGTTTGGTTGACATAGTTCGATTGCTGTTCCTTTCAAAGTGTAACGTATGACACACGAGGAACCTTTAGTAATAATCGAACTATGTCATGTGTCTTGCATGACGAATTGGAAGACAACATTGACATTCATTCGTGAGATACCGGCCGAAATGTTGGAAAGAGTATGCCAAAATTGGACCAAGCGGATGGACCATTTGAGGCGCATTCAAGGTCAACATTTGCATGAAATAATCTTTTAACATTAAATTATATGGACCGTACTATCGATTCAAATAAAGATTTCATGCATTTTTCTGAATTGTATGTGTTATTTTTTTTGAAAAACTTTCCTAAAATCACGCGGATGGACCATTTGAGGCGCATTCAAGGTCAACATTTGCATGAAATAATCTTTTAACATTAAATTATATGGACCGTACTATCGATTCAAATAAAGATTTCATGCATTTTTCTGAATTGTATGTGTTATTTTTTTTGAAAAACTTTCCTAAAATCACCCTTTACAAAAAACTCTGATTACATGTTTTTAAAATTTGTATTTAGCATATGTTAATATTTTACAATCTTGAATACAAAGGCAATTTTTCTACATTCAAACAAGTTATGCTTTGCCCGTGAATGAACGTGTCGTTGAATGTGTACATTTCAGTTTGTAGTCTGTTTAACTTCAAAATTCATTGAAATGATTTGTATAATTTGCAAAAATAAAAAATATCGCAGTATCCTTAACAATGTTAAATGTAATGACTGAAGTTTGTTCTGTCATGTATCGTGTGTGGATTTAATCCCTTTCGATTGTAGGAAACTGCACCTTAATATATATAAAAAATAACAAAAAAAATTTAATACCTAATTTAATAACTTGGCAACCCTACCCATAAAAATACATAAAAAGTAACTAATATAATAATACTTTAATATAATAATCTCTAATAATATTTATAATAATAATAATTATAATAATAATAATAATAATAATAATAATAATAATAATAATAATAATAATAATAATAATAATAATAATAATAATAATAATAATAATAATAATAATAATAATAATAATAATAATAATAATAATAATAATAATAATAATAATAATAATAATAATAATAATAATAATAATAATAATAATAATAATCTGAATAAAACACACAAAACAAAATAATTAACTTTATAGCCCAGACTATAATAAATGATAGCAAATATAAAATAACGCAATGATAATATTGCACAATTAAAATCATTACATAAGTATGTCTTTTTTTTTGGTCTCAGTACCCAACCGCCGTTTAACTGAGAAAATAAGTCATGTAGATACATAACTCAGTCTAACTGTTAGATGTGATGGCATGATCTATATACCACGACCTCGAACTGTAGGAATTGACCGCTACATAGGTGGGACGATTATCCCGCAAGAGTAAGAGTGGATAAAGTTAGAACATGCAGTTACGATAATTAGTTAGGAGTTGGACAGTTGATCTTGAAATATAATGCAGTGCGGTTCGGTCTCTGGTTAATCCCTTCATTATAAGAGGATTACGCGATTCTTGTTGAAGCCAATAAAAGTATAGAAAAACAAAGAAACAAACGGCTAGTGACAAATTTTTAAAGAACAAAAAAAAAATAGGAAAATAGGAAAATAGAATAAATTTTGGTTTCATTTAACAACCTATTTAAATATTAAATTATATAATCCATGAATACCTACACTGAAAAAAAAGGGAAATATAAATAGTAGAATAGTACTTACCAGCTGAAAAATTAATACTTACCAGCCTACAGACAAATTAAATACAAACAAAATATAGAAAAAAAAACCAGTGCTATTCACCTGCCGAAAGAAAAATTCAATCAGTGTACTTACCTGCTGAATAATTAATTAAAAATATATAGAAAAGAAAAAACCCAGTGATACTTACCTGCTGAAAAAAAAATTAATAAAAAAGAAAAAACCTATAGAAAAGATACTTACCTACAATAAAAAAAAGGAAAATCGGAAATTACAAATTAAAACAAACAATACCTACCTACCTACTTACCTGTGATGAGGACCCCTTTTCATTCGAATCTTCATCGTACTTACCTGGAGGATCATCAACTGGAACAACCCCGTGAAATTTCTCCCTTGTGATACTTACCTCCCTACCTTTCGATTTTCTGTGTGCCTTCCCCCTTTTCCTAATTGTACCATGTATCTTGCCTTGTCCGACGTGGCGTATACGTGTTAATTATAAAATTTGTATAACAAAAAAAAGAGAGTTTAAAAAAAAGTTAGTGTGGGCCTTATAAAATACTAATTAACCAAAAAAAAATTAAATCTGAAAAAATAGTAAAAATATATATAGAAATAAAATAGCTGTACCTACCTGAAAGAATTTTAAAATTAATCGAGAAAAAAAAAAATAAGAATAGAGTAAAAGAAAGTGTCATCAAAACATATCAAAATATTTGTTTGTTTTTTTTTTGCACTTTGTTTATTTCCCAGTGAAAACTACAAAAAAAAAGGAAACCAAGGTGGTGCACTACATTGGCGGCAACGAATCCAAGTAAGTCAATTAAGTACATATATTTATTATCAAAATATTTTAATTTGTTTTGTTGGAACACTTGTGGGTGGTTTTATCATAATAAGAAAAAGAAAAAAAAATAAATAAATAAAAGCTAAATAAAAAAAAGTAAATCTCATTTAAATAGTAACATTTAAAAAGAGATGCTTTTGAAAATAATCAATATAATATAAATATAAATTTTCAACTTGATACAACATCGACGACAAAATATTAAACATTTTTTTTTGAAATTCTTTCATGGTTGCCAACGAGTTGATTTACACTTTTGATTACATTTAGTCATTATTCGAACATTTTAATTTTTTTTTATGAAAGTTAATAAACATAGTGATAAAATAAGAAAAGGCCTTAATGTAGATTATATTATATGGTTGCCAACTGGCAACAATAAATATTATAAATATTTTGTTTTGATTTAATAGTTTTTTTTTTGTTTTCCAAACTAAATTTAAATATATATAAAAATTTTGGAATTTTATTGTTACTTTTTGCCCATAATAAATTTGTTCTAAAACTGATCTTCCCTCTTTTTATCGTCCATTGAGCGGTATGGATTGAGGAAATTTTTTGTTAAGTCATTGGGAAGTGGAATTCTTTTTTTTATTTGCTTTAGATTTTCATTTAGACTAGCATGAAGTACTAAACCCTAAGTCAGAGGTGGGGTGACACGCTGAAGGATGACGATGGTGACGATTAGGATCTGGTAAGCTGGAACCTCTATCCGGTTAGGGGCTACTGCATAATACGGAGGAAGCAGTAGCCAAGGTATGGTGACCTAGGTCACATAGGGTGGGATAAAACCTCCAAAAAAAGGGTCATTAACAACTTTAACCCTCCCCCTATCGGAATCACACACCACTGCTTCCCACATTGAAGAGTTCGGGCTCAACGATTTTTTTTTATTGTTGAACCCCCGATTCTACGTTCGTACACTCTCCGGCATGAAGTTACGTAACAACGGTTCAGTGCTACGGTAGCAAGAACCCCACCCACCGACGAGCTAGATCGTGCTAAAAGCAAGCATGCCAAGCTGCCGTAGCCTGAACACCCTCTCCTTCCTGCTGCCCGGATCAGCCTCATGCATCTGTAGGCATGGGGTTGTAACGGTGGTATAGGACGGAGAGGTCGGATTCTCTTGGGAATCCAGCCGATATCACCAGAGGTTCGTTACAGATGGCGCCCAACGTGGGGCCCGAATTCTTCAAAAATTTTAACACCTAGTGGGAAGTTTGGTTCGGAATTCATAAGCGTTGACTATACTGCAGATACATGTTGTATTTCGGACTTGTGTTTGTTTAGTGTTAGACTTTTTTTTTCAATCCAAGATTTTTTTCTCGTTGTGGATTTTTAATTGTTTTTGCGGACGTCCGCTTAATGGGTTTACCCACCCGCATTAAGGCTGTAGCGATCCGTGATAATGAATTAAAACAGAATACCTGTTTTCAGTATACATTAAAGCCTGAGTTTGGAGACATTTTTCATTCTGCTTCAGTTGTTTAATTTCATGTTGTAAACAGTTAATTATTTTAAAAGGTACTATCTGCACAGTGATTCTGATGCTTGACTGTCAGCTTGGCAGATAAGCTAGCTGAACATAACAAGCACAGCCTGTCGTAGCGTAACAAAGCAAGTCTGGGATACAGTGTTGTGGATGTAGTATGGCTGAGCTTTCCGAATCAAACTTTCGTGATTCTATAGGGGGTTACAGCACTGGTCTTCATACGTCGTCAGTATTCGCCTCTTAGTACGTCACTTCACCTCGACTACATGAAATATTTGGATTATCTTTTATAAAATTTTATTTCTCTCTTGCAAACATTTTTTTTTCTCTATAGATATTTTTTGGTTTTAGTTTATAAACCAATTTAATTTTAATTATATACATACATATATAACAAAAAAATATTTTTTTTGAATTTTAGTTTGAATTTTTACTTATTCTGTTTGGGTTATTAGGCTTCTTTAGAGATATTTCTCTTTTTATTTCTCTACGTTTCGGATTCCATTCTTTCATATAATACGCTGAATTTTTTTTCTTTTCTCGTACTATCTTCCTAATTTCTAAATCTTTCTTTTTAATACCTAAAGGTTAACGTCTGTCTTAACTTTTTCTTTTCTTCTCCGCCTATCTTCAATTGAGTTGCATTTTTATTCTTCATTTAACTTTTAATTTCAACCCATTGAACATGCCACGTCGTATAACTCGAGGAAGGGGTAAGGGTATAATGAAAAGCCGAGATTTACGTTCGCGGCTCCTCACAGATTCCTTTGCTGATCTTGCTCCTCCTATTGGACCACAAATTCCACCTCCACGACCTTCACTGGATGGAGCTAAAAACAACGAAGGGGCTGTGGGCGGATGTCTTTCACCGGTCGGAGCTAAGAGCAACGAAGGGGCTGTGGGCGGAGTCTCTCAGAATAGACTTCTGCAACCTACTCCTAGAAATCGCGATTCCTTAAGGGGGGATGAAGAATACCTTACTGGCTACATACATGAAGTAGTCACAGCAGCTGTTGGGGCGAGTAGAGCTGAGGATTTGCGTTTCTTCGCTGGAGAGATGGAGCGGACGAGAGCGGCCCTCCGGGATGAAGTTGCCAACGTGATGCGGGATACTCTAGCGGCCCCAACGCCAGTAGTTCAACGGACGGCCCCTGAGAGGAGATCGAGCCTGCATGAAGCGTTTTTACGGGGCCGTACTACTACTACTCGTGCCCGATCATCACCAGTCCAATCACCACTAAGGAACGTAACTCCTTCGCGAACGCGATCACCTCCACGTCGTGGTGCTGCTGTTGATACCTCCAATGTGGAAGAATTTCTGCGACGGTTAAACGACCTGACTTTGAGTGATCCCGTCAATAATACTCAGTCGGTCCCGCGTCCATCAAGCCATACAAGTAGGTACCAGAACTACCACAAATGGGGGTTGAAGTTCGACAATCGAGATAAATCCGTGGATGAATTCCTGTTCCAGCTGGACCATATCAGGAAAAGCCATAAGGCCTCGTGGGAAGAAGTCGTCATCAACTTCCACTATTTTGTCACAGACCGAGTAGCGGAATGGTATTGGACCTACTTGAAGGCGAATCCAAATGTGACCTGGCCAGTATTGAAGAACGCTCTGATTGAGCAGTTCAGGAGTCTGGAGACGGATCCGGAACTGTCGAGGAGGTTGTACGATAGACATCAGGGCCCGAACGAAACCTTTGATGATTTTTTCGCGGCAATCCAGAAGTTGAATGGAAGGTTGAGGATTCGAAAAACAGATGTTGAAATCATCGATATACTGAAAAACAACGTCCGAAGGCAGATGGGATTGTTGCTTATCACTTTCGATACCAGCACCCTGGCGCAGATGGTCCATGTCTGTCGGAAGGTTGAAAAATACATCCTAGACCGTGAAGCCGCAGTACAAAAATCAAGATTTGGACCAACACCACCTCCCCGTAGAAGTGCTGTCTCCGAGCTTGTTGCTGAGAAAGGGGAGGAAGAGGATTTCGTGCCCGAGTTAGAGGCATTCCACCCAAAAAAAGAACGGGATACTCGCAACTTCACTTGTTGGAATTGCAAGGGTAAGGGTCATTCCTTTTTCGAATGCCCTGACCCTCAGAGGTCCCTGTTCTGTTTTAAGTGTGGCTGGGACAATATCACCACTCCGCAATGTCCTCGATGCTCGGGAAACGATCCGAAGAGCAGTTTAAATCCCCGGGGGAATTGCTCTCTGGAGAAGAACCCGGAGTCGCAATAAGATCAACTGACCTTTCCCTTTCCAGTAATTCTGAATACGTTTCCAGCTCGAACTCAAACTACAACAACACGTCTCTCACAGACCCGCCAATACCCGCCATCAGAATGCTGAAACGACCTTGCGTTACTAGTCACGCCGATATTCATTCACCCCCTGTTCCACCAAGACATAGACCACTCATACCATTGCACGAAAGACTACAAAACTACCTTGATGTTAGAAAACGAATTTTCGGAAACCAGAACACCATTGTGTCCGAAAAGGTCGCTAAGCTGAGGGAGAAATTCAGAGAGAAGAGGAAAGCGTACAAAGCCATTGAATCAACAACATTATGCAGCGCAGATGATCCACGCCCCTATACAACGGTCCATATCTTTGGAGAACCTCTTCTAGGTCTTCTAGATAGTGGGGCCAGCATTAGTTGCTTGGGAGCAGATGGTTTTGACTTTCTAAGAAAACACGACCAAAATTTCTTAAAAATCTCTTCCAACGTCAAGACTGCAGATGGGAAACACCAAGCCATAGTGGGAAAGATCTATGTGGAGATCACCTATAAAGGGAAGACGAAAACCATTCCCCTTTACCTGGTTCCGTCTTTGAAGCAGAGACTGTACCTGGGTATTGACTTCTGGAGGGAGTTTGATATCGCTCCTCAGTTGATCTCCGAGATCTCTTTAGTACCTAGCCCAAATGATATTAAACACAATGAAACAGACCCGAATGCTCACCCACTTAACGAGGAACAGTCCAAGCGGTTAAAAGATGCCATTAGCTTGTTTCCATCCTCTGCTGTACAAGGCTTAGGAAAAACTACGCTAGAGGTACATACCATCGACACAGGAGATGCTGAGCCCATTAAGCAGCGTCATTACCCGATTTCTCCAGCGGTACAGAAACTCCTATATGAGGAATTGGAACGTATGCTTAAACTCGGAGTGATCGAGGAAAGTACAAGTGCGTGGAGCTCTCCTGTAGTCTTAGTGCGAAAGCCCGGCAAAAATCGCTTATGCCTAGACTACAGGAAAGTTAATGCCAAGACTAAGAAAGATGCGTATCCACTTTCTCATATAGAAGGATTGCTATCGCGTCTTCCAGATACACATTTCATTTCGAGTGTGGATCTGAAAGATGCATTTTGGCAGATCCCGCTTGAGAAATCGTCACGGGAAAAAACGGCGTTTACTGTGCCTGGCATGCCCCTGTTGCAGTTTACGGTTATGCCCTTTGGCCTCTGTAATGCGCCTCAACGCATGGTAAGGTTAATGGACAAAGTGGTACCTCATCAACTGCGAGAGAAAATCTTCCCGTACTTGGATGACCTGTTGGTGGTGTCGAGTACGTTCGATGAGCATATTGAACTATTAGAGATTTTGGCCGGTCGACTGAAGGAAGCGGGATTAACGATGAATGTGCAGAAGTCAAAATTCTGCTTCAAAGAATTAAAATATCTTGGGTACATTGTCGGAAATGGCTGTTTAAAGACGGATCCAGACAAAGTGATCGCCATATCGGAATTTCCCACTCCCACTACGCCCAAACAAGTACGACGCTTCTTGGGACTAGCGGGGTGGTACCGTCGGTTCGTGAAAGACTTCTCCTCACTAGCAGCTCCAATAACCGACACCTTGAGAAAAGGGAAGAAGTTTATGTTTACAGATGAAGCAAACGAAGCCTTCAACCAGCTGAAGAACGCCTTGACCTCCGCACCTCTGCTTGTGAACCCTGATTTCACCAAGGAGTTCATCATACAATGCGATGCGTCTAACACCGGCATCGGATGCGTATTGAGCCAGGTGGACGAAAGTGGCAGTGAACGTCCGATATACTACCACTCTCAAAAACTCAACTCGGCCCAGCGCAATTACAATGTGACCGAACGTGAATGCCTAGCTGCTGTCATGGGAGTGCAGAAGTTTCGCGCTTACGTCGAGGGACATGCATTTAAAATAGTGACAGATCATGCGAGTTTAAGGTGGTTGATGAACCAGAAAGATCTCGATTCGTCTATAAGAAGGTCAAACATTGCACAGGGAATCCCACAGAGGATGACCAAGTATGGAAGCTTTGGGTCCCGGAACCGCTGACCGAACGCCTTATAGCTCTGGCTCATCGGCCGCCTCGAGCTTCGCATGGAGGAATTGCAAAAACATTGTACCGGCTTCAGCGTCAATTCTTCTGGCCTCACATGGCAGCCCAGGTTAAAACGTTTATTGGGAGGTGTGACATCTGTAAGGCGTCTAAAGCCTCAAATGCAACCCTGAGGCCTCCAATGGGTAAAGCATTTTTGGCTGAAAGACCCTTTCAGATGTTGTACATCGACTTTCTAGGTCCATACCCTAGATCACGAGATGGGAATACTCATATTGTAATTGCGCTGGACCAGTTGACAAAGTTTGTAGTGGTAAAGGCACTTCGGAAGGCAACAACGGATGCTGTGGTGAAGTTCCTGCAGGAGCAAGTCTTCTGTATCTTTGGAGTACCAGAGACGATCCTCTCCGATAATGGTAAACAATTTACCAGTCGGGAATTCGAAAAATATTTGAAGTCTTTTGTTGTAACACACGTCAAAACCGCATTTTACTCTCCGCAAGCGAATGCTAGCGAGAGGGTGAATCGATCCATACTCGCTGCGATACGCTCCTACATCGAACCTGACCAGAGGGACTGGGATACCCACTTGCAGTCCATAGCCAGTGCTCTTCGCACCACCGTACACTCGGCGATAAACGTATCACCTTACGAAGCGCTCTTTGGGCAAAGTTGTGTGGAACATGGATCCGACTACCAACTGCTTCGTAAGCTTGATGGTCTTAACAACGCGAACGTGGATATTGTGTCTAAAGCGGCACAAATGAATGTTATGCATTCTTACATAAAAAATTCCCTGGCAAAAGCACATACTCAGTATGAAAATACATATAACCTGCGTAGCAAGGCAATAAAGTTTGACGTTGGTGACATAGTCTTTCGAAGAAATTTTGCCCTCAGTGATGCTTCGAAGAGGTTCTGTGCGAAACTTAGTCCCAAGTTCGTAAAAATGAAAGTATGCAAAGTTATTGGGAATAACCTATATGAGCTTGAAGACATAAATGGCAGGAAGGCGGGAGTTTACCATTGCAAAGATTTGAAAAAGTAAAATCACACGCATGCCCGGCCTTCAGTGTGTGCATGAGAACTCGGCTCAGGGAGAATAAATAGTTAAGTATCGATTCGAGCTCATCTTTTAATCTAACGTCACCTAATATTGTCAGTGGTTTGTTTCTTTCCTTCTCCTTTTCACTTGAACAAATTCTCTTGAAAAGGACAAGTTTTGTAGGAAACTGCACCTTAATATATATAAAAAATAACAAAAAAAATTTAATACCTAATTTAATAACTTGGCAACCCTACCCATAAAAATACATAAAAAGTAACTAATATAATAATACTTTAATATAATAATCTCTAATAATATTTATAATAATAATAATAATAATAATAATAATAATAATAATAATAATAATAATAATAATAATAATAATAATAATAATAATAATAATAATAATAATAATAATAATAATAATAATAATAATAATAATAATAATAATAATAATAATAATAATAATAATAATAATAATAATAATAATAATAATAATAATAATAATAATCTGAATAAAACACACAAAACAAAATAATTAACTTTATAGCCCAGACTATAATAAATGATAGCAAATATAAAATAACGCAATGATAATATTGCACAATTAAAATCATTACATAAGTATGTCTTTTTTTTTTGGTCTCAGTACCCAACCGCCGTTTAACTGAGAAAATAAGTCATGTAGGTACATAACTCAGTCTAACTGTTAGATGTGATGGCATGATCTATATACCACGACCTCGAACTGTAGGAATTGACCGCTACATAGGTGGGACGATTATCCCGCAAGAGTAAGAGTGGATAAAGTTAGAACATGCAGTTACGATAATTAGTTAGGAGTTGGACAGTTGATCTTGAAATATAATGCAGTGCGGTTCGGTCTCTGGTTAATCCCTTCATTATAAGAGGATTACGCGATTCTTGTTGAAGCCAATAAAAGTATAGAAAAACAAAGAAACAAACGGCTAGTGACAAATTTTTAAAGAACAAAAAAAAAATAGGAAAATAGGAAAATAGAATAAATTTTGGTTTCATTTAACAACCTATTTAAATATTAAATTATATAATCCATGAATACCTACACTGAAAAAAAAAGGGAAATATAAATAGTAGAATAGTACTTACCAGCTGAAAAATTAATACTTACCAGCCTACAGACAAATTAAATACAAACAAAATATAGAAAAAAAAAAAACCAGTGCTATTCACCTGCCGAAAGAAAAATTCAATCAGTGTACTTACCTGCTAAATAATTAATTAAAAATATATAGAAAAGAAAAAACCCAGTGATACTTACCTGCTGAAAAAAAAAATTAATAAAAAAGAAAAAACCTATAGAAAAGATACTTACCTACAATAAAAAAAAGGAAAATCGGAAATTACAAATTAAAACAAACAATACCTACCTACCTACTTACCTGTGATGAGGACCCCTTTTCATTCGAATCTTCATCGTACTTACCTGGAGGATCATCAACTGGAACAACCCCGTGAAATTTCTCCCTTGTGATACTTACCTCCCTACCTTTCGATTTTCTGTGTGCCTTCCCCCTTTTCCTAATTGTACCATGTATCTTGCCTTGTCCGACGTGGCGTATACGTGTTAATTATAAAATTTGTATAACAAAAAAAAGAGAGTTTAAAAAAAAGTTAGTGTGGGCCTTATAAAATACTAATTAACCAAAAAAAAATTAAATCTGAAAAAATAGTAAAAATATATATAGAAATAAAATAGCTGTACCTACCTGAAAGAATTTTAAAATTAATCGAGAAAAAAAAAAAAAATAAGAATAGAGTAAAAGAAAGTGTCATCAAAACATATCAAAATATTTGTTTGTTTTTTTTTTTTGCACTTTGTTTATTTCCCAGTGAAAACTACAAAAAAAAAGGAAACCAAGGTGGTGCACTACATTGGCGGCAACGAATCCAAGTAAGTCAATTAAGTACATATATTTATTATCAAAATATTTTAATTTGTTTTGTTGGAACACTTGTGGGTGGTTTTATCATAATAAGAAAAAGAAAAAAAAATAAATAAATAAAAGCTAAATAAAAAAAAGTAAATCTCATTTAAATAGTAACATTTAAAAAGAGATGCTTTTGAAAATAAACAATATAATATAAATATAAATTTTCAACTTGATACAACATCGACGACAAAATATTAAACATTTTTTTTTGAAATTCTTTCATGGTTGCCAACGAGTTGATTTACACTTTTGATTACATTTAGTCATTATTCGAACATTTTAATTTTTTTTTATGAAAGTTAATAAACATAGTGATAAAATAAGAAAAGGCCTTAATGTAGATTATATTATATGGTTGCCAACTGGCAACAATAAATATTATAAATATTTTGTTTTGATTTAATAGTTTTTTTTTTGTTTTCCAAACTAAATTTAAATATATATAAAAATTTTGGAATTTTATTGTTACTTTTTGCCCATAATAAATTTGTTCTAAAACTGATCTTCCCTCTTTTTATCGTCCATTGAGCGGTATGGATTGAGGAAATTTTTTGTTAAGTCATTGGGAAGTGGAATTCTTTTTTTTATTTGCTTTAGATTTTCATTTAGACTAGCATGAAGTACTAAACCCTAAGTCAGAGGTGGGGTGACACGCTGAAGGATGACGATGGTGACGATTAGGATCTGGTAAGCTGGAACCTCTATCCGGTTAGGGGCTACTGCATAATACGGAGGAAGCAGTAGCCAAGGTATGGTGACCTAGGTCACATAGGGTGGGATAAAACCTCCAAAAAAAGGGTCATTAACAACTTTAACCCTCCCCCTATCGGAATCACACACCACTGCTTCCCACATTGAAGAGTTCGGGCTCAACGATTTTTTTTTATTGTTGAACCCCCGATTCTACGTTCGTACACTCTCCGGCATGAAGTTACGTAACAACGGTTCAGTGCTACGGTAGCAAGAACCCCACCCACCGACGAGCTAGATCGTGCTAAAAGCAAGCATGCCAAGCTGCCGTAGCCTGAACACCCTCTCCTTCCTGCTGCCCGGATCAGCCTCATGCATCTGTAGGCATGGGGTTGTAACGGTGGTATAGGACGGAGAGGTCGGATTCTCTTGGGAATCCAGCCGATATCACCAGAGGTTCGTTACACGATATTGAATTTTACAAGAACTTGAAGGACAGTTTATTTTGTGATAAATTCAAGGCCTTCCGACGGCCGTAGGTCTCTGAACGAATAGCCTAAAGGTTTAGAGTTTTTAAACTTCGCGTGAGCTATCGGATCCTGTCTCACAATCTTAATTTTTATCAATGAAGACTGTACATAAACTTCTGGGCTAGGTGCTCGTATGCACATGCCACATTGAACTCGAAACTATTCAACATACATAAATGTAATACTGCCCGCTTGTTCAAATTGCAAAAAAGAAAGTCTCTCTTTGGCAAATATGTATGTAACTGCGCTTGAACCTTATATTATTATCCTCATTTATTCTTCCATGTAATATGGAAGGCGCACAAATGTCTTGTGGACGAGCAAGCCTTTTCACGTGTCTATCTAATTTTTAAGGTCTCCATACCATCCCAAACACAGATGCAGTTTACATACTCTTATGTGTTTCACACCATTTTCTATTATTTGATTGACTTAAGCAGCATTCACATGAGCGCGACCAACGAACGACGAATGAATTACAAAATGTGAGTTTATATACGTTTGAAGACATATTTCCACACAAATTCTTAACAAAACGAGAGCAATATAGTTTCTATTTGATTTATGATGCATACTTTTACTTTTCAATATCATATATTAATAAATTTAAGAAAACAAATTTATTCGTCGCGAAAAAAATTATAGTTGATACGAACTGTCAAACTTTATTCGCGTTCCACATTATCCACACCCGCAACGAATAAAAAAATCGCGCGTACTTAACCTTCATTCATCATTCTTGTTTTGGTTTCGGTGGTGAATGTCAAAATTCATTCGCGACGAATTAAAAACTCTCATGTGAAAGAAATGTCAAAATCGACGAATATTCGTTCATTCGTTGGTCGTGCTCATGTGAATATTGCTTTATGTATGTATGTATGTCTGTTGTTCAATAACCTGCATATCAGACTGATTCTCTTCAAGTTTTTCCAGAACACTTAATTTTTCAGACATGAAATATTCGAAGCTCATATAGGTACACTTTTTTCTGTGCTCTCCTTGTCGTTAGAGAGAGTAAAACGTATATTTGTAAGCACTAAATAACCGAAACCAAACTATTTTCAATAAAATCGTAAAAATGTACATACATGAATATACATACACAAAAATAATTAAAAAAAAAAAACACTAACGAATTACAAAAAAAAACATACAAAAAATCAAAAATACTCCATTTACCAAGATCGGAATCTTTCGTACGTTTCACTCTCCAAAACCCGTTTGTTTGCATTGTTGTATTTGTAATTTTGACAATTAGTCCATGAATAGATGTGAGCACAAACAAAAAAAAACGATGCCGTGGGCTAGCGGCACTTTGCACAGCAAAAACAAAATGGGGTGGTTAATAAGTTTTTTTCAGGTTTTTCTTTTTACTTTTTTTTGATGAAAAAGTCAGTTTTAAGCTTTAATTTTGAAGTAATTTTGTTGATAGCGAACCAATGTAAATTTTTGTCTTGAAAAAAGCATGTTCAACATCAGTTTATTATAATTAATTCACTAATTTAGAGTAATCACTACGAAATTCTTTAAATTTCATAATTAACCTTGAATTATTGTATCAAAGATGCGTTTGAAGAACCATCAAGTTAAGGGTGCGAGTGCAATTTTTTTTATTGAATTCTAATAAATTTTCGTTAATGAACGGCCCAAATATTTTTTTTGCAAGTAATTAAAATCTGTATAAATTTAACCAATCCAAGTATATTTATAGTTTGTTTTTAATGATTTAAGCTTGCAACTATTTTTCAATTCCATTTTGATTAATAAAAATTAAATTTAAAAAAAGAGTTATAATCGAAAAATACCTTATCCATAACATTCTTGATGGAATCATACATTTATTGTTGGATACCCACCGCTATCAAGAATATGAACACAGCTTATATAGCTGTCACTTGTTAAACAGGTGGTTTAGACAATCTGTAAACTAAACTATGGACATTCTGTAAACGGGTCTCTCTTGATTTAGCAGCCAACGAATAAAGTTACACATATTAATATTATACGGGGGTTCTTTTTCTTTTTTGCTTTTGGATACACAACATATTGTGGCGACGAAGTATATTTTTTTTTAAAAGGAGACGAACTTATTTTGCAATGGATGCAGCACAATTTAAAACCTTTCTTAAAAATCAGAATGAGATTTTGGAAAAGCAACAGGAGCTAATGAAGTCATTTTTGGATGTATCGCTTAACGGAACCTTATCTGGAGCATCCACGATAATTAAATTATCTGCAGAGAGAATTATGGAGACACTGGCGAATAGCTTAACCAAGTTCATCTATGACCCTGAGAATGGGTTGACGTTTTCCGAATGGTTTGGCCGTCATGAAGACGTTTTCAACGTGGATGGTAAGGAGCTGGACGGGCATCAAAAGTGAGGTTGCTTTTAAGGAAATTAGACGAGACAACATACAATCGTTACTCCAACATAATTCTTCCAAAAAAATCGCGTGATTTGGGTTTTGAAGAAACGGTAAAAAAGTTAACTGAGATTTTTTCCCGTAAGACTTCTCTTTTTGCAATCCGTTATAACTGTCTGAAGATGGAAAAAAGATCAGGTGACGACTACCAAACATACGCTGGCATTATTTATAAGAAATGTGAAGATTTTAATTTCTCATCAATATCTCCCGATGTGTTTAAATGCCTTATGTTTGTCTGTGGTTTAACGAGTGAAAATGAGATTGACATCAGAACGCGGTTACTAGCTAAGCTGGAGGCAGATGGAAGCAGTTCAAAGTTGACACTTTCAGACTTGGCTAATGAATGTGAACGGATAGTGATGCTGAAGCACGATGTGGCACTTGTTGAAGGTCGGTCTGAGGACACTCAAACTCAAGTCAAAGCAGTTCATCAAGGGAAGGCGAAGGCAAGTCCCCACCGAAGAGTCCATGCTGGTTTTGTGGTGGCATGCATTATGCCGAAAAATGCTGGTACAAATCGCATAAATGTACTGATTGTGGTCGTCAAGGGCATAAAGAAGGTTTCTGCGAAAGTGCAAGCAAGAGTTATAAGAAAAAATCAAATTATAAAAATAAATTTTCAAGGCAATCAAAAACTAATTGTGAATCTAAAAGTATATTTTCAGTTTCTAAAGTGGATCATGCATGCAAAAGGAAATTCATTTGCGTGAAAATCAATGGGAATCCAGTTGAATTGCAGATCGATATAGCATCTGGGGTGCCAGCACGTAACTTGATACAACCGAGTTTAGTCCATACAATCGAGCATTGGCAGCACACATTTTGGTTCAATCGAGTGTCCTCGATTGTTTCGCCAGATTCGGCAGCACACAAACTTTAAATTGACGTTTGAAACAAAAGTTTTCACTCGACAGAAATTAGTTATCGTCGGCATCGATTTTTGTATGAGAAAAATGGAAAAACAAAATAATATGTCAATAAATAAGAAACAGACTGAGATTTTGACCAATTTTATGAGTTCTCACGTTGATTTAGCGAGGGGAATTCTTAAAACTGCCCAAGGGAGGAAAAATAGCAATATGTTGTGGGCAAAACTGATTGAATCCCTAAACACAGAGGGTCCTCCACAAAAAGATCTTAAAGATTGGAAAAAAGTAGGTTGATGTTAAATATTACGTATATATGTATGTACATATTTACAGATAACTCCCACTGGCTAGGAGATTTAATGTTGCACAAAGCTGTAGAACTGGTGGAACTGATGTTGTTCTTCTGTCTTATGGAAGATCTAACGAGCTGAGTATCGTGTGAAAACATTCCTTGTTGACTCTAAACTGCTGCACAAAGCTAAAAAAAAATTGTTTTACAAATGTTATACTACATGATCTTTCTTTTCTTTTTGAATATTTACTCATTTTCACTCAATTCGAATGGGTTGCTATTATCTCTCAAATATCTTCTTTTTATTTTAGCACAGCACACTTCTTCGCCTTCACTTTCACTCTCCGAATCAAAGAAAAACATTTCGAAAAAAAACTTAAAATTGAAACTAGAATGAAATAATTTCAAAGAAAACTCATTTGACATTTCATTTTATAGTTCACAATGACTTTTTTAAGTAAAAGTCACAATGAAACTCGTCTCAAATTACGTGCTGTCAAAAATAATTTGTTTCGAGTTGATTGACGATCGACAATCCTCGATTGTATCAAGTTACGTGCTGGCACCCCTGACATAACTATACTTTCGGAAGATACGTGGAGAAACCTTGGAAGTCCAAGTATCCAGCCAACAAAAAATTCAGCTAGAAACGCTAGTGGTCAAAACCTGATTTTAACTGGCGAGTTGCAGTGTCATGTGTCATTTAGAGACACGAAATTCGAAGGTGTGGGTTATATAACAAGCATTCCCCAGCTTAACATATTGGGAATAGACTGGATTGATTCGTTGAAGCTATTTGACGTTCCTATCAATTCAATTTGTAACCAAGTAGTAGGTACAATTAGCGAAACGCAGGTAGCATCAGATGTCATTCAGCGAGAAGTAGGTGAGCTAAAGGTGAAGTACGCAGACTTATTCGACGGTTCGATGGGCTTATGCACTAAAGCAGAAGCAGTCTTGCAACTCAAGCCAGGAGTTGTTCCATGTTTTCGGCAGAAAAGACCGGTACCTTTCGCCTCGCTTCCTCTGATTGATGACGAAATCAATCGCCTAGAGAAATTCGGCGTCGTGAAGCGAGTCGATTTTTCACAATGGGCTGCTCCAATTGTTGTTGTGCAAAAGGCAAGCGGTGGTGTAAGAATCTGTGCGGATTTTTCTACAGGGCTCAACGATGCGTTGGAGCCACATCAATTCCCACTACCTTTGCCGGAAGAAATTTGTATAACGTTGCAGGGAGGTAAATATTTTTCAACCATTGATCTGTCAGATGCATACTTGCAGGTTAAAGTGAGTGAAGATTCACAAAAGCTGTTGACAGTCAATACTCACCAAGGATTGCTGCAGTACCAGAGACTACCTCTGGGAGTAAAGACCGGACCAGTTACGTTTCAACAAATAACAAGCACAATGTTGACTGGATTGAAGGGAGTAGTGTCATTTATTGATGACATCATCATAGCTGCAGAGTCTATTGAACAACATTAGGCATATTCTCGAGCTCGTATTACAGCGAATTCAAGAGTGGGGATTCAAATTAAACTACGAAAAATGTCGATTTTTCCAACCACAGGTGAGGTTTTTGGGGTTTGTGATTGACAGCAGCGGACGAAGGCCCGACCCAAAGCTTATATCAGCAATTGCAGACATGCCGGAGCCCAAGGACACTACAGAGGTACGTTCATTTTTCGGAATGCTCAACTTTTATTCGCAGTTCATTGCAAATGGATAACCTACTCAAAAAGGATGTAAAGTTCCATTGGTCTGATGAATGTCATGCTGCGTTCAACAAAGCTAAGGAAGCGCTCCAATCATATTTGGTTTTAGTCCATTTTGATCCAGCAAAGGAAATTATAGTTGCTGGGGATGCATCGAAAGACGGCATTGGTGGAGTTATGCTTCATAGATTTCCAGATAGTTCCAAACAGCCAGTGGCACATGTTTCAAGGGCTTTAACTAAAACGGAGCAAAACTATAGCCAGTCCGAAAAAGAAGCACTGGCACTGGTGTTTTGTGTTAAGAAGTTTCACAGATTGATTTATGGCAGGAAATTTTTGCTTCAGACGGATCATCAACCGCTCTTGGCTGTTTTTGGATCGAAGAAAGGAGTTCCAGTATACACTGCACATCGATTACAGATGGGCTCTTACGCTGCTATTGTATGATTTTAAAATTGAATACGTAACTACTTTAAAATTTGGATATGCCGATGCGTTATCGCGATTGATAAATCGTCAAGCTGTTGAAAAGGAAGAAGATTTCGTAATTGCTGCAATTCAAATTGAAGATGAAGTCAACAAAGTCTTATCAGTTTCAGTCCAAAATTTACCAGTCAAGTTTAATATTCTTCAAAAAGAGACGGCAAGTGATCCAATTTTAAAGCAAGTTCGACAGTTTCTCCTTACTTCATGGCCAAAAGAAATACAGGATGTAAACCTACGGTTGTTTTATTTCCGTCGGGAAGCTTTAAGCGAAGCAAAAGGTTGTATATTATTACAAAATAAAATTGTTGTTCCCATTTCATTGCAGAAGCAAGTACTAAAGCAGTTGCATACTGGGCACACCCCGAAATTGTTCGCATGAAGGCACTCGCACGCAGTTATGTTTATTGGCCAAACATAGATAAAGATATCATGCAAATGGTTAATGTTCTTCATGTGCAACGGCAGCACCAGCACCTATCAAGGTCCCATTATCTTCGTGGCCAGTGGCAGCCAAACCGTGGTCACGAATTCATCTTGACTATGCTGGGCCCTTTCAGAATTCCATGTTTCTGATTATTGTGGATTCCTACTCGAAGTGGCCGGAAATTTTTCATATGCAGTCGACTACAACCTCTGCAACTATTAGAGTGCTCCGGGAAGTTTTTGCTAGGTTTGGACTTCCCGACATCGTTGTTTCAGACAATGGCACGCAGTTTTCGTCTGGAAGTTTTGCGGAATTTTGCGACAGTGGTGGTATACACCACATCAGAACGGCACTATTTCACCCGCAGTCAAATGGGCAGGCAGAAAAGTTCGTCGACACATTCAAGCGGGCGATGAAAAAGCTCGAAGGGGAGGAGATGACCATCTCAGCTCTCCAGACTTTTCTCCAAAGCTATAGGTCTACACCAAACGGCCAACTTCCGAACAATGTTAACCAGCTGAAATTATGCTAGAACGCAAGATGAAAATACAACTCGACCTACTCAAGCCATCGTCTTTTGAAGCTGTTCAAAGAAATCATAAGATGGAAAAACAGTTTAACTTAAAACATGGAGTAAAGCGAAAGGAGTTTCAACCAAACGAATTAATCTTTGCCAAAAACTACAACAAACACCAAAATTCATGGTTACCAGGTGTTATACTTACAAGGATTGGAACAGTTATGTATGCAGTCCAAGTAGGAACAAAAACCTGGAGACGTCATTTGAACCAATTAAAGCCTAGACATTCGGTAATTGAGAAATCTAATTCTAACTTTCTTTTTAATTTCCAGGAATGTGAAAAGCAGGCTTCTCAACAAAACCCGTTACCAGGAGAAGATAGCTCAAACATTCCTCCTTCAACAACATTAGAGTTAACAAGGCGAAAAGATCAAGCTAAGACGAGCAGTCCTTCATTTCAACCCTCACATACTGAAGAAGACCTAACAACCATTAATGAATCAAAACGTCCAGTGCGAAACCGGGTTCCTCCAAAAAGACTTGGATTCGCAAACTAAACATATGTTTAGACATCTTAAAAGGGGAGATGTTGGATACCCACAGCTATCAAGAATATGAACACAGCTTATATAGCTGTCACTTGTTAAACAGGTGGTTTAGACAATCTGTAAACTAAACTATGGACATTCTGTAAACGGGTCTCTCTTGATTTAGCAGCCAACGAATAAAGTTACACATATTAATATTATACGGGGGTTCTTTTTCTTTTTTGCTTTTGGATACACAATAGTTTGCATTGCTGTATTTGTAATTTTGACAATTAGTCCATGAATAGATGTTAGCACAAACAAAAAAAAAACGATGCCGTAGGCTAGCGGCACTTTGCACAGCAAAAACAAAATGGGGTGGTTAATAAGTTTTTTTCAGGTTTTTCTTTTTACTTTTTTTGATGAAAAAGTCAGTTTTAAGCTTTAATTTTGCAGTAATTTTGTTGATAGCGAACCAATGTAAATTTTTGTCTTGAAAAAAGCATGTTCAACATCAGTTTATTATAATTAATTCACTAATTTAGAGTAATCACTACGAAATTCTTTAAATTTCATAATTAACCTTGAATTATTGTATCAAAGATGCGTTCGAAGAACCATCAAGTTAAGGGTGCGAGTGCAATTTTTTTTATTGAATTCTAATAAATTTTCGTTAATGAACGGCCCAAATATTTTTTTTGCAAGTAATTAAAATCTGTATAAATTTAACCAATCCAAGTATATTTATAGTTTGTTTTTAATGATTTAAGCTTGCAACTATTTTTCAATTCCATTTTGATTAATAAAAATTAAATTTAAAAAAAGAGTTATAATGGAAAAATACCTTATCCATAACATTCTTGATGGAAGCATACATTTATTTGCTATCAAAAAAAACTATGCATCAAAGGAACACCAATGTTTTAAAAAAATAATCAGAACGATTATAACGAACCTGTTGAATAAATGCAGAGCAAATAAAATGCAAATTTTGATATACGAGTATATCACAAAATGAAAACGTCTTAAAATCGTTCTGAATTCATGCACAACTCATTCAATAGATCATGTAATCGACTTGAATGTTTATTGTTGACGTACAGAAGTTTTTTTAAGTGAATTCCCACAGTTTAACGCAAAATATAATTTTCATTCATTCCTTAAAAATGTTAAGTTACCAAAGTTCAAGTTTACTTATAATTGTTTGAAGGGTATGTTTAGTAAAAGTGCTGCTAATAATAAAAAAAATTAATGAGTTTTACGTACATGTTTTTGTTTTTATTAATATAATAAATACTTCCATAGATTACATTTTATAAATGCAGAACATAGAAGAAAATATACATAAACAATAGTTTTCAGATATAAAGCAGAAGTTAGTGTAGACAAATATTTTTGAGAAAGCCAATAATATTTTAGATATGTTCATTAAAGAAATTTCCGCTTCAGCTAACCTTCATCAACTTTTTAGAAACAAAATTAGCATTAATAGCAGCATTTAGTTGGTATTGTGTGTAACCATATTGCCTATTTCTATTCTTTAAAGATGCTTTACACAAAGCAGCTTATTTTTAAAACATGGTTCTGTTATACGTTCTCAGCCGTGCTTTCGCGTTATGATGCGAGAAGAGTGAGAATACGGACAGAAAGAATAGATCAATAAAAGATTCTTTATTTTATTTTGTTTAAGTTTTAATTTTATTTTATTTTACTTTTTAAAAAACAAAGGCCCGCTGTCTTTAGCTAGGCTGCGACCTTGTTAAATGATGGATTTAAGTTTTTTATTTTATTTTAATTTTTCTTTTAGAACAAAGGCCCGCTGTCTTTAGCTAGGCTGCGACCTTGTTGGATGTTATGGTAAATCTTTCTGTAACTTTCTTAAACTATTCCTGTCTTTTTATACTTTTTCTTTAACCAATTTTTCCTCAATACACATGCATTTTACCAACTATCATCCACCAACCGATGATTACACAATTGATTCTATTTGGTAATATTGACCCACTTGAAAATATTCAATACTTAAGTGGGTGTAAAGTACTACCCTAATTCTTCCCTACTTTTTTGTTGTATAAGCGCAGCTCGCTTTAAATGGATGGCTAGAGAGCCGCAGTTTAATAATTAATACACACTCAGTGTAAGAAATGGAATTGAATTTATTTACATTTTCTTACAGCTATTTATACCTAAATTATATTACAAATCTATTTGGGATATCCCCTCTTATGAACTAAATTACAAATAAGAATGCATCAGCATTCTGCTTCTAATAAATAAATTATTGGGGCAGTCGTCTCATTTCTAATGTTGACGAACTTGCATTCGGGAGTAGTGTAACAAAATACATTCACTGAGCAATCACAAAGCAACGTAGTCAAAACGATGTCTTTGAACTTAGCTGGCCAAAGGGGGCAACATAATTGTGTACATCGTTTTACTATGATATTAAGTATCAATGAAAACGTGCTTGTTTGTTTGTTTCTAGTATTTTGGTTGTGGCTTTTCGAATGAATGTTATTACACTACATCCCTCCCCTTTAAAAAATGATATTTGTTTATATTTCTAAAATTTAAATAAATATTATTCGTCTCTCTTATTTTTTTTTTTTTTGTATGTACCTATAGATGGATTTAGGTTTGTGTTATTTATTGATATTTATTGTAAGTTCGTATTTCTGGCTTTAATTAAATTGTTATTATGTATTTCATATTTCTTATCATCTAATAAAATAATACTATTTACACCGTTTTGTGATATAATTTTATATGGTCCTCTAAAAGGTTTATCAAATTTTCTTTTTTTTTGATTTTTTAAATATACATAATCACCTACGATAAAATTTGATTTATTAACATTTTTTTGAACATTCTGTCTTTTATATTTATCATTGATTAAGTTGTTTTTTGCTTGCTCGTGAGCATATCTTAATTTACATTTTAACTCATTCAGGTAATTGTCAATATTATAGATTGTATCTTTGTTTTCTATTACTTCACATGAAAGAGTACATAACTTTCCAAAAACTAGTTCAAATGGTGAATATAAAGTACTACTATGTGGTGTTGAGTTATAACAATAAGTATAGTATGGTATCCATTCTTCCCAGTTATCTTTATCTCCTACGCTCATAATATATTCATTAAATACCCTATGGTTTCTTTCTATTGATCCCATTGTTTCATGGTGAAAAGGTGTAGAAACAATTTTTTCTATTTTTAAAAGTGTACAAATATTCTTAAGCAATTCATTTGTGAACTCTGTTCCCTTATCTGTTTTAAGTTTTTTAAAACATCCGTATTTTAGAATAAATTTTTCTACTATTGTTTTTGCTACAGTATTCGCTTCTTTATTCTCTATCGGAAATGCTTCTACAAATTTCGTTAAGTCACATTGTATTGTAAGTATGTATCTATAACCATTAGATGGTCTAAGTGGTCCTATAGTATCAATTGATATTGTTTCAAATGAAGTATTGGGTGTATCTGTAATGACAATATTTTCTTTTGTATACCTTGTTGTCTTGGTTTTATTGCATGCTTCGCAGTTGTTAATAAACTTTTTAACCATTTTATTCATGTTTTTCCAAACATATCTTTGTTTTAACTTGTTGACACATCTTCTGATACCGCAGTGTCCTCCTATTTTCGATTGATGATGTTCTTCTATTAATTTGTGCATTTCTTTCTCATCTGTTATTTGTTTTGGAGGTTTAAATAATATTATGTCTAGACATTTATCTCCTCTTACATTTTCTTGTAGCTTATTAAATATATTTTTAAATTCTTGTATGCATACATTTTTAAATATTTGACTAGTTCTTGCTAGCGCTAATGTTTTTACACCTGCATTGTTCATATTGAATATTAGCTTCCTCAGAATCAATTTTATCTCTGATAAAGATTTATCGCTAAATTCTACAATTACAGTGTTTGCTGCTATTTTTATTTCATTTATTTTTTTCTTTGTAACGTTACTTTCTTCAAATTCTAACTTTTTCAATCGCCTAATGTCCGATATTGATGTACAGTCCCAAATATGAAGGTAGCTAGTCTTCTTATTTGAGTCCAAGGCTTTTGCACAATTTTCTTCTTCATTTATTATTTTATTATTATTCTTTTTCATCGCTCTTGTTAAAACGTCTATGTTATATTTCGGTATCATTTCTTTCAATTCGTCAGATTCAATTTTTATTCTTGATAAAGCATCTGCATTCGTATTCATGTTCCCCTTTTTAAATATTATTTCAAAATTATAATCCATTAGGTCAACTCGAATTCTTGTCAATTTGGATGATGGATTTTTATGCGTAAATAAGCTGACTAAGGGTCTATGATCCGTGTAAACTATAAATTTTCTACCAAAAAGATAAGGCCTGAAATAATTTATTCCCCAATGTATTGCTAACAATTCTTTTTCTATAATGGGTTTGTTCAATTCGTGTTTACTTAGGGATCTACTAGCATACGCTATAGGTTTATCAGAACCAATCTCTCCCTGTGAGAGCACTGCTCCTAATGCGAAATTGGACGCATCTGTAGTTAGTATGAAAGGTTTTTTAAAGTCTGGATAGCTGAGTATTGGAGGAGTTATTAAGCTATGTTTAAGTGTGTTGAATGATTTGTCACATTCTTCTGTCCAAGAGAATATTTGTTGCTTCTTCAATAAGTGGTTTAGCGGTTTAGCTTTTTCTGCAAAGTCTTTTATAAATTTTCTATAATAATTACAGAATGCTACAAATCGTCTTACATCATCTGCATTTTTAGGCAGTGGATAGTTTTTTATTGTCTCAAACTTTCTTGGATCTGGCTTTATTCCATTTGATGTTATCAAATGACCTAAGTAAATTACTTCTGGTTTCAAGAAATCACATTTTTCCAAGTTTAGCTTCAAGTTGTATTTACGTAGCCTTGCTAAAACTTTAATTAAATTTTCATTGTGATCTTTCAAATTCTTACCAAATACTATAACATCATCTACATATAAAAAGGCTGAGGCTTGTAGACCACTAAGAGCGATCGACAACATCCTCTGAAAACTATTTGTTGATATTTTTAATCCAAACGGTAGTCTCTTGAATTGGTAATGACCCTTATTTGTTGAAAATGCCGTTAATGGCCTAGATTGTCTGTTCAGTGAAATTTGATGAAATGAGCTTGTCATATCTAGAATGGAAAAATATTTGGCATTACCAAGTTTATCTAACACATCTTCTAATCTTGTGAGTGGAAATTTATCATCTACAACCTTTTTATTTAGTGATCTAAAATCTACTACTAATCTCCACTTAGTTTGTCCGTTAATGCTTTTCTTTGGAACTAGAAGTAACGGTGAGTTATATGGACTGGTAGACTCTTCTATTATGTCATTCTTAAGTAACTCAGACACTTGGTTTTGAATTTCTTCTAATTGTGCATTTGGTAGTCTGTAATTCTTTATATAAACTGGATTTTTATCTGATACTGTGATATGTTGTTCATAAAAATTATTTGTGGTCAGTTCTTCATCTTCGTCATGGAAAACATCCTGAAATTCTTCACAAATTTTTAATACTGACTGTGCAGCAGCTGTATCCAAGTTATCTACTTGAATGTTTTTTATTAGGTTTTGAAAATTTTGTCTATTTTTAAATTTTGTGTTGTTTGATAATATTCTATATTTACTCAACGGTTCTACTCCTATCATTACGTTTTCTAACATATTTCTTATAGTAGGAATGAACTTTCGCTACTAATAAAATGATTAGTATTACCAGTATACCATTTTCTTAATTCCTCGATCAACTTGTTTTTTGAGGATTTGTCAGTCGTAATAGCAATTATTTTATGGAGTTCAGCTCGCATCTGTCGTGCCTTTACTTCTTTTCCGGCTCTCGGTCTTCTTGTCCTTTTTGGTACTTCTACTTTGGACGTTCTAGATGATGATGGCGTTCTGATGGATTTATTTCTCTTTAGGTATTCCTCTATTGTAAGAGGTTTTGGTCCTGCTGTCTTCGGCGTTGGTATATATTCTGGAATACTGTCTTGGACTTCTTGCATCAAAGGAATATATTCTTCTACTGTTGTTGGCGCGTTGAGATCCTCAAAAAGATCATCAAGCTCTTGATGTGAGTAGCTCATCTAGGATAGAAAGTGGACGGCCGGTGAGGTGAACGTTGAAGACACACTAACTGACTTTTGGAAGATCTTTAAATACGATATTTTTGGTCCGCGTCTTGTTGTTAAATTAAATTTAACCAACAAGTTGGCAGGATCGCCATGTAAAGTACTACCCTAATTCTTCCCTACTTTTTTGCTGTATAAGCGCAGCTCGCTTTAAATGGATGGCTAGAGAGCCGCAGTTTAATAATTAATACACACTCAGTGTAAGAAATGGAATTGAATTTATTTACATTTTCTTACAGCTATTTATACCTAAATTATATTACAAATCTATTTGGGATATCCCCTCTTATGAACTAAATTACAAATAAGAATGCATCAGCATTCTGCTTCTAATAAATAAATTATTGGGGCAGTCGTCTCATTTCTAATGTTGACGAACTTGCATTCGGGAGTAGTGTAACAAAATACATTCACTGAGCAATCACAAAGCAACGTAGTCAAAACGATGTCTTTGAACTTAGCTGGCCAAAGGGGGCAACATAATTGTGTACATCGTTTTACTATGATATTAAGTATCAATGAAAACGTGCTTGTTTGTTTGTTTCTAGTATTTTGGTTGTGGCTTTTCGAATGAATGTTATTACACTACATGGGACCTAGTTGGAATTTTAAATATTATATAAATTTATAATATTCCGAACTGTTGGTCACAAAAGTGCCGCCGCATCATATTTCACTCATACCCACTTCACTCATAGTGTCGACCCTTGCTACGATGCATTCTCAGCATTATTTAGTATGGGTATTCCTCAATGCCTGCAATTAGTGCATTGGATTTGTTTACAATCCGTTGGACATTGGATATTCATTACTCATATCTAGGGCAACCAAAAATATGTTCGAACATACTTTTTGTTAACATCACTATTAACACGAGACTGTGATAGAAATGCGTTTCATTGAAATCTTCGTCTTTTAAACGTCATCTGTTAGGGCATATTTTTGCATATTTAACTGAAAATGCATATTTTTGCATTTTTGCTTTTAAAAGGCATATTATTGCATATTTTTCCTTTTTTTGTAAAGGCAAGCAATAAAAACAAAGCATTAATAAGAACAAAAAAACGAAACAAAAAATCAGAAAAAAAAATTAAAGCTCCATCCAGAGTGAAAACTTTTAGAGTAGAACCTGGACTGGAACTTCCTACACAACCAATCATAACGCGATGGGGGACATGGCTCGAAGCGGTGAACTACTACGCCAAGCAATTTGAAAAGATTGTTTGGATTTTTGATGCTTTAAGTAAAAATTTTTAAAGATCTTCTTAAAAAAACAGAATTGAAAGCCGACTTAATTTTTTTGGCATCAAGCTATGGGTTTCTAGTAACATCAATTTCAAAACTTGAAATACGCTCCGATCACTTCTGTTGACGTTGAACGGAGCTTTTCCATGTATAAAAGTGTTTTTCGATCAAACAGACAAAGCTTCCTTTTCAAAAATTTGAGTAAAATGTTATTTATTTACTGCAACACAAATTTGCAATAAATTTTCTTATTGATCGCTGACATTAAAAAAATGTCTTTTATTCAAAAATGAATTTGCTTTGTTAACTTTGTTTTTTTTTTTTGTTTTCTTTCTTAAATAATATAATGTGTGTGAAGTTGAACTATTCGCAATTAAACAAATTTTTTGGATGTTTTATTTATCTTCAAAAAGTTGGAGTGAAAAAGTTGATTTTTCTTTTTTTGATTGGTATTGTTCTAATTAATTAATTTCCTTAAGTACATAAATAACGCTTCTTATAAACATCTTTTACATTTATTGAGCATATTTTGAGGGCATATATTTGATTTTTAAGGGTATATTATAAGCGCTTAGAACTAGTTTTTTAGGACATATTTTTGGTTGCCCTACTCATATCAGTTTATGGGTTTTGACGTAGCTATGACGAGTGAGTATTATGATGACCTTGTGACGATTTGTTTGTGAGTCAATATATAGTGTATATATCGGTGATTGAAGTGTTTGGAAAAACGCGCGGCATTAGGGAAAATGTATATGTTGGGAGGTTGGTATGTAGTGCGATCACTACAAGTGTATATGTATATCGGTGATTGAAGTGTTTGGAAAAACGCGCGGCATTAGGGAAAATGCATATGTTGGGAGGTTGGTATGTAGTGCGATCACTACATCCTTCCCCCCTTCAAAAAAGAAAATTGACCTTGAAGAGGTTAATTTTCTTAAAAAGTACAGGAAGTAAGTTTATTATTATTATTTTTTTTTTTTTTTTTTCATTTTTCCTTGAAGAGGCATCAATTTATACAAATATATTTTGTTTTTCTAAAAGAAGTATGTTAAAGTTGTTGTCTTCCTTGAAGAGGTTACAAAAATTGTATGCATCTTATTTATATATATACTTGTCTTTGAAGAGGCAGCAATTTATACAGATATATTTTGTTTTTCCAAAAGAAATATGTTAAAGTTGTTGTCTTCCTTGAAGAGGTTACAAAAGTTATGTATCATTTTGCTTAATCTATTTATACATTATAAATATATCTACATTTTTATTTTTTATTTTAGGTAATTCATTAAATACTTAAGCATCATTCACATGAGCGCGACCAACGAACGACGAATGAATTACAAAATGTGAGTTTATATACGTTTGAAGACATATTTCCACACAAATTCTTAACAAAACGATAGCAATATTGTTTCTATTTGATTTATGATGCATACTTTTACTTTTCAATATCATATATTAGTTAATTTAAGAAAACAAGTTTATTCGTCGCGAAAAAAATTATAGTTGATACGAACTGTCAAACTTTATTCGCGTTCCACATTATCCACACTCGCAACGAATAAAAAAATCGCGCGTACTTAACCTAAAAAAATCGTTCTTGTTTTGGTTTCGGTGGTGAATGTCAAACTTAATTCGCGACGAATTAAAAACTCTCATGTGAAAGAAATGTCAAAATCGACGAATATTCGTTCATTCGTTGGTCGTTGGTCGTGCTCATGTGAATATTGCTTTATTCTGTTTGGTGTGAACAACGCGAAGAATATTTTCTAGAACTCAATCTCCTAGTAAGATCAAGTGCAAATTGTATGTCTTTTTTATCTTGTTTGATGTCTGTCTTTTGCGTTGTAACAGTTGAAGAGTGGGGTATGATTTTCGTTTGTGGTGTAGAAGGTATAAACGTTTGTTTTAATGTGGGGTGAGAAATGATAGTGTTTGTTAAAACATTAGGTAAAGGTAGAGGAGGGGAATGTTCTAATTTCGATTATCGCTTGAATTGAAACGATTTCTGTGGGGATAGTTATTCTATTTGGTTAGCCGTTCCCGATTTTAGTTATTCCCTTACGTAGGGGAATTTCTACGTCGGACACTACATTATATAATAACCAGTATGAATTTGGAACGTAGTCGATAGGTTCCATTCTGCAGGAGAGAAAAATGCTTTGTTTGGAGAATAATCGTTTGAAGAGGAAAAGGGTTTTTTTTTTTTCATTGGTGTAGTAGTTGTAGGTTGTTGTTATGTATCATTTTAGATTTCTTTCCAATTTTGATAACTGTATTTTCGTCGGATATTAGTTTGATGACTTCGTAAGGTCCGTCCCATAGGTTTGACAGTTTGTTTTGTCTCGTTTGATTTTTCATTAGTACTTTGTCTCCTACCTTAAATTGTTTCTGTTTGGCGTTTTTGTCATAATACCTTTTGGTTTTCTTTTTCTTCTCGTAAATTGTTTCTCTACAACAGCTCAAATGGAGTGTAATTTGTACTACTATGTGGTGTAGTATTGTATACGAACATAGCGTATGGAAGCCATGTGTCCCAAGCGAGTTGATCCTTGTCTATGTAGTGACGCAAATATTCTGCAAGTGTCCTGTGACTACGTTCTAAAGCGCCATTAGTTTGGTGGTGGTATGCGGTGGTTTGTAATTTCTTTGTCTTGAGGACTCTGCATACCTCTTTAAACAAATTACTAATCAAATTTGTTCCCTGATCCGTTAGGATCGAGTCGGGTATTCCAAATCGACATACCAACCGTTCAACTAACATACGTGCTATAGTTGGGGCTTCAGCGTTTGGCACGGCTATTGCTTCGGAAAATTTTGTGAGACCGTCCTGAAATGTCAAAATGTACTTGTTGTTTTCGTAACTGACGGGTAGTGGACCTACTATGTCCAAAGCTATACGTTCAAAAGGAGTTTTGCATGTAGTGGTTACTTTCATGGGTATTTTGTTATTGCGCGATAGTTTATTTTTCTGACATGACTCGCATTTTCGTATGTGGTTTTTAACTTCTTTTGATATGGTTGGCCAGCAGTAGTACTGCTTAATTCTTTTGGAGGTTCTTGTTACTCCTTGATGTCCGCCAAATGGTGACTCGTGGTTTTCGTGTAGTATTTTTGATATGTCTTCGGGTTTTTCTATTAACATTCTTGAATCAATATGGAGATATGTATGTATTAAATTTAGCTTGTTTGAAAGCTTCAAATATTAATGTTTTTAGTTCGTTTTGGGGTTGGTTACTTATGGGTAACGACAAAGCAATGTTTGATAGCTTAGTCCTATTGCATTCACTTACGATGTCTTTCAAACAGTTTGAAATTTTTTCTCGGTCTGTCGGGCTTCTTAAGGGTAAAGGTAATGTCACGATGTAGTAAAGCATATTTGTAGGTTGGAGTTTATGGGTCAAGACTTTGCAGATTTCTGGTTTTTTTAAATTAGGTAGACGAGTTTTCAAAAATTTTTCTTCTGTTGTTTCTACGAGAGGCAGTATAATAGCTTTAAACTTTACTTTATTATTTAGAAATATTGATCCTTTTTTCTCGATTATGTTAAAATTTAACTTGGGTTCTGTAGTATTTTCACTTGTTCCGGCGATCATGTCGTTGCTTTCTTCTTGTGCCCGTCTTTGGTTTCGAGTTGTTACTAATACTTTGGTTTTATCATCGGATTCAATACGACTTAAGGCGTCAGCATTCGTGTTGAATTTTCCCTTTTTATGTACAATCTTGTATTCGTATTCTTCTAACATAATTCTCCATCGCATGAGCCTAGACGTAGGATCTTTTCTTCCTATTAACCATTGTAATGAACTGTGGTCGGTGACAATAGTGAATTTTCTTCCATAAATATATGGTCGAAATTGTGTAAGGGCATAGATTATTGCGAGAAGTTCCTTTTCTGACGTAGTGTATTTGGTTTCCGCCTTGTTAAGAGTACGACTGGCAAAGAAAATTGGTTTATCTTTGCCAATGGGACCTTGTGAAAGTCCAACGAAAAGTTACGTTTTTCTTTAGCAACGTTGTTAACGGTTTTGCTATTTCTGCAAAGTTTGGGATGAACTTTCGATAGTATTCTACAAATCCAAGAAAAGATTTAATATCTTTTGGTTGGTCTTAGGTGCTGGGAACGTTTTCACAGCTTTGGTTTTTTCAGGGTTTGGTTTAATTCCCTCCTCTGAGATAACATGTCCTAGGTAAGTGAGTTCTTTTCTGATGAAATGACATTTTTCGGGCTGAAGTTTGAGGTTATTCTCTCTTAATCGATTTAAAACTTTAATAAGTCTAGCATTGTGGTCCTTTAAATCATAGCCATAAATAACTATGTCGTCCACGTATACAAAACATTCGATTCCCTGCAGTCCCATTAGTACATTTTCATAAGCCGTTGAAAAGTGGCTGGGGCGTATTTTAGTCCGAATGGCATACGATTGTATTCATAATGACCGAACGGAGTACTGAAAGCTGTTTTTGCTTTGTCCTTTTTATCCATAAGAATTTGATGAAATCCTTTTGCTAGATCAAGTGTACTGAAGTACTTAGCTCTTCCCAACTGGTCTAAGATATCAGTTATATTGGGTAAGGGGTAAGCATCTCCGACGGTGATTTCGTTTAACTTTCTAAAGTCAACTACCACCCTCCATCGTTTCGTTCCACCTTGACCTGCTGTTTTTGGAACTAATAGTAAAGGGGAGTTCCATGGGCTGTGGCTTGGTTGTACTACACCATCTTCTAGCATTTCATTCACTTGTTTATGAATTTCCTGCCTAGTACTTTCTGGGAGTCGATAAGGTCTTGTATATAGAGGGGGCTTGTCTTCACCTGTAATAATTCTATGTTCTATAGCGTTTGTATGAGTGAGGTGATCGCCCTCAAGGTAAAAGAGGTCATTGTATTCGCGACAAATGTCCAGAATGTTTTTTTTTTCATTGGCATTACAATGTTCGAACTCTAAAAGTGACTCTAATTTCTTTAACCTATTCTTCACAAAGTCCTTTAAACTATTTGTCTCGATAACGTTATAGTCATCGAGATTTTTGTATTTCATGTCAATTTTATTGATATTTATTTTTTGGTCTGAGTCAGTCTAAAATGTTCATCAGAAGTACCTTAATTTTGGAGTTTCTTTGTTGGGTAATGGTTTCACCCAAGTATACTCCTGTAGCTATTTCACGTTTTTCTGTAACCAAATATTTTGCACCTTCTTCTTTACACGGAATTTCTACTAGCTATTTGTTGTGTTCTCGGTCTTAAAATAATTGTTCCCGTCTGTTCGTTTGATTCAAATTTTTTTACTACCTCCGTCTTATATTTTTTATTTTTAAAATTTTTATTTTCGTTGTGATTACTAGAGAAATTTGTTGTATTGGTTTCAAGGTAACTATGTGGGATTTGTGAGAAGGTTGGGTTGAAAGCTTTTGTATGGTTTTTGTCGAGGTTGATTTCCAATGAATCTTTAAAATCTGAAACGTCAGTAGATTCTCGTGGTGTGATTTCAGCTTCTATTCCCATGTGTACGGGTACATCTAGGACTTTAGGTACAATTTGCTGCACCTACGTGGTTTGGTTCCTCCTTCTCATACCTAGTTTTTTCATTACCGTTTTTACCCCTAGGTTGCACCACGAAAGATGTTTTACGGTCTCCCTTCTTCTCGATAACTTCACATTTCGCTACTTTTTCTACCTTTTGGGGTTTAAAAAAAAATTTGTCCGTCACATAAACGCACGACTGCAGCTGCGGTTACTTCCAGCTGTCTTTCTTCATAATCGACCTTACACTCAAACTTGTCGAGAAAATCGTTTCCCAATATTCCATCATAAAGTAACTGTATTTTATTCGTAAGTATTTGGAATGGGTATTCCAAATACGATGTATCTTTTCCGTCATAAATTTCTAATGTTCCCGTTATTTCTCCCATAGTTCTCACAGATTCGCCAGCTATGGTGGAGATAACACAGGAATTTTTAGAATTTGCGTTAGGTGAGTCGTTTTTGACCAAGCAGATGTCTGCGCCGGTGTCTGTTAAAAATGTAGAATATTCTTTTGTTGTCCCTTGCATTTTAAGACGAATTACTGGATCTTTAAATTCAGGGCAGAATTTCAAAATCATTTTTAAATTTATTGGTTTTGAGTATAATGAACTTCGGCAACAGCCTTTTGTCCCTGCGTGGAGTTGCCGATTTGCTCCACCCCGTATTTGTTTTCCGACTTTATTTTGTCGAGGTCGTATTGAGATTGGTGTGAACAACAATGTCGTAATTCGCGAGTTGAATTATCTTTAAATGGATTTTTATTTTGCTTGTCTGTGGATGCAGAATTATTTGTAGCCATGTTTGCTTGGTTTCGGGAGTGTGATAACCGTAAACGACAATCATTCTCAGTATGGTACAACTTATGACAATAGTTGCACTTGAGGGATGGTTCGGTCTTAGTTAGGTTTTGGAAGTTTGTATTCCGGTAACATGTGGCCGAAGTGCGACCTGTTTTATTGCAAGTCTGACAGATTTTTGGTTGGTTTTGGTTGAGTCTGACGAAACACGAAGCTGCTGTGTGACCCAATTTACCACATTTCTGGCAAGTAACCCTTGTGTCTGTATTTCTGTATGTATTTGTGGCTCTGTTTTGTTCAATGTCTAGCCGAGGAGATTGTGCAATGCCATAATCAATGGCTGCTTTTAGGTCCATGGCATTGAAAGCTTTTACCAGTAATCGTAGTTGTGAGTTCCTAAGTCCGTCTTCGAAGGAGCGTAAAGCTGTTTGTTTTTTCTCGGAAATGAGATAGCTTCGTATTGCCTGGTCGGTCGTACTTTGGTATGTCGCCCTGTCTAGTTTCTGTAGCAAACGGGTTATTCGTTCGCCGAAGTCTTTTACGTCTTCCCTCAAGTTTTGTCGCGCGGATATTAGCTCAGTTTGTGGGTTTGACCGTGAAACACGTTCTTTAAACTGCCCTTCTAGTTCGGCTACTAGTTCGGCCCATGTGTTTAAAGTTTTGTATTGGGTCAGTTCGAAAGCTACCACTTGTAGTCTTGTTTTGACAATGTTTAGGAATAAAGCATGTTGAGTGGGTTCTTGGATGTAAGAAAAAAGGATGTTGCCGCAAGCGACAAATTTATCTATTTCTTCAGGATTTCCACCGAACACCGGAACAATGTTGTTAACATCATTTAAGGTGATTTTTACTTCCATTTTTGAAGAGATGGACACAGGGGTGGGGTCCGAAATAGGGGTAAGGTTTTGTGTGGCAAGAGTACGATAACTTTGGCGCCAAGATATAATAACGGTTTTTGGTAGAGGGGCTTAATACAAGCATTTTTTACTATGGGAGGGGGGGGGGTCTATCTCAATTTTTCAATACTTCAAGATTATCTACCATTGTTTTTATTTCAGAATTTATTGCTCTTATTTGCTTTTGATCAAAAACTGAAAACTAGATGATTTTATGTCTTTTAGTTTTTGAGAAAATTGAAAATAACCACAACTACTATTTTAATTTAATTCTTTCTTTTGCTTGAGTGGTCTTATTTTGATAGTAACAATGGTAGGTGCGAGTTTGGGTGTATGCAACAGTAGGATCTGTAAGGGGGGGCATGCTGCCCCCTGCAATCCCCCTGCTTGGGAACACTATAGGATTTGGGGTGGGTGAAAGTTGGAGTGCGTGCAAGGTGGGGAGGGAGCAAGGTTCGGTGGGTGCAAGATGGGGTGTATGCAAAGTTTCTTTTGCATTTAAATAAGCTGGATTTAAGAAAAATTAATTTATCCTAGGTGTATCTTAATCCATATTCGATTATTACTATCAAAATAAGACTACGTTAATACTTAAGCAAAGAAAAAGTAATTTAATTAAAATATTTTTTTTGGTAATTTTCAATTTTCTCAAGAACTAGAAGACATAAAGCCATCTAGTTTTCAGTTTTTGATCAAAAACAAATAAGAGCAATGAATTCTAAAAAAAAAACAGTAGATGATTTGAAAGTTTTGAAAAACTAAACTTTAAACTTTTTTTTAATTTTTTTTGCATACCTTTTTAGTTTAATACAATTTTTTTCAAAAACTATGCATAGTTTTGACTTGATTTAGAAACAAGCTAATAGAAAAAAATGTTGGCTTTAAAAAAAGGTATAATACTTAATTGTTAGTATTACCGTTATTTTTAATTATTTTTTTTCCATTTAATGTACATATTTTTTTAAATTGCCCCTACCGCCTAAACGGGGGGAGATAGACCCATCCCTCCTATAGTAAAAAATGCTTGTTTTTAACTGTTCTATACAAATCCTTCATTAAACTTTGTCGCCAAAGTTATCGTACTCTCCCCTTTTGTGTTGTCGTATGTTCGTGGTAAGGTAGTACCTCAAAGAACTTTACCACCGATATTTGCTTTCGCGTGGACGGAATTGTCGTAAAAGTAGTAAAATTTTTGTCAAGTTAAGTTTTTAGGAAGAAGGAATATATTTTGCGTTGTTCATAACCAGACAAAATAGTAAATAATGAGGACAAGGTTGTGTAAATATAAAAATATATGTATGTTTAATTTTTAAATACATATATCTACCTAGTTATTGTTTATGATGTCTTAAGTTGCTGGTTTCGTTGATGTTGTTGGTGCTGGTGTTGTCTTAGGTTGCTGGTTGCGTTGATGTTGTTGATGCTGTTGTTGTCTTGTTGTTATTGAAACTGTGCCAGGCAGACTTCACGCCTTAAAGTTGCAGATTACAACCTGGTCTTTTCACTACCTATATTTTGCCTCCGCGTCCTCTTGAAGGAATTCGCCAGTTCTTATCGTCATAGGATTTTTCACAAATAAAAAAAAAATTTCACTTTCTGGTGTTTAGCCCCAGAACGCCTCAAGATTTAACTCTTGTTATTTGGTAGGGAATTTTGAGTAAATCCCACCGCTGCCACCAAAATGTTATACGTTCTCAACCGTGCTTTCGCGTTATGATGCGAGAAGAGTGAGAATACGGACAAAAAGAATAGATCAATAAAAGATTCTTTATTTTATTTTGTTTAAGTTTTAATTTTATTTTATTTTACTTTTTAAAAAACAAAGGCCCGCTGTCCTAAGCTAGGGTGCGACCTTATTAAATGATGGATTTAAGTTTTTTATTTTATTTTAATTTTTCTTTTAGAACAAAGGCCCGCTGTCTTTAGCTAGGCTGCGACCTTGTTGGATGTTATGGTAAATCTTTCTGTAACTTTCTTAAACTATTCCTGTCTTTTTATACTTTTTCTTTAACCAATTTTTCCTCAATACACATGCATTTTACCAACTATCATCCACCAACTGATGATTACACAATTGATTCTATTTGGTAATATTGACCCACTTGAAAATATTCAATACTTAAGTGGGACCTAGTTGGAATTTTAAATATTATATAAATTTATAATATTCCGAACTGTTGGTCACAAAAGTGCCGCCGCATCATATTTCACTCATACCCACTTCACTCATAGTGTCGACCTTTGCTACGATGCATTCTCAGCATTATTTAGTATGGGTATTCCTCAATGCCTGCAATTAGTGCATTGGATTTGTTTACAATCCGTTGGACATTGGATATTCATTACTCATATCAGTTTATGGGTTTTGACGTAGCTATGACGAGTGAGTATTATGATGACCTTGTGACGATTTGTTTGTGAGTCAATATATAGTGTATATATCGGTGATTGAAGTGTTTGGAAAAACGCGCGGCATTAGGGAAAATGTATATGTTGGGAGGTTGGTATGTAATGCGATCACTACAGTTTCCTCAAATTTTTATTCCAAAATCTAACTACAGACAAAATTCTAACTCTAACATAGTCCCTCAAAAAGAAATTTTCAGGAATATTTTTGCAACAAACAAAACTAAAATTTGGTCTTGCAATTATCGAACTGCTTAAATGATGAAAATACTACTCTAATTGAGGAATCTGAACTAGCTAAAGTTGGCAATGGAGCTTCACAAGTATGCTTCTCGTAGCATTTTCTGTACAAAAAATACGGAGGCACCCGCCTATTGTTTCCACCTGAACTTCTAACGTTGCCAAAAAAATGCTCTAAGCAAACTACAGCTGAAAAAATTTTCTTTTGTTGTTTTACAAAGTATTGAGTTAGACTTTTGTCCATTTCCAATTATACTTAACCAGTTGCAGTGCATATTGCGTTCGCAAATAATTTAAATAAACAAAAAACAGCACTAATAAATCATTAAATATGTATTTGGTCAATCTTATTTTATTTAATATACATTTACAACATTTATTTGGATTGAAATTAAAAAGCTATACAAATCTTCCAATTTAAGACCATGTCAGCACTTCAGATTCTGTTGGTTAGGATTGTTTAGTTTTTGAACGAGGCCATGAAACATTCAAAATGAAGCATTTAGATGGGGCTGATTAAAATAATGAAGCGTTTTGATGGGCTGTAAGACTAAATGTGAGAATGTGTTTGGTTTTTTGCATCATTTCACGCACACTTTCTCACATTTAGTCCTACGTAGCTTGTAGGCAAACCGAAATGTCAGTCTGAGATTCCGATATTGGTAATGGAGTATTTTTGCAAAAAATTAAATGGCATTTAATTTTTTTAAGAGAAGCTTATTTTGCAGGCATCATGCACATTTTTGCAGACTCTTTGCATACATGAGCAAGTTCGTGCGACCTAGTAGAGTAAAATATTTTAAATACCAACAACCACCTACCAATTTATTTACTCATTCATATATGAGCCGTTTATTTTGAAAGTGGCATAAGTCACTATTTTTTTAAGTCGAGATATTTAAGATATTTGTTATACCGTTAAATACCATTACTTCTCTCGAAGAAATCTCAATAGTTCTCAACTTATTGAGTGCAAATTTTTTAAAAATGAAAAGATACCGTTCAATTGTATTTAGTGTTGCCATTAACTCGATTTTTTTGAAAAAGTGACTTATGCCACTTTCAAAATAAACGGCTCATATCTACTTATCCAGCTACCTAACCTTCCTAACTACATACATACTTAATAATGCTTCAAAAAATAGAAACAAAAACAAATCTTATACATTTATTTTTAATCATGTTTGCAGCTTATGCATCTTGCATTGCATCTTGCAAACAATTAAATTTGGAAAAGCTGCAACGTTGCATTTAATTATTCAATTTTCACAAATTAATTAAGACTTTTTTGAAAATGTGTTATTTTGAAATAACTGGTTTCTTTTTGATAATTTAGTTTTTATCTTAACGATTTCTTAAAGCATTATGGCATTTGGAAAAAGTTATGTTGCATTTTTAATACAACTACACGTTTAAAATGCATTAGATATTGAGAAATTTTAATGTTTTCAAGAAAAATATTACAGTCCTTTGAGGTAACTACATTATTAAAATTAAATACGATAGGGTAAAAAAGTGGCTAGAAGCTTTTTAAGCTTAAATATCATTCGCTACGAAAAAATTTAGTTTTTTACAATACGTGTTGTATTGAATTCTTAAACTTTGATGACATTTGCCCAATTTCACGTTTTTCTCAAAATTTTGGAACCGCCACACGACTACAATGAAATTTCGTCAAGTTAGGACACGATCATTAATCAGTTACATTAAAATGTGCAACAACAAAAAAAAACATTGTCGTTATAAATGGATAAAAGTTGCAAAAACCTTCTCAATAGAATTTATTAAACGAGAATCAACATTACAGATGTTCATGCCAGGCATACCTGTTAACTTGGTTTCGGCATTGAAATTTTGCAGGTCATATTCATTCATTCGAATTTTTTTCGACACTATTAAACAAACGGCAAATTATAAAATAAAGTATGAACAAAGGAAACACAATTGATTGAATGTTATTTACAAACTTTTACTAAACCGAAATCAAAGATCCAAAAAATGTTTAAGTCAACCACATATCGTTCAATTACTCCTTTCCTCTTTCCAAAAAATCATATTACAAAAATTATATTACAATACAATTTCATACCTAGGTATATAATTAAAAAAAAAAAACGATTTAAAGACCAAGATACATACACTTAATAGTGTACTATTTTGTAAAACATATTCAAGACCCATCTTTTTGAAATTCAAAATTCCACATTCATCCAAAAATATTTAAAAATGAGGATCTTAAGTCAATAAAAAACTATTAACTGAAAATCTTGTTTATTGTTGCCACTTGTCAAAATTAAACTTTTAAAATGTCCACCTTTCATTAATTAATATTCCAATCTGGCACTGATCCAACATTATTGTTGGTTTAATAAAAGCTAAATGTTTAACCCGTTCAAAGTTTTAGTATTCCCGTTCTTTTCTGTCATCACTGCATTTTGTTCCATGGATGTTGAAAAGACCAGAAAGAAAAGAAAATTAACAAGGTATTAGTATTAGTAGAGAAAAATTTGTTTATAAAACAACCTTTCATCGTTTTGTGCCCTTAAGACTTCATAACATTTTGCAGTGACTATAAGCATAATCTATCAGCTTCCTTCGTTTAATCTCCACGGGTGTTCACTGTTGAAGTAAAAACTAGGTATATTTGTGGCATGTTTATCTTAGGGATGACAATTCGTAATGGTTACATTTCCTGATATATATTTAAATCGGTAATCCCAGAAAAAAGAAAAAAAAATAGTTTTTAGCTGTAAACTATTGCAGTTTCATTTTGTGTAATTTAAATAAATTATTTCTGTTATTTTCACTATATTAAAGGTAGATTTGTTTGGTGACAGAAATATTGGTATGCAAATGATTTAGATAGAAAGTTTGTTCATGTGTTTGTGTTATAGGGTAATTGGATTAAGGTGCACCAAAAGGTAAGAGCAGATAGGTTGGGGGTCCATTTTTCTCCCTTCAGGCATATCATAGTACGGCCGAAGTTGGGCTCATGGGTAATCTTATGGAAATTCTTAGAAGAGTGAGTATTACGTTTAAATTGTTTAAGAAGAGCAATTCCACTGGCTATTTCACTAGAACTAAGTTCGTTAAAATAACGGTAACAGCAAGAAATTTAACGACTGGGTCCGAGTGACGTTATTGAGTTAATGATGTTACAGAAGGCATGAAATAGGAGTTATACTCAAGTTTGGCGTGTATTTGTATAACTACGTATGTAATTTCTTGCATCGTCTCAGAAACCCAAACATCAAAACATATTAAATCGTTCGAGAATAGGTGGTTTTTGAAACACATGTTGAATTTAACATACGAATATAAAACTGCATTTACTTGATTTGAAGATTGTGTTTATAATTTTTGTATTTAATAATATGTTTTTGAAAATTTTCATTCAAGGTATTATTCTGTTGTAAACGTTCATTGGAGAAACTTGTTTATTCTTATTTTGAAGAGTTTTTTGGATTTTATAATAGCTGATTCTTTGAGATCTTCAGTTTCCAGGCCAGGGACCGTTATTAATGGTAACGGCAATAGAAAATAGAAATGAATCAGATTTGACCTTGGACCTAGTTGAAAAAAATTGCTTGAACAATTGAACAATATTCCCACCTTAACAATTATTTATGCAAATAAGTGCTAAAAATTTTTAACAAGACATATACATATGTATATATTTATAAAATTTTAAGAGTTGTTTCTTTTTCAAGAAAAAAGGCTATTTGAAAAAGGATTGCTGAAAATACAAAGAATAGGAAAACAATTAAGCTAAGGCACACGTCAGTACTTCGGAAAACTAATTGTGTTTTAATGTAAATTGGCCAAGAGTGGATATTGGATTCAGGTGCAACTGTCCTTAACGCAAATCAGATGAAATACTTTACAAGCTCTTAAATCTTAACATAAAGAAAAAGTAAAAATCGCAAATGGAAAAAAAAATAGCAACAGGGATAACAAGGAAGTCTGGATAACAATGGAAAATACTCTTTACCTCCCGAATATACAAGGACACCTACTATCAATATGGTATCTTACAAGCAAAGAGTTTAAGTGAAGATCAGTACAAACAATTTTCAAAAAAATAAAATATCAGTTAAAGCCCCAATTGGGAACTTATTCAAAGTGCGTCAACAATTTTTCGAAATCAAAATTTTGTATACAGAAACATGTAATCAAGAAAAGTATTGTATAAATTTTTGGCATTGGTATCATTGAGTCAGTTTGTTCATCGTAATTGTAAGTAAGGTGGTCAGCCATCAGCCGAATAGGGGAAATGACATGTAGCATACAAATACATATATGCACGTGCCGTAAATATTTGGGACTGGAAGAAAAGTGACCATAGCATCTTCGCGGCTGACGCTAGAAACAAACGCCCAAAGATGTCTGCCCAAGTTATGATGTTAAAATCATTCTTGGAGATTTAAATGTAATTATAGGTCAAGAGCCGGTATTTAGGCACTACGCAGGCAGCTATAGTTTGCATGAGAACGCTGTTAAGTTCAATCGCAGTTACAACAATCAACAATATTCAAGCCAACAACTTATAAGCGCCAACGATACTGCTACTATAATAATGTCACTTATCATATTGCTGACGTTCATCAACCCTGAACCATAAATCAAAAACTATTTTCAAGAGATTGCGAATTTAGTTCAACAATACAGCACATGTTTTTAAGAAGACAATGATGTCTTTAGATAAACAAGGTAAATCTAATAAGGAATAGCCACCTATTCCACCAGCAAGAAGTATAGAAGGACTAAAACCATCAAAAATAGCGAGTGCTCTTCGAAAGTAAAGGACAATCATGAGCTTTCTTGAAAGGTTGCTGGATGGTATATCAATAGACAATAAATACCATGAAGTTAAGTATCGATCCATTGAGCAACTGTGGCAATAAATTAAATCCGTAAACTACACCATATGGGAACTAAGTGATGAGCCACCAGTAGACGGTTATAATAATACAGAATATATTAATATGCAACAAAGGGTTCAACAAGCCCTTGCAACGTTTTCCATGAAAGTACAACATCAAGTCAGTAACAATCATGAAGTGGGAGTCATTAACAACTATTAACTACATTTATCTTAGGTCACCATTCCTAATTTTGATGGTGATTATATGAAATGGCGGCAGTTTTTCGATCTTTTTTCATAAATGGTAGACAAACAAACTATTCCCAACATCCAGCAGATGTGATACCTCAAAACACATCTGAGTGCAGAAGCTGAGAATTTGACTCGTCAACTGTCTTTCACTAAAGATAATTACAAAACAGGATGGACCAGCCTTCAAGATCGTTAAAATAACATAAGAATTCTCACTTTAACATTATTGCAAAGAATAATTGGGCAACCTAACCAAACAACCGCAGCCATCAGCAGTGGCCATCAAAAACCTACATGATACCACGCAAGAGTGTTTATTGGCTCTATGCAACATCAACCATCTCAACACTCCAACATTTAGCCATGGGCAATTCCAAAGAATGTGCAATTGGCGGATCCATTTTTCAACCGAACAGATGAAATTGATATTCTTCTTGGTGTAGAGTTCTACCGTCAATTACTTTCCATTGGGCAGATAAGTTTATCAGATGATCTACCTACACTACAAAATACAGTGTTTGAATGGGTTATTGCAGAAAAGTTAACTGAAGCAAAATCAGGTACAGAAACGTGTAGAAAAAGACTACGAGTCTTAGAATTGAAAGCATCGAAAAACTTGGTCGTTGCGAGTACTAGGTTCCCGCGTAAGGATATCTACAAAGCCACCTGGGTATCACCTGATGGAGTCACTCGTAATCAGATTGTTGATAGAACATATTAACTACTCGAGTCTGTTATAGCAATGGAAAGTGTGCTTTAATGAAGCACACACTCAAGAAGAAGCCTATATGCTACCGGCACCAAGCATAGAAGAAGTCGAGAAGGCTGTAAAAAGGCTCAAACAAAACAACGGCGTTGGAGAAAGCAATCCGTGACTCAACAAGAGGGATCATCGTCACCAAGTCCAGCCAGATACTGGATTTTGAATACGAGAACGACATCATCAGGAGGACCAAACAAGATGTATACGATTCCTTCTCCCAGATCGAGTATGCGGCTCAAAATCTGGGGTAGCACATTACTTACTTAAGCTAGCGCTACAGACCTGTGAGTGCTAGGGCCTACCCCAACAAAGTTTCCCATCTAGCTCGATCCCTAGCTATATGTATCTATGCTAACGCTGGAGAGATGGCGTATACCAGGACGCCCGAAGCCTTGGGGTACGCAGCTGGATGGAGTCCGTCGGTTCGCGATTGGGATAAATGGAGAGACTTGTTATATGAGGCCAGGATAGGATCCCGGTTGTCGACCCGATGATGATGCTGAATTGTAAGCAAATAAAACGACTCAATACAGAAAATATGGTAATTGATCCTTTACATTTTTCTAACTGTATTTAAACGTATTCAAGAGACTGTGAAGCATGCATTAAAACAAATATGTCGCTACCATCTTTTAAACCTAAAGTCAGTAAGAAAAAGCACATATCACTAGTGACGTTTGCGGTCCAATGCATATATCAACACCAAGTGGAAAAAGATATCTCCCGTTTAACTGTATTTATTTTGATTGTTCTCACGAACTGACACTTTTTAAAAATTTTTGGTTTCTCTTTTTTTAATAAAAGGCAATTATAGCAATTTACTGGTTAGCAAAACTAAAAGAAAGGTTTAAAATTTTGGACTCACTTAGTAAATTGCTAAATATTTAGCAAATTGCTAACTAGTAAATTGTTAAAGCCTTACCAATAGGTTGTTTAGAATTTTGCGCCGATGATTTTAACGTTACCTAACGTGCAAATGTATATACATATGTATGTCTATGAAACATTATAAGAAGATTCATTAAAGGCGTTTGTTACGCCCTGATTGACCAACAGCTGCTTTATTTCACTTCACCGAAATCTTATTTCTTCGGTCTATACCTGAAGAATATATCTGACGAGGTTGTTATGCATATGCAATTGAAGACCAACGCATCGAGTCGAACAGTGGGTCGCAATCGTGGCCACCAGATTTGAAATAACCGTTTTGAGAAAAACGCTTTTAAAGTTTTAACAGTCGTTAGCTCATATCTGAGATATTTTAAGCTAACATGGAATCATCTTTGTCATTACCATAATTATGGCAAAACGTTCCCTCATATACATATCCGTAAGTTCCGAAAATGAAATTAAATCGCAGGTTTGTTTTATGAGACTTTCTGAAGATATCGTTTAAAAAAGATTTCCGTCTGATAAATGTGATTGAAGTTTATGAAATCAATGAACTTCCAATAAATTAAAACAATAGTTGTCGTGGAAAATTGTAAGAAGTTTCAATAAGATATGGAACGATCGATTTGAAGTGACTTCTTTATGGTATGATACGGTTCTTACTTTTTCTTCTTTATCAATGTTTGTTTAAATTAAAAAAAAAACTATAAAAAAAGTTTAAAATTTTTCGAGTTGGAAACTGACGAACAGCGACCAAGTTGTAACTGTAGCATTATGTATTTTAAATTGATTGGAGTGACGTAATTTGTTCGATATTAAACGATCGCAGAGTATGTAGTTTACAAATCTAAAGCTGATGAACCATCTTTGGGAAGAATTTCAGTGACGCACTGTCAGAATTTTGTCACCGAACGAAAAACGTGAAACCCGTAACCTTCCATTAATTGCATTCTTTTGAGTATAACTCACCTTTATTCAGATCATAACAATAGTTATTTTATTTTATTTGAGTGTTATTGACACGGTTCGTTTCCCTTACCCTTTATTTTTATAAATTTGAAATATTGAAATACGTACATACATACCTATTCAAAGGAAGTAAAAGTTTCCGGGTACAACACTTCCACCAGCTTATAGCTGGTGGAAGCGAAAATCGGTTCTAAAATGTGTGGCCTCATCCTAGTGGTTGGCAGTGTATCTTTGTCTTTCATTATTATTTACAAATCTTGGCGTGCTATCGTAGTTATACAAGATTTGTAATAAATTTATGAAGCAGAAGAGAGACAAAATATTTTTTTGTCCTATTTGTACAAGCAAGCTAGGTTGATGATCGAGTTAAAAGAAAGAAGGGTGAGTTGATGTCCTTCACGTGTATGTGTATTTATATTGTCTTAGGGATTTTTTTTTGTTGGCTGCGTAAATGCAAACCAGTTTTATTTATTTTTTTTCTTGAAAGATAAAACAACCTTGAAAAGTGAGTTTTGATAATGTTCGTAAATAATGAGTTGTGGTAGTTTCAATATTGGGCTTTGCTTTGCTTTTGTTTTGTTTTTACTTCTTGGGGTTGGTTGTGATTTGAAAATCGTATTCATTCACATGTTTAAATGTAGGTCAAAAAAAGATTGAATTTTTGATGTGAGGATTTATTTATGCGTATGTTAAGTATGTTAGGTAAATTTTTGATCTCTTAGTAAGGTCTTTTATTTTTCCTTTTTTTTTTGGTTCTTTATCGTTACTATTGAAGTCGGTAATGGATCAATTAAATGAGGAGTACAGGTGATGCGTACATTTCATTTTATTTCGTTGATCGAGTACAAATAGGGGTGAGTTGGCGTCTACCTCAACCTTACCATACAGTATACACCTGTAATAATATGTGCGTGTGAGATGATTTTTTTTGTTGTAAGTGTTAGCTTTTTTTTCCTTAAAATATTATGAAAAATGTTAAAAGTGAGCTTAGAAGGTAATTGAATGTACCTTCATATCGAACATATGTTTTATACTTTTTGTTACTCGTAGGGCTTTAATTTGTTTTCATTTATATCTATAGGTCAATTTACGAACAAATTTGTAAATTTTTTTTCACAAAACTTTATTTCAAGATTTAATAGGTAGGTAAGTTAGTGTAGGTTAGGTACCACCTATATCAAGGCAAAGTACTTTTTTCACTCTTTACCATTAGTTGATGAAAGATTTTCTAATTTCTAATAACGTAATGTATGAACATATGTAGCGAATTCAATCCTTTATGATTTTAGCTTTATCAATCGAAGGTTTTTTAAATTTTCTTGTATACCACAAGCAGTGTTTTCTCAGTAAAACATGTGTCATGAACTCGAGAGCTTTTACTCTGTGATGGTAGCACACACTTTCCCTTTCAAACCAGGACACATTTTCTTCTCTTTTATTGTTTATGCACTTTTCAACTATTTTTTCTTTTATTGTATCCATATTTTTTTCGTAATCGAAAACTTGCCTAAATATTAATATGTGTATCCTGCACACATTAAAAAATTCATCTGTCGGAGCAAACAAATTTCCAAAATCCGAATTTTTTAAATAGTTTTTGGCAAAAATAAACATCTCACTGCCACAAGTTAATACTTCATCCTTTTTTCGACATCCTTGTAAACATTCTTCGCAGCCTAAATTTGAAAATACTTTGAATGCAACATATCCAACGAAGTATCTCATTGAAGTTACTTCAGTGGATACGTATGACCCGGACCCGATCTCGTCCAGCATTAAGTCGTTTTCCATTGTTTCGTAAATAGCTTCAATGTAATTATCATCAAATTTTTCATTGAGTTGAACATCTTTTTCAATTACAACTTCTTCGTTGTGAAATTCTGAGTTATTGTCTGCTTCAGTCATTAATGATGTGAGCGATATCATTTGTTCTTCATCGTTCGAACAGTTTGCGAATTTTGAAAAACAGTACAAGTTCGTGGTCATTATTTTTGAAATCAAGAAATTTAATTCATGCACGGATGGATTCTTCGTATTTCCACCTTTTGCACGTATTTGTGAAAACAAATTTTCAATGATGTCTTGATTTAACCTCTTGGTTAAAACAAAATCAATACCTTCATTTTCATTAAACATTTGTTCAGCCATCATCAATGTGGCTCTTAAAGTTTGTTCCAATCCTGCAATCCAATATACTTTCGTTTTTTTCACGAGTCTTATATTTTTAACATATTCTATAAAGTCTTCAATATAGTTATATACGAGATTTTTCATTTTTAAAGCAGATTTATATGCATTCCTGTCATATAGGCTTCCGCTGTTCATGCAATCAAATATTCTGTCAATTTTTTTGAAACATTTAGCTGTTGATTGAACAACTACTTTATCGTTTTCAACAAAATTGCCTGTTTCCACTGCCGTTAACAAAGCTGCTGATGTTGTCCTGCTGAAAACTTGAACAGCGTAAACGACACGCATTTTGTCGAAAGATGACGGATCAATATGCTTTTGAGTGAGTTTTGGGCACATTTTCGTGGTGCTGTTCTTTTCAAGATCATACAGCTTTCTTACTGGAGTGAAACTTACTATTCCATCAGGTGTAACCAGATCTGAGTTCAATAAGGTATTTCTCATACTTTTTATAATATGGGGAATATCGTAGAACGAAAAAATTTGCTGCTCCTTGAACATAAAGTAAGGTTTTTCTTTTGTTACTCCTAATATCCCCAAACATTTCCTGTTATTTGGTCCTGGTCACAAATAATAGCTTTCACATTCAAAGCCAAGTTACTTGCTATTTCAAGATTTTTTAATAAGATTTTACTTAAGTTTTCACCTGAAATATTTGTTTCACTAACAAAGTAGTTCAAAATGCATTTCCAGTTAGATATCAATCCCCGTACCATAAAAACACAAACTTGTTTCCCAATATTGTTGGTACGAACAAAACCTGTATCTTCTAAGCCATCAATTATATCAACTGCAGAATTGTAAGTAAGATCTCTTCTTATAGCAATCTCATCAAAAACAATAGCACATATACGACTTTGTACACTCATTTCATTGAATTTTCGCAAAAGTTCTTGATGAGCAGAATTTTTGAATCCTGGCTGCATATTTTTAACAGGATCCCATCTATGCAGACTTGATACATGCGGAAAATTGAGGTCCAAACCATCTCTTAAAAATATATAAGCCGATTGACTTCTGTAGAAAATATTCTGGGCTAAGACTTTTTGCTCTTCATTCCATTTTCCGTTTCTTTTTTTGTTTAATAACATGCTGCATAAAGTTTTTGCGTTGGCAGATACTTCTAATTTCTGTATCTCCTCTAAAACGAATTTGGATTTGTTTTTTTTGTTTTTTGAAGTTTTTATTCCTACTCTTTTCCTCTGCATTTTTAAAGCTTTCAATTCCGCTTTAAGAGAATTAACCTTCCTTTGTAAGAAATTACATTTTTTTGAAAAACCTTCGCTTTTCCTCATATAAAAGTGAACATTCTTTATGTTTTTTAAGCAAGAACTACATAACCCTTCTACTAATTCCGGTGAGTTTACATAATTTCTATTCCCAGGTGGGGTTCTTAAAAGAGCCAATTCATTCAGAGTGAAATCATCATCCGCTTGCACTAGTTGAAAAGGTGGAGTCCTTAAAAGGACAAAGTCATTCTGATCGAAATCATCATCCACCCTTTCAACTAGCTGAGACGGAGTTCTTAAAAGAACTAATTCATTCACAATGAAATCATTATCCACCCTTGGAACTTGCGGAGGCGGAGTTCTAAGAAGAACTAAATCATTCGTAAAGAAATCATCATCCACCTCCCCAACTTCTTCAGGCGAAATCAAAGATTGTGTTGGTAAAAGCAATGTGGGTACAGATCCTTTCTTCAAAAATTTTTTACCAATGCAATCCTCTGTGAAATGAAGACTGCAAATGTAAAACTTTTTCGAAGAATCACGCGAAGAAATGCCACATTTTTCTCTCCAAATTGCCTGTAAACTAAGGTTTTCAGGAAACTTGAAAAGCTTTATGTGACAATTCTTCCGGTAAGATCTCCCACATTGTTCAACGCAACACCTTTTCCCATTAAAAGAATTTTTTTTGTAAACAGTTATCATTCTTACTTCTTTAGATATCTTCAAAAAACAACCAAACGCAAAGAGATTCGAAATAGAAGGGAGCAATTTAATTTGTATAGGTATATTTATTTTTAGGGAGGAGGTTAATTCAAAACTCGAATTTTTCAGTGGTCTTAAGCTTTAGAAAGCTGAAATTTAGCATATAGTTAGATCAACTAACAAAAAACACCTCAGACAAATCTTAGCTCTCAAGACCTCAAGACCGCTGAGAAACCCGAATTTGAAACTACTTACCGCTCTTTTTGAAAAAAAATTATTTCTCCGCGGTCTGTTAGTCTAGAAGGCTATAATTTTGCATTTAGTAGGATTTGTCTGAGGTGTTTTTTGTTAGTTGATCTAACTATATGCTAAATTTCAGCTTTCTAAAGCTCAAGACCGCTGAAAAATTCGAGTTTTGAATTAACCTCCTCCCTAAAAATAAATATACCTATACAAATTAAATTGCTCACTTCTATTTCGAATCTCTTTGCGTTTGGTTGTTTTTTGAAGATATCTAAAGAAGTAAGAATGATAACTGTTTACAAAAAAAATTCTTTTAATGGGAAAAGGTGTTGCGTTGAACAATGTGGGAGATCTTACCGGAAGAATTGTCACATAAAGCTTTTCAAGTTTCCTGAAAACCTTAGTTTACAGGCAATTTGGAGAGAAAAATGTGGCATTTCTTCGCGTGATTCTTCGAAAAAGTTTTACATTTGCAGTCTTCATTTCACAGAGGATTGCATTGGTAAAAAATTTTTGAAGAAAGGATCTGTACCCACATTGCTTTTACCAACACAATCTTTGATTTCGCCTGAAGAAGTTGGGGAGGTGGATGATGATTTCTTTACGAATGATTTAGTTCTTCTTAGAACTCCGCCTCCGCAAGTTCCAAGGGTGGATAATGATTTCATTGTGAATGAATTAGTTCTTTTAAGAACTCCGTCTCAGCTAGTTGAAAGGGTGGATGATGATTTCGATCAGAATGACTTTGTCCTTTTAAGGACTCCACCTTTTCAACTAGTGCAAGCGGATGATGATTTCACTCTGAATGAATTGGCTCTTTTAAGAACCCCACCTGGGAATAGAAATTATGTAAACTCACCGGAATTAGTAGAAGGGTTATGTAGTTCTTGCTTAAAAAACATAAAGAATGTTCACTTTTATATGAGGAAAAGCGAAGGTTTTTCAAAAAAATGTAATTTCTTACAAAGAAAGGTTAATTCTCTTAAAGCGGAATTGAAAGCTTTAAAAATGCAGAGGAAAAGAGTAGGAATAAAAACTTCAAAAAACAAAAAAAACAAATCCAAATTCGTTTTAGAGGAGATACAGAAATTAGAAGTATCTGCCAACGCAAAAACTTTATGCAGCATGTTATTAAACAAAAAAAGAAACGGAAAATGGAATGAAGAGCAAAAAGTCTTAGCCCAGAATATTTTCTACAGAAGTCAATCGGCTTATATATTTTTAAGAGATGGTTTGGACCTCAATTTTCCGCATGTATCAAGTCTGCATAGATGGGATCCTGTTAAAAATATGCAGCCAGGATTCAAAAATTCTGCTCATCAAGAACTTTTGCGAAAATTCAATGAAATGAGTGTACAAAGTCGTATATGTGCTATTGTTTTCGATGAGATTGCTATAAGAAGAGATCTTACTTACAATTCTGCAGTTGATATAATTGATGGCTTAGAAGATACAGGTTTTGTTCGTACCAACAATATTGGGAAACAAGTTTGTGTTTTTATGGTACGGGGATTGATATCTAACTGGAAATGCATTTTGAACTACTTTGTTAGTGAAACAAATATTTCAGGTGAAAACTTAAGTAAAATCTTATTAAAAAATCTTGAAATAGCAAGTAACTTGGCTTTGAATGTGAAAGCTATTATTTGTGACCAGGACCAAATAACAGGAAATGTTTGGGTATATTAGGAGTAACAAAAGAAAAACCTTACTTTATGTTCAAGGAGCAGCAAATTTTTTCGTTCTACGATATTCCCCATATTATAAAAAGTATGAGAAATACCTTATTGAACTCAGATCTGGTTACACCTGATGGAATAGTAAGTTTCACTCCAGTAAGAAAGCTGTATGATCTTGAAAAGAACAGCACCACGAAAATGTGCCCAAAACTCACTCAAAAGCATATTGATCCGTCATCTTTCGACAAAATGCGTGTCGTTTACGCTGTTCAAGTTTTCAGCAGGACAACATCAGCAGCTTTGTTAACGGCAGTGGAAACAGGCAATTTTGTTGAAAACGATAAAGTAGTTGTTCAATCAACAGCTAAATGTTTCAAAAAAATTGACAGAATATTTGATTGCATGAACAGCGGAAGCCTATATGACAGGAATGCATATACATCTGCTTTAAAAATGAAAAATCTCGTATATAACTATATTGAAGACTTTATAGAATATGTTAAAAATATAAGACTCGTGAAAAAAACGAAAGTATATTGGATTGCAGGATTGGAACAAACTTTAAGAGCCACATTGATGATGGCTGAACAAATGTTTAATGAAAATGAAGGTATTGATTTTGTTTTAACCAAGAGGTTAAATCAAGACATCATTGAAAATTTGTTTTCACAAATACGTGCAAAAGGTGGAAATACGAAGAATCCATCCGTGCATGAATTAAATTTCTTGATTTCAAAAATAATGACCACGAACTTGTACTGTTTTTCAAAATTCGCAAACTGTTCGAACGATGAAGAACAAATGATATCGCTCACATCATTAATGACTGAAGCAGACAATAACTCAGAATTTCACAACGAAGAAGTTGTAATTGAAAAAGATGTTCAACTCAATGAAAAATTTGATGATAATTACATTGAAGCTATTTACGAAACAATGGAAAACGACTTAATGCTGGACGAGATCGGGTCCGGGTCATACGTATCCACTGAAGTAACTTCAATGAGATACTTCGTTGGATATGTTGCATTCAAAGTATTTTCAAATTTAGGCTGCGAAGAATGTTTACAAGGATGTCGAAAAAAGGATGAAGTATTAACTTGTGGCAGTGAGATGTTTATTTTTGCCAAAAACTATTTAAAAAATTCGGATTTTGGAAATTTGTTTGCTCCGACAGATGAATTTTTTAATGTGTGCAGGATACACATATTAATATTTAGGCAAGTTTTCGATTACGAAAAAAATATGGATACAATAAAAGAAAAAATAGTTGAAAAGTGCATAAACAATAAAAGAGAAGAAAATGTGTCCTGGTTTGAAAGGGAAAGTGTGTGCTACCATCACAGAGTAAAAGCTCTCGAGTTCATGACACATGTTTTACTGAGAAAACACTGCTTGTGGTATACAAGAAAATTTAAAAAACCTTCGATTGATAAAGCTAAAATCATAAAGGATTGAATTCGCTACATATGTTCATACATTACGTTATTAGAAATTAGAAAATCTTTCATCAACTAATGGTAAAGAGTGAAAAAAGTACTTTGCCTTGATATAGGTGGTACCTAACCTACACTAACTTACCTACCTATTAAATCTTGAAATAAAGTTTTGTGAAAAAAAATTTACAAATTTGTTCGTAAATTGACCTATAGATATAAATGAAAACAAATTAAAGCCCTACGAGTAACAAAAAGTATAAAACATATGTTCGATATGAAGGTACATTTAATTACCTTCTAAGCTCACTTTTAACATTTTTCATAATATTTTAAGGAAAAAAAAGCTAACGCTTACAACAAAAAAATCATCTCACACGCACATATTATTACAGGTGTATACTGTATGGTAAGGTTGAGGTAGACGCCAACTCACCCCTATTTGTACTCGATCAACGAAATAAAATGAAATGTACGCATCACCTGTACTCCTCATTTAATTGATCCATTACCGACTTCAATAGTAACGATAACGAACCAAAAAAAAAGAAAAAATAAAAGACCTTACTAAGAGATCAAAAATTTACCTAACATACTTAACATACGCATAAATAAATCCTCACATCAAAAATTCAATCTTTTTTTGACCTACATTTAAACATGTGAATGAATACGATTTTCAAATCACAACCAACCCCAAGAAGTAAAAACAAAACAAAAGCAAAGCAAAGCCCAATATTGAAACTACCACAACTCATTATTTACGAACATTATCAAAACTCACTTTTCAAGGTTGTTTTATCTTTCAAGAAAAAAAATAAATAAAACTGGTTTGCATTTACGCAGCCAACAAAAAAAAAAAATCCCTAAGACAATATAAATACACATACACGTGAAGGACATCAACTCACCCTTCTTTCTTTTAACTCGATCATCAACCTAGCTTGCTTGTACAAATAGGACAACAAAATATTTTTTCTCTCTTCTGCTTCATAAATTTATTACAAATCTTGCAACATGTTTTGGACCCATTGAAAAGACATACGTTTTGTTTTTGTTTTTTCTACTCATAAACATGAAATACCTTGTTTCTCCCTCTAACTTTTCAGTATAAATAGCAACGCTCTTTTTCGTACAGTGTGTACCCACAACATTTGAAATGTTTCTATACATTCAAATTCCTAGACTCATGTTTTGGACCCATTGTAAAAAAGGGATGGTGGAAAAAAGCCGGCACAGATTTTTGTTCTACGTGCGACATCTTTACTTGTTATATGGTCTTTGGTTGTATGCTTTAAAAGTCAATTACCAAAGTGTATATTTATTATTAATGAAGTGAACGATAGTATGATCCCTTCACTGTGAGGATACAGGGGAAAATTTCTTTTGTAGGAGTCGGACAGAGCATCAAATTCCAGAAAAGTTAAAACTCTGGCAAGATTTAGGTTTCGGTAAGCGATACAATAGTGAATAAAGTACACATTTACGGAAAGTTGTAACCGCATGAAAACCGCATTAAAACATGAAAAGAATAATGGATACAAGCTACATATATGTATAAATAAATAGAGAATTCGGCATGATCGGAATCCTCACCTACTTGGGTGTAACTCAATTCCCAAACAGCTGTTAGAAACACTATGAATATACGCAGTCATAAAATTCGATCTCAGCCCTTGAATATTACTAGGTATAATCTTCTTTAAAATAACTAGTAATTGCATTATTTGTTACTCGATCTATGAAACGGTGGCTTATAATTAAAAAACTAAATTTTGGTAAATCAGCTGTTAAAGATAAACAACTCAGTTCATCAGTTTCTCGGTAGTTCTTCTCCTTCCTTCCCTCTGCCCAGTGTCACTCGTTGTTCTAGGGCAAATATATCCTCATCTGTTGTTTAATTTATTTTAGTGTCAAACAATACGTTATTTAATTCCATTTCAATATCCGGTTGCCTAACCAAAAATTGGAATAATCTGCATTTAAAGTGTTAAGACTTTGGTAAGGGTCAGCTAGCTACCTTCATCTGTTATATGAGTTGGTTTTGGTGTCATATGAAAGGATATTTAACTCTTTTTCTAACTCTACAGTATTCTGTATTACTGCGTTGCCCTAGCAATCCTTATTATTATTATTATTGATTTGTAAAAATTATTTTGATGATATATTTGTTTAAATTTATTTTAATCAGACAACAAGTTTGCATTAACCGTTAACGAAATTTAAAAAAGATTAAGTGTTTTATGAACTTATATTAATCCTTTTAAAACAAAAATATAGAGCCCTTCAAAAATATTTTCTAAAAGGACAAATATAATTGAGTGATCCTACCGAAAATAAACTAAAAACTGAATATACATACATATGTATGTACTGTACATATGAACATAAATAAATATTACATATTGTTGTTAATATTTTGTAACATTTAAGGACAGTGTCGCCTATCAAATCAGATCTTACCGAAAATAATAATGCACTCATTTAACTTCTCGAATACATCACCATCGAAAATAGCTTAAACTTAAAAAAAAACACAAAAAGAGGCTTGGATGAGACCCACACTTATAACTTCCCATCCGTGCTCACCTGTCGATTTATCTAAAAGTTTAACAAAATATTAATAACAACATTTTGTATGATATCTATATCAAAAATTTGAAGTCAATATTTTTTTTCATAATTGAGCCGAAAACCTTTTCTTAGAGAACTAAGTTTAATTAAATTTTTTTTTGAGAGTTTTTACGCCATATGTAAAAAAATACAGGTTGGATCTTTTCTAACACCATTATCGTACGTTGAAAACAAAATTAAGCGCAGAATGAAATCGTTTTGAAGTTAATACCTTTTATTGATGAGATACCGAGAATCAGCGTTGCCAAAATGTGCCCGATCGGGCCATTTGGCACTAAGTTTTTTATTTTGGCCCGTGGCCCGGGGCCAACATGAAATGGCCCGCATATCATATATTTTCTTTTTTCTAAAACAACAAATCCAATCTTTTTATTCCATCAACAATGTGTTTCCTGCATATACAACTTCCCATATTCATTCAGACTGACATGACATGACGTTTGCTTTTCATTTGTTTTCGCCAATTGACACTTTATTTTTTTTCACCTACCTAAGTACGTATTTCGTCTGTTTGTTTTGTCATGTCTACAACAGAACACCAAAGTAAAGAAAGTTGTTGCAACGCAAACAAAAAATTTTATGTTATTTTAAAAAAAAATTGTTAAAGCTGAGTACTTAGAAAGCCTAGACAATATATTTGAAGTTGAATTCGAACAGTTCTCTTTGAAACCCTTAAATGGAATATATTTTGGCTACGGATTTGATGACTATTCGAAAATTTAATTTAATTAATTTATAATTCAATTAATTTAACTCGAAATATAAGTTTATTTAGAAAAGATAAATTGTTATTATTTTCTTAAACAAATTTTTTCTAGGGTAGTGGGCTAGTGGCCCGCACATTTTGAAAATGGCCCTCAAAATGGCCCTTACAATTTTTGTCTTCGCGGCAACGCTGCCGAGAATCATACATGAATGTTTACCAATTGTGTGTATTATTTTATGTAGATTTTAATTTGTATGAAAAATTTGACAGTTTTGATTTTTATGACAAATTTTACAAATGTTTGTAAAGATATTAGAGACGAAAATCGATTTTTACCAACTACAGTGGCTCACAGCTTATTTGACCCACCCCTTATTAAAACATTCAACTGAGTATATACTTCCTAAACAATAAAATTTATTAAAAAAATACAAACGCAGGAACTTTAATTAAAATTTAATCTTTAAAATAACAATTTAACCAACTTATTTTATTTTGAAATATTAAATTTTACCTAAGAAAAACGAAATAATTAGATTTTCCAATGCCACAGCTTATTTGACCCAGTGTGTTTAAGGAGCAACTGCTCAATCAAAAACATGGGAATATCGGTGTTTATTATATCAGTCTCTAAGTTGTTATATTTCCAAATAAAATTATAAGTTTCAGTTATTTTTCATAAAGGCAGCACGTTTTTTTAACATGGGAACAACAAATTGAACAACTATTGAACAACGTGAAATTGTCCTGTTTTATCACAGGAATGGACTTTCTCGGAGGAAAATAGCGGAAATTGTCAATATTCCAGACGGCACGGTCAAGGCCATAATTCACCGTTTTGTTTTTGAAAACCGTGTGGAAAATAAGGGAAGAAATGCTCCGAACAAAATATTTACTGCGTTAGATGAAAGATACATTGTGCGCAAAGTGAAGCTAAACCCCAAGTTATCGGCACCAAAACTGAATAGTGAGGTGGAAAACGAGCTCGGAAAGTCTTGCTCTCCCGTAACCATAAGACGCATTTTGAGGAATAACGAGTTTAATGGAAGAGTTGCTCGAAAAAAGCCTTTCATTAACAAGAAAAACCGAGATAGTCGTTTAAGGTTCGCAAAAGAACACATTAAAAAGGATGCTAGCTTTTGGGACCAAGTTATATTTGCGGACGAGTCAAAGTTCAACATTTTCGGATCCAACGGGCGATCTTATGTCTGGCGCAAACCAAATACAGAGCTCCAGGACAAAAATCTCATAGCAACTGTGAAGGTGGTCATGTCATGGTTTGGGCCTGCATGTCAGCAGCCGGAGTTGGGAAGCTGGAGTTCATTGAGAGTACAATGGATAAAATGGTGTGCCTCAATATTCTCAAAAAAAATTTGCTCCAAAGTGCAGAACAATTGGGCATAAGACGCTCGTTTCGGTTTTATCAAAACAACGACCCGAAACATACTTCAGGAATTGTCCAAACATGGCTGATTTATAACTGTCCCCACGTCATAAAACCCCAGCACAGTCTCCGGATTTGAATGTTATTGAAAACCTGTGGTCCATTTTGGATACAAACATTCGAAAACGACACATTTCAAACAAAAATGACCTCAAAACTGCATTGACTGAAGAATGAACAAGAATCACTCCAGAAACAACAAAAAAATTGGTGGATTCTTATCAAAATCGGCTTAAGGCAGTATTAGAAGAAAAGGGTGGACATACAAAATATTAAAATTAACATTAATTTGCGTAATCTTTTTTTATTAAGTGTTTATTTAAAATGGGTCAAATAAGCTGTGACGCTGAATAATTGATTTAATTTTGTTTTTGTTATCTTGTTGTGCAATTTTAATTTTAGTAAAATAAATGAAGAGATTTTGTTTACGTTATAAACCCACTGGACATTTCTGCGTTTTTATTTTTCTGATACCTTTCTTCGCTTAAGAACTATTCTCTCATAAACTTGTTAATATACGATGGGTCAAATAAGCTGTGAGCCACTGTATAAGTAATGTTTTGGTTATGTTTTTATTTTTGGTAAAAAATGCTTACTCCGATTTTTATAAAATTTAACCAAATGTTAAAACCGTTATTCTTCGTTACATGCATTTTTGAGGTACAATTATTTTTTGTACGTTAAATATTCGAGGTAACAAATATTTTGTTTAAGTTTTTGTGATTTATAAAAAAACGTAAGTTGATTTTTTTTTAATTATACTTATTGGTATCAGCTTACATTATATAATATTAAATTTAAATGAAGCTCCTTGCGTTATTGATTCGTAAAATATTTAAGGTCAATACAAATTTTCACTTTTTTTTAAATTGATATAGTTAAAAAAACACCGACTCAATTTTGTGTTGGTTATTCCTCGAAAACAAAATTTATTTGATGTCGATGTCTCTTCTGATTCTTGATGAAAAATGCTAACCCGAACGTATGGACGTATGGTGCAATCTGTCGAAAGCACCGTATACATTTTAAATTCTATAAGTATTTTGCATAGTTATTCATTAAGAAGTGTTGTAGGGCAAACACTTGAAGAGACTTATAAGAACTGAGTTAAGGGAAATGAAGAGTAAATACAAAATTAGATAAGGATCCTGATAATATTATCGATTTCAACATTTTTGTATGTTTTTGTTGAATAAAAAAAAGGTAATGCGTTGAAAAGTCTAGGTGGCTCAAAATCACCAAGGTTGCAAACTTCAACTTTTTTATAATTTGTATATTAATAAACTTTGACAGGGCAGCGCACAGAATTCTATACTTTTTTAGTAATATATTAAATCAACAAGAACAAAACAAAGCACATAATTTAAGCTTTGTTTAATAACATGGGTATATTATGTACATATCTATATTAAATAAGCAATAATGAAAACAATACATGCACAATCTTCTACAACGAAAATACGTGAAATCATGTCCGGGAACATTCCCGAAATGACCGTTCACAAAATGACGATTTCAAATAAGAGCGCCCTTTGATTATGAAAGAATTTCATCAATAATTAAATGTAATAAATGCGTTCACGGATTGACAGACTATTGATGTACGCTCTACTAATAATGAATAGAAAGGTACTTAGTACTTAACATTTAGATATAATTTATTTTACGATAAATACTCTGACAGCCGGCTTTGTTATTGTTCTCTTCCTCGACTGACGTTTGACACCGAATGGCTGCATTTACTTAAAATTATTTTTGATCGATTATCAATATGTTCACTGGGAGAGAGTACGATAACTTAGGCGACAAAGTTTAATGACGGATTTGTATAGAACAGTTAAAAACAAGCATTTTTTACTATTGGAGGGGGTCTATCTCCCCCGTTTAGGCGGTAGGGGCAATTTAAAAAAATATGTACATTAAATGGAAAAAAATAATTAAAAAATAACGGTAATACTTACAATTAAGTATTATACCTAAAGCCAACACTTAAGTCTATTATCCTGTTTTTAAATCAAGTCAAAACTATGCATAGTTTTTGAAAAAAATAGTTTTAAACTCAAAATTTGGACAAAAAAAAGTTAAAAATAAGGTTTAAAGTGCAATTTTTCAAAACCTTAAGATTTTCTTCTCTATTTTTTTTTAGAATTAATTGCTCTTATTTGTTTTTGATCAAAAACTGAAAACTAGATGACTCTATGTCCTCTAGTTCTTGAGAAAATTGAAAATTACCAAAAAAAAATCTTTTAATTAAATTATTTTTTCCATGCTTGAGTATTTACGTAGTCCTATTTTGATAGTAATAATCGAATATGGATTAAGATATACTAAGGATAAATTAATTTTTCTTAAATCCAGCTTATATAAATGCAAAAGAAACTTTGCATGCACCCCATCTTGCACCCACCGCACCTTTCACCAGGGCCGTCTTTAGACTTTTGGGGGCCCTGGGCCCAATAGGATTTGGGGGCCAAAAAAAGTAGGTATAATATTTTTTTTTAAATTCTTTAGGTTAAAAAAATCATTTTAAAATTAATTTGTGTTTTTTTACATATTTTTCTTTTTAAAAAGAACTAATAAAACATAAAACAGATATTTTTTATATACTCTTATAATTTTTTTTTAATTAACCTTCAATAGTTGAAATGTGTTCCCAATTTCATCCACTGTAATTAGACTGTACAATTTTGATATTGTAATAAGGTCTTCATTTACATCTTTATTGAATTCTTTTAAATACTGTTCGAGGTGCAAGCATTCTACCCCAAGTTCTTCTGCATTAACATCTCTATGGTTTTTTGAAAACTGTTGGCAAGAATTTTACAACTCCACTTAAGTCAAATATTGCAATCGACAAAAAAAGCCAAACAATGCATTAATTTCTTGATAGCAATGGGATCGTATTTTTAATTGCAAAGTAATAATGTCAATAATTGGAAAAAAGTTGATATTTTAAACTTTTCTTTCCAAATTAGCTGGAGGGATGGTACAGGACCATCAAAATATGTATGTGGCACGCGAACTTCATACTATTTTTCGTTGTAATAAGTCTTTATAATTAGCATCCGGATTCTGAATTTTGGCACACGCTTCAAATTTATCAAATTCTCCCTTATATCATTTATGAAAGAACAAAGCAAATTGGCAGCAACGTCAATCGTTACTGTTTCTTTTTGAAGGCTCTTGCTGGTTTTATGAATTCTTTCTAATATTGTGCTCCAAATTTCTGTTAAAATGAGGAACTCCAGTTTTGACATTTTCTTAGACAGGCTCAGCGCTCCGCTTTTTGTGTCTGGAGCTTGCTCTGGATCTCTAGAGATAGATGTCAAGGCTTCAGTAATTTGCTTATAATCATGATGGAGCGCGTTAACTGCATCAGCTCGTGCAGACCATCTTGTTTCAGAAAGGCTTTTAAGAACTCTATGTGAACCTAAACATACATTCAATTATTCCAGCGATGGGTAGAAGCAGAAAAGGTAGCAAATTCGCACTTCTCCTTTAATCTTGCTTGCAAACTAGAATATTTTCCCGACACATTAGACGCATTATCATAGCTTTGTCCTCTACAATCCTCTATTGAAATATGATTTTCCAGAAATGTCAAGATTGTGTCAGCCAAATATTCAGATTTATGCTCTTGAATAGGTTTAAATTTTAAGAACCTTTCGATGGGAACACAATTTTTAACATACCGAATTACAAAAGTCAACTGGTCGATATGAGAAAGGTCGGGTGTACTTCCAACACTTAGGGAAAAATATTTTGCCAATCTAATTTCACCTAAAATTTTCATTAGGACTTGTTTTCCCATTATATCAATGAATTCGTTGCAAATATTTGCTGATAAATAGGAAGTGTATCCCTTTCCTGAGTTCTCACATTTTTTTAAATTATCTGCGATAAATGAATCATCATGGGACAACTTTGTGTTTGTTTATGGAGAGTTGAAAAGTCAACATGTGTGCAGAACTATAGAGTAGAACGAAAGCAGAGTTGTTAAAATAATGTTGACAGCGTGTGCAGGTGTATGATTAAAGATTCATGTTGCCAGAAGTTTAAGATGTTGAGGAGGAGAATTTCAACGGAACGGAGAGTAAAATGAAACTTGTTTTTCTGTTACTGTCTACTAACCTTATTTCGTTTTCTATATAATTCTTGTATAGATTCATTCATTTTGAGTTGGTGGCCTGGCCCACCGGGCCCATGCCTAAGGACGCAACTGCCTTTCACCCACCCACCTTGCACCTACTCCGCCTCGCACCCACCCCAAATCCTATAGTGTGCCCAAGCAGGGGGGTTGCAGGGGGGCAGCATGCCCTCCCCCCCCCCATACACACCTTGGTGTGGCCTACACCCAAACTCGCACACACCCCACTGTTGCATAAAAAAACTCACACCTATTATTATTACTATCAAAAAAACACCACTCAAGCAAAATTAAATTAAAATAGTAGTTGTGGTTATATTCAATTTTCTCAAAAACTAATAGACATAAAATCATCACCAAAAACAAATAAGAGCAATACATTCTTAAATAAAAACAATAGTAAATAATCTTGAAGTATTGAAAAATTACACTTTAAACCTTTTTTTAACTTTTTTTTTGTTCAAAACTTGAGTTTAAAATTAAATTTTTCAAAAACTATGCATAGTTTTGACTTGATTTAAAAACTGATTTATAGAACAGAATGTTGGCTTTAAAAAACTGTATAATACTTAATTTTAAGTATTACCGTTATTTTTTAAGATTTTTTTTCATTTTAAGTAATATTTTTTTTAAATTGCCCCTCCTGTCTAAACGGGGGGATATAGACCCCCCTCCCATAGTAAAAAATGCTTATTTTTAACTGTTCTAAAAAATTCCGTTATAATATCTTGTCGCCTAAGTTATCGTACTCTTACCGTTCACTGAAATGACTTGTGCGGTACAAACTATTTTTGCATTTTTATAGTTAAAAATAAATAATCCTTTAGTATCCTTTCTAAAACTAGATTTTGTATACAAAATACGGTGTATTAAGTAATGACCGGAGTTAAATAACCTACATTTTTCAATCATATTTTGGACTTGTTGTTGAAGATTGTACATTAGGACGCGTTCCCGAAATGATTTTCTATGCGTGTATATTGATTTAATTTAAAATTCACTTTATTAATAAATTATATTGTTTGATGGACAAACAAAACAGGTTAGTTTTAGTATTTTATTAATTTTTTTTTCTTAATTAAGTTCAGATTTAATGTCTTATTAAATTGCTGGCAAAGCCAATTCTGCACCTTGATGATTTAAGGCCAGGTGCTATTGAAGTAAAGAAGTTTAAAAATTGATTAGTATTGTGCACTGGAAGGTTTTCTATTGTCAATGCGAAAAGTGTAAAGTCAAGACTTTAAAGAAAAAACGATGGTTGTTACAGATGTTTGATTAAGACTTAATCAGAACAGCAGTCTACATCAATTACTTCTTTATAGAAATGTATTATCAGGTGAAAAATTTTGATTTTGAAGCCAATTATTTCGAAAACTATTGATTGAAATAACTTTATTTAACATTAATTATTTTATAAAGTGCAGAATTGTGGAATAGTGGCTTTTGAAAAAGATATAATTCAAACTGCAAGTGTTGCCATAGTTTTTAAATGTTTTTAGATCTGCCCCTCCCGCCTAAACGAGGGGAGATTGATCCCCCCTCCCATTGTTAAAAATGCTTGCATTAAGCTCCTTTACCAAACCGTTATATATCTTGTCGCCAAAGTTATTGTACTCATTGCGTATTCTTTTATTAAAATTTTATTTTTATGCATTTAAGCAACGCGCGCGTAACTAGGAAGACAGATCGCAGTGAATGGACGCAGTATAATGATTAAACAACGAGATTTAATGAATTTTTCACACTTACTGAAATCATAATATAACAAGTTTAGACAACTCTGGGTTAGATTAAAGAATACCATAGGTAGAATAAAGACTTCAAAATAATGTCAGTAAGTAGAATCAATGACAGTATAATCCTCATCCACATAATAAATCTGGTATACGCGAAACATTCGGCTGTCTCTAAGCACGTATACCAAGCCACTTATAAATGTAATTGAAACGCGTGAATTGAAAAAAAAAAAAAATATTCTGTGATAATATGGATACATTTGTACCCCTATGACACCATTCAAATAGTTATATACATGACCTATCCGACTGAAAATCATTGGTCGGATTAATTTTTTCTTAATGAACATGATATATCACAAAATATATGAGATTGATCAAAGATTAAGGATATTCGTCCAATCAAAACAAAGTGTTAACTTATATTTTTTATTATAAATTTTAGTATCCGTAATAACGGAATGTATAGGATTGGTGGCTCCTGGGCTATAAGATAAGTAATTTTGTACTTCCAACAAATAGTAACCATATGACAAGTTTTGAATTCGCAAACAAATTTTCATCTCGAGATTTTAAATAAAGTCAAAAAATGTGGATCCCACGCCCCTACAGCCCAAATTATTGGGTCGAAACTTCAGATTTGGAAAGGTTGGTTAAGGTTGTAAGATGATTCGCGTAAGGCGTTTTTTTATTTTTATAAGCCTTACAATAACAGTAGTCCCCAGACAAATTTTTTGGTCAAAAACCAACAATTAAGTATTCGATAAATTCGATATCTCAAAACCGGTTCAGCATTTTTTTACGAAAATCAAATATAAAATGTATATTAATTTTGTTCTAAATATTTGCATACTAAAACTGGAAAATTTTATACATACAAAATTAATTTAAAAAAAAACCGCTCTAACGATTTTGAAATAAAAATTTCGAAAAATTTTGTTTTTCTTTGAGAAATCAAACAGCATTTTAATTTTTGAAAACAAACTTTTTTTTAAAGTACATTCTTAAATTTTTAAATACAAGAAATAATTTTAAACACACTTGGATACAAGAGCAGGTTCGTGCGACCTAATCGTACATTTTATTTGAATTGCAACAATGTTGATGTGGCTTTGATTACGGAAACATGGCTTTCGTCTAAAATTAGACTTTCATTAACTCTATTCAAATGCTATCGTATGAATAGAATGGAGGACATAATGTATGTAGGTGGTGGATTTGCTTAGGAAATCAATTCAGCATTCGCCTGTTGTTCTTACACGAGTGGTTGGAAAAAATAGGGATTGAAATTCTGCTTCATAATAAGAAAACAGTGAAGATTTACTGTGGTAAAGCGTTTTTCAATGTAGGATGATTTTGTGATGAGTGGAGATTTCAATAGTCCTAGAGATTGGGGTTGCTTGCGTGCTAATTCTAATAGGAAAATGTTTTGGAATCCCGCGCACTCTCTTTACCAATTAGTTTCTTGTTTCCTCCTTGTGCAATGTATTTTCCTGCTGGTTCTTGTGGTACTCCTTCTGTTCTCGATCTTTTTGTGTCCAACACTTCTAGTCTTGTTTCGCAACCTATTTTATTCCGTGCTCTTTTAGTTCGGACCATAATTCCGTTTTTTGAGATCTTTTGCGGTCGGGAGAGAAAATAGTGCATTATTTTCAAGATTTTAAAAATGCAAGTTGGAATTTATTTCAAAAGCAAATAAATTTCAAAGTGCAATGGCTGCCATAATGGAAAAGCCATATACAAAATCAACAGATTTCTCAAAATAAAGTTCTTATTTTTCCACCTCCGACTTACACAATCAAACGAATGTTAAGTTAATTTATGACAGGATTGATAAGCTATTGAATAGATTTTAAAACATCAACATTAAAACAACTTTGATTATTCTGATAATCCTCTTAAAAATCAGATTTTCTCGCGAATTTCGTGATCCCTATGTCCTTAAAATACTATATGTCTCATTTGTATAGGCGCCATACCGTGCAAAGAAGATTTATGAGATTTACATATAGAATTATATGTATATTCCAACTTATTAATCTTCCGTCTCCTGTATGTCATAGAGTATTTATAATTTTGTATTGTTTTAGGAATTATTAATGGATTCATTTCATTCCCATCAGTTCTCTGTCGTTTAAGTTTTAATGTTAATCAATATAATTTTAGGTCACAATTGCCTCTTAATAATAATTTTAGTAGATCTTACTACGGAGCAAAAGTTCTGATCAATATTTTAAATCAAAATTAATGTCTCATTGATTCCAATAACGACAATGTTAAAACAAACAATATAAAAACTAGATTTTATTCACAATATAATTAATAATGTATTAAAAATTTAAGTATATTTAATATTTTATTACTGTTATTACCGTAAGCATTTAACGAATTAAAATAAATAAAAAAAACTTTCTATATTTAAATCATTTTGTTATTACTATCTATTTATGTCACAAAGCATATGTATGAACCTTTAAGATAATGAAACTTAGAGGTAATGGGTGATTTTTTTGAGGTTAGGATTTTCATGCATTAGTATTTGACAGATCACGCGGCATTTCAGACATGGTGTCAAAGAGAAAGATGCTCAGTATGCTTTGACATTTCATCATGAATAGACTTACTAACGAGCAACGCTTGCAAATCATTGAATTTTATTACCAAAATCAGTGTTCGGTTCGAAATGTGTTTCGCGCTTTACGTCCGATTTATGGTCTACATAATCGACCAAGTGAGCAAAAAATTAATGCGATTGTGACCAAGTTTCGCACTCAGTTTACTTTATTGGACATTAAACCAACCACACGAATGCGTACAGTGCGTACAGAAGAGAATATTGCGTCTGTTTCTGAGAGTGTTGCTGAAGACCGTGAAATGTCGATTCGTCGCCGTTCGCAGCAATTGGGTTTGTGTTATTCGACCACATGGAAGATTTTACGCAAAGATCTTGGTGTAAAACCGTATAAAATACAGCTCGTGCAAGAACTGAAGCCGAACGATCTGCCACAACGTCGAATTTTCAGTGAATGGGCCCTAGAAAAGTTGGCAGAAAATCCGCTTTTTTATCGACAAATTTTGTTCAGCGATGAGGCTCATTTCTGTTTGAATGGCTACGTAAATAAGCAAAATTGCCGCATTTGGAGTGAAGAGCAACCAGAAGCCGTTCAAGAACTGCCCATGCATCCCGAAAAATGCACTGTTTGGTGTGGTTTGTACGCTGGTGGAATCATTGGACCGTATTTTTTCAAAGATGCTGTTGGACGCAACGTTACGGTGAATGGCGATCGCTATCGTTCAATGCTAACAAACTTTTTGTTGCCAAAAATGGAAGAACTGAACTTGGTTGACATGTGGTTTCAACAAGATGGCGCTACATTCTATTCGATTCTATGGCCATTTTGAGGGAAAACTTCGGAGAACAATTCATCTCAAGGAATGGACCGGTAAGTTGGCCACCAAGATCATGCGATTTGACGCCTTTAGACTATTTTTTGTGGGGCTACGTCAAGTCTAAAGTCTACACAAATAAGCCAGCAACTATTCCAGCTTTGGAAGACAACATTTCCGAAGAAATTCGGGCTATTCCGGCCGAAATGCTCGAAAAAGTTACCCAAAATTGGACTTTCCGAATGGACCACCTAAGACGCAGCCGCGGTCAACATTTAAATGAAATTATCTTCAAAAAGTAAATGTCATGGACCAATCTAACGTTTCAAATAAAGAATCGATGAGATTTTGCAAATTTTATGCGTTTTTTTAAAAAAAAAATTCTCAAGCTCTTAAAAAATCACCCGATATAATTTATTGAAATGAAAAGGATATTACAAGTATTTAAATACATCTAAACAATGATTTCTTCTTTTTCTGGCATTAGCAGTTTAAATAAATATCAAGAAATGTAACCATTACGATTTGTTGCCATCCCTAGATAAACATGCTAGACTTATACCTAGCTTGTACTTCAACCACCCATGGAGATGAAAAGAAGGAAGCTGATAGATTAAACTCATACTCACTGAAAAATGTTATGAAGCTTTAGGTCGTGAAACTATAAAAGGTTGTTTTATAAACTAATTTTTCACACATTATTAATACTAAGACCTTGTTTTTTTTTTTTTTTTTATATTTGAGCGAAAAGACATAACGCCCAATCTTTCGCTTAACAGTTCTTGTACCCGTGATCCCGAATTGTCTGTGAATTCTTCCATGCCTGTAGTGAACTGTCGATCTTGCATTGACGATAAACTGAGAATATTTTGTAGACGGAGTAGACTAAAATTAAATATGTAAATATTTTAAAACTTATTCTTCATAATATGGGATATTTTTGAAATCGGATATAAATGGTTCTATGTGATTAATTAGGTTTTGGTCTAGTAGGGTACCATGTATTTGAGATTTTAAATTGGCTTGTTTATTTAAATATTTCTAGTATCCGGTTTTTTGAGTTAAAATACATTTTCGGATTGATAGGCATATTCTTTTCAAATTGAATCAAATAGATTCTATGTAATTTTATTTTTTTAATGATATGGTTTACCATTAGAACAATTTTTCATTCGTTAACTATTTCTATTGGCTGATTTTGTTCTTATATTTTTGTACAATTATTGCGTTATTTTTATTCAAGACCTCTTAAAACAAAAATTTTGTTTGCTGATTTTACAGTAATTGTGGTTGAGTTCTTTTTTACATTCAGCCCTACAAAATATTTTCTTATACATAACAATTTGATTTAATATAAAAATTCTTCCACCATTTACATAATTATTTAATAGTGGTTATTTAACCCTTTCACTTTGGGGTATTTAATATACAAAACAATAATGTTAGGTTTTTAAATAATTTTGAATTCGGAAGCATGTAGTGCATCTGTTGATAGAATCTTTACTTTTATTATTATTGTAAATTAATAGTATTACCGGGTACTAGTACTTGAAAATCACCCCTTGTATTTTTGCAAGTACTTTTACTGGGTATTGCAATACTTTCAAGTAATTTTTTCAAATTTCCATTTATTTGAATCTATAACTATATAGTCCCAACATCTTTTTCACTTTCTTTTTAAAGAACAAAGGTTTGCTCTTACTTCTCTTCTGTGCATTGTTTACAAAAATTGTTTCTCCTTCACTATACATTTTATTTTTCCTATTTTTATTAAAATATCCTATTTGTGGATTTTACATTTGGTGTCATTATTGTCTAAATAGTTATGAAACATTTCTTTCGGTTCTACATACCTACACTGCCAACCACTAGGATAAGGCCACACATTTTAGAGCCGATTTTTGGTTTTTATAGCTGGTGAAAATGTTGTATACGGAAACTTTTACTACCTTTGAATAGGTACGTATTTCACCATAAGAAATTTATAAAATTAAAGAGTAAATTGGAAACGAGCGTTGGAATTCCCCAAGATCAATAAATAAATTACTCAAAAAGTGTATACAAAAGTGCGTCACTAGGATGAAGCCACTTGCAAAATGTCAAAAAAAAAAAACGAACAAATTTATGAAATATTTACATTTTATGGTTTAACAACATTTATTCATAATGTTTGCTTACATTAGTAATGGTTTTGTCCGCTATTTTCGGAGATAACCTCTATAAGACGGTCTGGAATGGACACATTCATTTTTTTTAATAATCACAGGAAATTTGGACCCATAAATCTCGAACAGCTTTGATTAAGGTGCCCTTTTCTTCAAATTATCTGCCATTTTCATAAACTTTATAAAAAAGCAATGGCCAAAGTGTGGTGAATATAGTGGTCATGGACAAACTTCCACGTCTTCTGATTGAATTCAACTTCTAACAACCCTCGAATTGTGAATGCGGGCATTGTGTTTTTGGAAAATTCAAGGCAGAAGTTCAAAAATGCTTTTTGTTTTTGAAAATGATCGCTCCAGCACACATTAACTAACAGTTGTTTCCGTCCATTATTGTGGACAAAAACTAAAACTCGATTGTGCCATAGTAAGGGATAGCTCCCCACACCGTTAAACCTGATGTACGGCTATGATTTCTTTCAAAAAAAAGCTCATCCTTTCTCAGATCATGGAAACACAAGTTGAAACCAACAAGCCGTCAAGTTTAAACTTTTTTTCACCCGTCAAGACAACGCGTTTCCATTCACTGATCCAAGTAACCCTCTCTCTTGCAAAATTCATCCGATGCTCCTTGTTTACTTGCCTCAATACTGATTTATTTTTTTTTAGTTTTCTTCTCTGGACAGTATCACATTTTTGTATTATCCTTTCAACGGTTGTTATACTGGCTGACACTCAGCATTTGGCCCTTATTTTAGTCGCTGGTAGAGTGAAATTTGAGACAAGCCGTAGAATTAACCGCTTTTCTCATGATGTTTTCGTTTCTGCCTTGTACACTTTTTGATCTTTCCCATATTTTTGTGGATCGGCAATATGATTGCTTACAACTTTGTTGCTTCTGTTACGTCTCCTTGCTATTTCACATCCTGGGAGTCGTAAATCCTTCGAAGCATCTATTTTTGCTCTTCCTGGGCTGGCAAAGTCTTTCCAGAACCGATGTGTGTTTCAAATTAATTTAAAACAATTGTTTTCATCACTCTTTTAGATATTCTGTACAAAAGTTTTTAAAAGATTGCACTTGTAAACTCCTGCACGGAAATATTTGCACTTGCCTCATCCTAGAAGAGCATTTTTGTATATCCTTTTTTAGAAGTTCATTGTTTGATATTGGAAAAATCCAAAGCTCCAATCCAATTTTCTCTTTAATGAATGAATTTATAATGTACGTACCTATTGACAGGTTAGGTTAATATAATGTGGCTGCGGATACAAAAACCACACACTTAGGCCAGAAGAAAAGGCCCATTGTGATACCACATGAATCTAGAGAATTACTTCCCACTAGTCGAACCATTTAGAGCTTTTTATAAAGCGAAGGAGATATTCGATATCCTTTTTAGCTAGTTCACTGGGACCATCAAAAGAGTATTCTCCCAGATGAAGTTTGCGTCTTCGTGAAAGAGCAGGGCAGGTGCAGAGGAGGTGAGAGATTGTTTCTTTTTCTTCCTCGTCCATGCAGCTCCTGCAGAAGTCATTTGAGGCTACACCAAGTCGTATTGCGTGTCTGCCTATAAGACAGTGTCCCGTAAGGACACCTATTAGGGAGCTAATATGAAGTCTGCTTTGGGATAACAAGTCCTTAGAGCGCTTTAGGTTCAATGAAGGCCATATTAGTTTTGTGGCTGCGCATGTTGGTAAATTGTACCACCTAGAGTTTGCTATCTCGAAAGCTTTTTCTTTTAGCAGAAGTTTACATGTAGCTATCGGTATACCTATCTTCTCCCTTTCAGGTGAAATAGGTATGACGGTTCCATTTTTAGCGAGTTAATCGGCTCTACAATTTCCTGCGATGTCTCTGTGGCCCGGCACCCAGCATAGGTGAATGTTAAATTGCTGCGCCATCTCCATAAGAGACGATCGACAATCGAGGGCCGTTAGAGATTTGGTTGAGACGCCGTCAAGAGACTTGATAGCAGCCTGACTGTCAGAGAAGATGCGTATATCAGAAGTAGATATCACGTTTTCTCTTAGCCAGGAGAGAACCTCTTTGATCGCTAAAACTTCCGCTTGGAAGACGCTACAATGATTAGGGAGGCGGAATGAGATGCTTAGATTAAGCTTTTCTGAGTACACATTACTACCAACTCCCTCATTTGTCTTGGATCCATCTATGTAAAAATGGATGCTTTTGTCATCTAGGAGTTTTTTGTCTTCCCATTCATCCCTGGATGGAATGGATACCTGGAAGTTTTTACCAAATTGGGGTTTTGGGATATTGACAGGTAGTAACAAAACTTCCACAAGCTCTAAAAAGCGAAAATCTATTCCAAAATGTGGGGACTCATCCTTGTGGTTGGCAGTGTAAATGTCTTTGTAGATACAATCATCAATCATCATTTCCTTTACGTCTGTTATAAGCAGTGTTGCCATAATCTCAAATTTAATAATGCTAGATTTCGAATTTTATAATGCTAGATCGTATGGGAGCTCAAAAAACAAAATGCTAGATTTTAAAATCCATATAAAACGTCCATATCGATGATTAAAAAACAAACATCTTAAAAAACGCAAAATAATATTTATTTTCACATACAAATACCTAACAAACATAGGGATATAACAAAAAAAAAAAACAAAAAAAAAAATTAATTCAAAAATAACAAAACTTAAAGCTTTATATGTAAATAGTTATTAACAGCACAATGTTTTTAAGTATAGGAACATGTTTTATAGTTTATTATTTAATTTTAAATCATTCAGACTTATCACATTCTTATTTATAGTTTTTAAAAATAAATTTCTTACCTATCTATTTTATAATTTTATATAAATAATGAGTTATCCCAAAGTTCTTCATATAAATAGTCTTCTTGGCCCTTACGTTTTTCATACTTTGATAAGGCTCCAACTTCATCTATAACAGTTCTTGAAACCTCATAAGAAAAGCAGTATTTATCTTATCTATTTTAAGCCCCTCGCGTATTTGGACAATGCTGTTCAGTAGTTCTATTCCTATGTTATTACGAATTTTTGTTTTAATTATATTCGTTTGACTGAACAGGCGCTCAACCTCAGCGTTTAACTAATTCGTGATTTGACGTTATTAAGGTTAAATCACAATGGTTTGTAATTTAAAAAAAAAAAGATGATGATTTTTATTTTTTCCAAATATGATATAATTAAATCAATCTTTTGAAATCAATTTTGGCATTCAAGAATGCAAAACTTAAAAACAATAATGCCAGAAAAGGGGGAGAGTACGATAACTTTGGCGACAAAGTTTAATGACGGATTTGTATAGAACAGTTAAAAAAAGCATTTTTTACTACGGGAGGGGGGGTCTATCTCCCCCCGTTTAGGCGGTAGGGGCAGTTTAAAAAAATATGTACATTAAATGAAAAAAAAATAATTAAAAAATAACGGTAATACTTACAAATAAGTATTATACCTTTTTTTAAAGCCAACACTTTTGTCTATTAGCTTGTTTTTAAATCAAGTCAAAACTATGCATAGTTAAAAGTTAAAAAAAAAGGTTTAAAGTGTAATTTTTCAAAACTTTCAGATTATCTACTATTTTTTTTTTTATAATTCATTGCTCTTATTTGTTTTTGATCAAAAACTGAAAACTAGATGACTTGATGTCTTTTAGTTCTTGAGAAAATTGAAAATTACCAAAACAAAATATTTTAATTAAATTACTTTTTTCTTGCTTAAGTATTAACGTAGTCTTATTTTGATAGTAATAATCGATAAGATATACCTAGGGTAAATTAATTTTTCTTAAATCCAGCTTATTTAAATGCAAAAGAAACTTTGCATGCACCCCATCTAGCACCCACCGCACCTGCACCCTCCCCACCTTGCACGCACTCCAACTTGCACCCAGCCCAAATCCTATAGTGTGCCCAAGCAGGGGGATTGCAGGGGGCAGCATGCCCCCCCTTACAGATGCCACTGTTGCATACACCCAAACTCGCGCACACCTTACTGTTGCATACACCCAAACATACATTACGCATACGCAAATACCATTATTACTATCAAAATAAGACCACTCAAGCAAAAAAAAAGAATTAAATTAAAATAGTAGTTGTAGTAGTTTTCAATTTTCTCAAAAACCAAAAGACATAAAATCATCTAGTTTTCAGTTTTTGATCAAAAACAAATAAGAGCAATAAATTCTGAAATAAAAACAATGGTAGATAATCTTGAAGTATTGAAAAAGTTACACTTTAAACCTTTTTTTAACTTTTTTTACTCAAATTTTGAGTTTAAAATTAAATTTTTATTTTCAATTTTCTCAAAAACTAAAAGACATAAAATCATCTAGTTTTCAGTTTTTGATCAAAAACAAATAAGAGCAATAAATTCTGAAATAAAAACAATGGTAGATAATCTTGAAGTATTGAAAAAGTTACACTTTAAACCTTTTTTTACTCAAATTTTGAGTTTAAAATTAAATTTTTATTTTCAATTTTCTCAAAAACTAAAAGACATAAAATCATCTAGTTTTCAGTTTTTGATCAAAAACAAATAAGACCCTCTACCAAAAACCGTTATTATATCTTGGCGCCAAAGTTATCGTACTCGTGCCCAGAAAAGCATTTAGCATTATTTTAAAATTTCATAATGCTTTTCTCTTCTCTATAATGCTAGATCTAGCATTAATAATGCCGTTATGGGAACACTGGTTATAAGTGTAGTCACTGTAACTATTCCTTGAAGGCAATAGTTATCGGACATCAAATATTTTAAAATATCGAAAACCGGTAGTAGAAATGACGTGTTTTCACAGTATCATGCATCTGCGTGAATGTGCTCTCCCTCTTCTTCAAGAATAAGAGTTTCTCCAAATGGTTGCTTATTGCTATGTCCCTCATACTTATTCTTCTTACAAGTTTCGCAATAATGTTTATTAACAATTTGCTTACACACTTCTTTAGATTGTCTCTGAACTCGATTTTGTTCAGCATTCACAAAACCTTTGTATATATAATCTTCTCTATATACAAAGATATTCTTATTCCACTCTATATACAAAGATTTTATGTCTTTTAGTTTTTGAGAAAATTGAAAATAACCACAACTACTATTTTAATTTAATTCTTTTTTTTTTTTGCTTGAGTGGTCTTATTTTGATAGTAACAATGGTAGGTGCGAGTTTGGGTGTATGCAACAGTAAGGTGTGTGCGAGTTTGGGTGTATGCAACAGTGGGATCTGTAAGGGGGGGTATGCTGCCCCCCTGACACCCCCTTGCTTGGGAACACTATAGGATTTGGGGTGGGTGCAAGTTGGAGTGCGTGCAAGGTGGGGAGGGGGCAGGGTTCGGTGGGTGCAAGATGGGGTGTGTAGTATTGTGTACTTTACTAATATATTTTTGGAGTCGACAATGAATAAATACTCATTAGGATTTAAATAAATAAATCATTCGAAGTATAGCAGTCAACTGAAAAAGTTGTTTTATTCAGCTATATTATATTGGCGACGAGGAATAAAGAAAATACATACATACATATGTTGATAAATAAGAAGCCATATTCAAGATTGTATATATGTACATATGTATGTAAATTGGTGAAATAAGAACTCAGTAAAAAGGAAATGTTTTATAGGATCCCGTAGATGCTCTGTAAAAATATGGCAAATGACTTTTTAGGTAAGATGAAAGGAAAATTTAAAGAGAAGTGATTGGTCACAAAAATAAAAAAAAGAAAGGTAATTTCTTTTGTTTAAAAGAATGCTGTTAAATTTATATGATATGGTCATACATTTGACTTACATATGTAATGAACATAATATTTCTATGTGTGTGCTTATAAAGTGTAGATTAAAATTACGTACAAAGATGCACACATATACATAAATATAGAAATAATGTCAAAAAAAAAGAGCTTAAATGCTGAAACGATTGAGTAAACAAAATGTTATATTTGTTTAACCAAACAATGTCGTAACATTGTAATTGTATAGCTTAAATGCTGGTAGCTTAAATGCTGATACACATAGCTTAAATGCTGGTAGCTTAAATGCTGATATACATAGCTTAAATGCTGGTAGCTTAAATGCTGATATACGTAGCTTAAATGCTGGTAGCTTAAATGCTGTAATGATTAATTGAGATAAAGAAAGAAGTGAATTACCTTTTTGAAAAGTTCTAAGATAATTTTATTTATGTTTTAGACACTATTTGACCGTTGGGTCTTCAAGTTCGGGTGTTTTATTATTCTCTACATACAGATAACGTTGGAATAGAATGGCAGAAATGGTTGCGTTCTTTCGAAACAATATTGAAGCAATTCGTATACACGATGAAAATTGGAAACATGATTTACTTTTACATTATGCTGGCTCAAAAATACAGATGTTGATCGCTACACTACCAGACCTTTCAGAAAATTTTACTCTTGGACCATTAGCGAATATCGAAAAATATATTCCACATAGGTATGACTCAATATGAGAGAACAGTCGATAAATTAAATAAATTTTTACTACCAAAAACAAATACCACTTATGAAAGACATATATTGAGACAAATGAAACAAAAGTCAGATGAAAACATTGACATGTTTACAATTCGGTTACGCATGCAGGCTGATAGATGTGACTTTGGATCAAATTTTTAAGAAAATGTAAAAGATCAAATTATTCAAAATTGCCTGTCAACTACTCTTCGAAGAGATTTTCCCAAACGAGGTGATTCTAGTTGCAAAAGTTTTTGAAACCGTTGCTCAACCAGAAAAATGTTTTGATAAGCGAGAACCACAAATTGATAAAGTTAACAAAATCAGCTCAAAAAAATAAATTCCTGGAAAACGAAACAACAAAATCAATCATATACCCACAACATATTGAATGTCATCGATGTGGATATTCCGGTCATATTAAGAATGACGAAAAATGTCCAGCATTTGGAAAACTTTACAATAAATGTAGTGGATGAGACCATTTTTCCATGAAATGTCGATCGCGAAAACGAAGTTATCAATTTGGTGGTAAACATACCTCATTGAATACAATGATAAAACCTGATTGCCAACTAGATGATTCCAATGGAAAACATATTGAAGAATCAGTCAAGCAAATAACAGAAAAGGACGAATACGTTTTAAATGTAACCACGAAGAATGATAATTGTGAAGTTTAATGAAGAATTGGAGGAGTACCTGTGAATGCCATTATCAATTCTGGTTCCAAATATAATTTAATGAGTCAACACACGTGGGAGACATTGAAATCAAAAAAACATAATTGTAGCAAATCAACGGAAAGAGACTGGAAAAGTTTTTAAAGCATACGGTGGATATGAATTGCCATTAATTGGTGCATTTACTGCTGAACTTGACCTAACAGGTAAACACAGAAGTGATTTTTATGATATAAAAGGTGAAGGGAAACTTCTGATTGGACGAGAAGCCGCCACTAAAATAGGTATTCTGAAAATCGGTCATACAATTAATAATAAAGAAGGAATGATGCTGCAAATGGGAAAAATGAAAGGTATTTTGGTAGCTATACAAATAAAGAAAGATGCTACGCTCGTAGTTCAACCGTACCGAAGAATTCCGATAGCATTAGAGAAAGCAGTTGACACAAAAAAAAAATTGAGGAACTTCTTGCGCAAGATGTTATTGAAAAAGTTAACGGACCAGCAAAGTGGGTTTCTCCAATGGCCGTTATACCAAAGGGAGATGATATTCGGCTATTAATCGATATGCGTTGAGCGAACGAAGCCATTGAGCGAGAACATTATCCTCTTCCAACAATAGAAGATTTCTTGCCACACCTTGGAAAAGGAAACATTTTCTCTAAACTTGATGTTAAGAACGCCTTCCACCAGGTTTAATTTTGCATTCTTTATTAATTTTTCTTTTGTATTACTTACATAATGTCTTTAGGAATTGTCCTGCTAAGGTATTTCAATGAAATTATATTTATAAATTATAAGATATTAATAATTAACTTATTTATTGCATCAAATGCCACTCCAGTTGCAATCAAAATATTTGAAATCGAACGATAATAATCAGTTCAAAATGATACAATTCAAGCAGTTAAGATTGCACTTCGCGAAAATAATTGGACTGGAAAAGCATTGCAATTTAATTTTTTTTTCAACTGAATTCTCTTTTGCAGGTGAGATTTTGCTGCGTGGAACACGCATCGTTATACCAGAAGCTTTGAGAAGTTAAACGCTTGATTTGGCACACGAAGGTCATCTGGGAATTACATTGATGAAGTAACGATTACGTTCTAAAGTTTGGTGGCCAAAAATGGACGCAGATGTTGAGACAAGAGTCAAGCAATGTCGAGGATGCACGTTAGTATCAGCAACATCAGCACCAGAACCATTAAAAAGAAAGCTGTTGCCGTCTGAACCTTGGCAGCACCTTGCTATAGATTGTTTGAGCCTGCTACCATCACATCACCACTTGTTTGTAATCGTTGATTATTATAGTCGGTACATAGAAATTATATCTAGAAATTGAAATAATGAAGAAGATTGATTCTACGGATATAATTAAACGACTACAAATTATATTTGCACGATTCGGACTACCTCTATCGATTACTGCTGATAATGGAAGACAATTTATAAGTGAAGAATTTCGCGACTATTATAATATTAACAATATTCATTTGATTAGCACGACACCATATTAGCCACAACAGAACGGTGAGGTTGAGAGGCAAAATAGGTCAATACTAAAAAGGCTCGTTATTAGTCAAACCACTAATAGAAACTGGAAAACTGATTTGAACGAATATTTACTTATGTAACGTTCAACACCACACTCAACAACACAGAAAACACCATCACAAATGCTTTTTGGTCGTAATATTAGAGATAAGTTGCCAAGTATTCACCAGCCAATGGAAGTTGATGAGGAGACCGCTGACAAATACAGAAAAAAACAAAGAGAAAGGAAAAGTAGTATATGCAGATAACCGAAGACGGCCAAGAGCAAGTAGTATACCGAAAGGAGATGAAGTTCTTGTAAAAAGAATGACAAAAACTAACAAATTAGAGTCTAACTTTGAACCTGATCCATATAAAGTATTATCCAGGAGAGATGGTTAAGTTGTCGTTATGTCAAACAATTCAGGCAGAACTTATCGTCGAAATGTTTCACATTTAAAGAAGTTAAATATAGATGTAGGATCAAGTGTAATGTCAAAGGCAAGTGCAGTAGAAGAAATTCAAGAAATTCCAAGACTTCGACGATCAGCAAGAAACAATTTATTTAACTTCAAAAGAAGAAAGTATTGTAGTATTGTGTACTTTACTAATATATTTTGGGAGTCGACAATGAATAAATACTCATTAGGATTTAAATAAATAAATCATTCGAAGTATAGCATTCAACTGAAAAAGTTGTTTTATTCAGCTATATTATAGGGTGCATGCAAAGTTTCTTTTGCATTTAAATAAGCTGGATTTAAGAAAAATTAATTTACCCTAGGTGTATCTTAATCCATATTCGAGTATTACTATCAAAATAAGACTACGTTAATACTTAAGCAAAGAAAAAGTAATTTAATTAAAATATTTTTTTTTGGTAATTTTCAATTTTCTCAAGAACTAGAAGACATAAAGTCATCTAGTTTTCAGTTTTTGGTCAAAAACAAATAAGAGCAATGAATTCTAAAAAAAAAAACAGCAGATAATTTGAAAGTTTTGAAAAACTACACTTTCAACCTTTTTTTTAATTTTGTTTGCATAAATTTTTAGTTTAAAACAATTTTTTTCAAAAACTATGCATAGTTTTGACTTGATTTAAAAACAAGCTAATAGACTTTTGTTGGATTTGTAAGTGTTACCGTTATTTTTTAATTATTTTGTTTCCATTTATTGTACATATTTTTTTAAATTGCCCCTACCGCCTAAACGGGGGGGGATAGACCCCCCCTCCCATAGTAAAAAATGCTTATTTTTAACTGTTCTATACAAATCCGTCAATAAACTTTGTCGCCAAAGTTATCGTACTCTCCCCAAAATTTAAAAAAATCCTTCTTCAAAGAAAGAACTGCAAAGCTTTCTGGGTTTTGTTAATTATTTAAGGAGCTTCATTCCGGAGCTATCTGAGCTCACAGCTCCATTAAGGCAATTATAACGAAAAGATGCTGAATTTGTTTGGTTTAAGAGCCATACAAACAGCGTAGAAGTTTTAAAAAATAAATTGAAAGAAATTACATTCCTTAAACCATTCGAACCCATGAAGAAGCTTGCAATTCAAGCTGATGCTTCTCAGTATGGAATAGGGTGTTGTTTGTTGCAAGATAATAGACCGATTTGTTATGCTTCTAGGAGTTTGAGTGATGCCGAAGTAGGGTATGCCCAAAAAGAAAAAGAATTTCTTGCCATTGCATATGCGTGTAAAAAATTTCATAACTTTGTTTATGGTAATAAGGTCTTAGTTTACAGCGACCATAAGCCTCTTGAGGCCATTATGAAGAAAGAAATTAATAAAATAATGTCAAGTAAGTTACGACGCACACGTTTACTTTTATATAATTATGACATTGAGGTGCAGTATTTACCAGGTAAATACATGCACATTGCTGATTACTTGTCGAGAAATTTTATTGTTGAGAAAAATGAAGTAAAAGAAAGAAGTGAAATGATTTTTTCAATAAATGTAAGCGACGAGAAGCAAGATTTATTCAAAGAAGAAACAAAAAAAGATGCTGTTCTTTCAGAAGTTTTAAGATTTTATCAAAAAGGGGGGCCTAGTTCAAAAAGTTAAATACCTGAAAATATAAAATCCTACTTTCAAAATAGATCTGATATTTTTGTTGAAAATGGTTCAGTTTTTTTAAACCACAGACTAATTGTGCCAAATTCTTTACGGTACGAAATGTTACTTAAACTACATAAGTCTCATTTGGGGATCACAAAAACGAAAATTAGAGCCCGAGAACTATGTACTCTATTGGCCTTGCATGTCAGCTGACATAGAAATGCACATAAAGAACTGTTAGACGTGCATACAAAATCAACCTGAAAGTCATAACGAACAAATGATTAGTCATGATATACCTGATTTACCTTTCTATAAAGTAGGGTGTGATATATTTGAGTGGAACAGAGAAAATTTTCTGATTGTCATTGACTATTTGTCAAAATGGATTGAGATCGAACCAATTCAAACAAAAACTGCTTCTGATATTTGTTTAAGCTGGACGAAAATATTCTCTCGTTTAGGTATTCCTGCAATTGTTATTGCTGATAATATGCCATTTAGTTCGCATAAATGTACTGAATTTTCTAAAAAATGGAATTTTGAAATTGTAACAAGTAGTCCTCATTATCCCAAGTCAAATGGACTCGCAGAGAGAGTAGTACAAATAGCAAAACATTTTATTAAAAAATCTTCAACGCTTGAAGAATTTTATTCGGCTATTTTAGAATACAATAATACTCCTGTCAAATTCTTAGATGTTTCACCTGCTCAAATTTTAATGAACAGAAGACTACGTACTAAGCTACCAATTCATTCGAGCCTTTTAAAACCTGGATTGAACAAAGATATTATGAAATCAATGAAATACAAGCAATTACAAAACGAAAAATATTACAATAGACAAGCAAGACGACAAGAAACGAGTTTTTGTTTTAATGAAAAAGTTTATTGCAAAATCAAAACTAATTGGGAAATATGTTAGGTTATATTAAAGAAAAATTAATTCAACCTCGATCTTACATTGTTTTTGTTTCGTCAAAAAATAAAGAATATAGAAGAAATTCGAAATTTAAAAAAAAAGTGTAGCAAAAAAAAAATCACGCTATCCTTACGATGATAGTAACAATTTTGATCATTATTTTGATAATTCAAATACTCTTAAAGATAATTAAAAATTACTGTAAATATATTTTTTACTTTATTTCAAATTATGAAATGCAAATTTAAAGTTAAATTAAAACATATACTAATTTTCTTATTTTATTAACATTACAAATTCTAATTTAAAATTAAGAAAATTAAACTGTAAAACATTAAAAATTAAGAACATGAAATGTCATCTAATTTAAAATTTTCAAATTAATTCATACCAAACTTATTTATGATATTTTTTAATTAATATATTATTTAATTATAATCTAAAAAAAAAAATGAATTTAAAACTATGAAATGTAAACTGATATTATATACATACATTTGTTAAAATTATCTTTGAATTTCTGAAATTTAATTTTGTATAGAGCTTATGGGGGAGATGTGGCATATAAAAGAGTTCTACTGTATTCCACTGTATTCTATAACAATTATATTACAATTCTATTACACACGTTCACTTAAATGACATATGAATTATATGATAAAGAGCACTTGTAATCCAGACACCAAAGTCAGAGGTTGTTTCATTATTTAAGATAGCCCTCGTATAACTTCGGACTCTACAATTTATAGTTAAATAAATATCACGAAAATTGGTAACTAAGCACTTTTTCTGAAAACAGATAACACGATCTTAGACGAACCAAACATTGAAATGAGAATCATCATCATAACACATCTTCTCTTTAAACAGTGTAGAAGCAGTTTCTGATCTAATAGTCTATGGCCTGATGACAAAAAAGTGCAGTCATTTGCAAACTTTTTAAAGACGTATCATGTATCAAAAGAAAGTCCTTGAGGCGTAGAACAAATGCCACCAAGTCGTCTACTTGTACCCGTGACGAAGATGTAAACAATTACACTCAAACTTGTAGGAAAATTTGCAAACATTTCATACTACAGCGCGTAGATAATCTTGCTTATATCAAAAATCGAACGAACAGAAAATTTGGGCTGTACCAAAGTGAAGAAGCGTCCAAAGATGTGAAAAAATTACCCAAGTGCAGTCATTTGTAAAACATTATTGAGACCACCGCTATTCGTTTTAAGACCTTCTTACGTGTCTAAATAAAGATGTCAGAAATTAATTCCTTGACTAATGACATAATAGCCGCGTTTTATTATCACCATGATCTAATCCAGATCATGGACTTACATGCATTACAACAACAACACAAGATCCTGCTTTGTGTTTGGATCTCAATTTGAGATGTGCCATGTCGCATATTAATAAACTACAATGTAAATGTCTCAAAACAAAACTTTGAAAATGATGTTAGACCTGCCCTGGCATTTCTCAACTTCAAGATTGCACGAAAATAGTGGTGTATTAAAAATTTCTGAGAAAATTGAAAAACTCAATAAAAAATTCTTCTATAATTGTAAAGATTCTGAAAATTTGTTTATTAAGAACTTGTAAATATAAACTGTTAAAAATTCAAACAAAACTCTGTGATATAAATGTCACTTTTAATGTTAAATTATTGTTGTATTTCTTTTGTTCATTTATTTATTTATTTATTTATATATTTATTTGTTAAATAATTAGTTAATTTATTTACTTATTTATTTATCTATTTATTTACTTATTTATTTAATTATCTATTCATTTATTTATTTGTTTATTTATTTATTTATTTATTTGTTTCTTTATTTGTTTATTTATTTATTCATTTATTTATTTATTTATGTGTTTATTTATTTATTTATTTATTTATTTATTTGTTTGTTTGTTTGTTTATTTATATATTTATTTATTAATTTATTTATTTTGTTTATTTATATATTCGTTTGAATATTTATTTATTTATCTAGTTATTATTCATTTGATTGTTAATTTATTGATTTATTTATTCAATTATTTGTATCTTGTTATCTATGCATTAAATAATTAGCAATTTCTTTATCATCTGGTAATTCCATTAGTTTTAAGTCCATTTTATCTATCCAACAGATTTCTAAAATAAAGAAATCCTTAGCTTAAGATTCAAATGTTAAATGAAGGTTTTTCTCCGTAGTTCTCCTTCAATAGTTTTCGTTCTACATCTCTATTGCCATACCGAAATATATACTTTCCTCAGTTGTAAGATATAAACTAAATATCATATCTCTGTGCAAGCTGTGTGTATTCACTTTAATTCATGTAAAATTGTAAATAAATATCTATCTATCTCTAAAATTTAATTCTTTTTCACACAATGAGGGCTTTATCATTGTAATTTCACATGTAAATGATGGTATCATTGCAAAAAAAATAAAATAAAACCTGTATTGCCATATAAACATTTTCATTTGACTGAAATAAAATATTTTTCAAATAGAAAGCAAGAAGCTTTATATTTATTTATTTTGTATATAATCCATGAAAAAATGAGTTATTTTAACAAAACTAGATTTAAATTGGTGAAATTAAAATAATTAAGTTAAAAAAATGTATATTTGACATAATTTATGGGTATCATTTTTCCCAAAAAAAATCATTGAGCGAAATGATCTTATGGCAACACTGCTCTAAATGTCAAAAAATATAAATAAAATCGAGAAACCTGCAGCACAAATAGAAGAAAATACAAATAAATTGTAAGTAATCTCTAAATTAAATTATTTTAGTGTCACATCAAGTTCAATTTTATTAATACATAGGTCAAAAAGAATCTGGACTACAGATGAGACCAAAGCGTTCCTGGATGCTTACGGGAAGAGGCGCTTTGTGTTTGAGAGTGCAATCGTGATTTGCAGGAACATTTTCAAAAGTTGTGGAGCTAGAACTGGAACTGGAATCATCTTCATCGATAAATGTGGATAAAAATGAATTGTTTGATTCTTCGCTTTCATAGCTTTCAAATAAAAACTGCAAATATAAAAGTTTTTAATAGAAAAAAGAAATAAAAATTAAAATGAATACTTACATCAACCACAGCAGCTTCCATTTTTGGTATTTGTTTGTATTTTTTTTGCTTCGAAATGTCACTTTTGAAAGAACGAATTTGACACTGCTACCAAACTTTCAATAATAAAAAATATAATGATCCAATGCTGTTTTATTATCATGATCTGATCCGGATCAGATCACGGTGATAATAAAACGCGGCTAATGTTAAAGCCTTCAGTTGATAGTATTGAACAAAGATACTGGCAGAAACTTAGTGTATCTCAGAGTTTTTTTTTAAGGTGGTTTTGAACTAAGGCCAAAAAACGGCTGAAAACGAATCATACATTTTCTTTTTCATTTAAGTTTATAAAAAAAACTGAATTTTAATATCGGGTGATTTTTTAAGAGCTTGAGAACTTTTTTTTTAAAAAAAACGCATAAAATTTGCAAAATCTCATCGATTCTTTATTTGAAACGTTAGATTGGTCCATGACATTTACTTTTTGAAGATAATTTCATTTAAATGTTGACCGCGGCTGCGTCTTAGGTGGTCCATTCGGAAAGTCCAATTTTGGGTAACTTTTTCGAGCATTTCGGCCGGAATAGCCCGAATTTCTTCGGAAATGTTGTCTTCCAAAGCTGGAATAGTTGCTGGCTTATTTGTGTAGACTTTAGACTTGACGTAGCCCCACAAAAAATAGTCTAAAGGCGTCTAATCGCATGATCTTGGTGGCCAACTTACCGGTCCATTCCTTGAGATGAATTGTTCTCCGAAGTTTTCCCTCAAAATGGCCATAGAATCGCGAGCTGTGTGGCATGTAGCGCCATCTTGTTGAAACCACATGTCAACCAAGTTCAGTTCTTCCATTTTTGGCAACAAAAAGTTTGTTAGCATTGAACGATAGCGATCGCCATTCACCGTAACGTTGCGTCCAACAGCATCTTTGAAAAAATACGGTCCAATGATTCCACCAGCGTACAAACCACACCAAACAGTGCATTTTTCGGGATGCATGGGCAGTTCTTGAACGGCTTCTGGTTGCTCTTCACTCCAAATGCGGCAATTTTGCTTATTTACGTAGCCATTCAACCAGAAATGAGCCTCATCGCTGAACAAAATTTGTCGCGAAACACATTTCGAACCGAACACTGATTTTGGTAATAAAATTCAATGATTTGCAAGCGTTGCTCGTTAGTAAGTCTATTCATGATGAAATGTCAAAGCATACTGAGCATCTTTCTCTTTGACACCATGTCTGAAATCCCGCGTGATCTGTCAAATACTAATGCATGAAAATCCTAACCTCAAAAAAATCACCCGATATTTTTACAAATGTCATTTGAAGGCATAGAGTTTAAAAAATAAAACTTCAAAAGGACAAACCAAAATTCTTTGTACTCCAACAAACCTACTTTCAATGTCGAACACTCGACTTTAATTTTAAAATTTTCAGGGTTGTCTAAATATTTATTTCTAAAATCACTCTAAGGTTTTTTTGGTAACGTTTTTTTTACATATACTTTTAATTATTGCAAACCACGGCAGACCTGTTTTAAGTGTCAAAAACACGATTTTTACTAGGTTTTTGCCTTGCTTTTTTAGGTCTGAGTTGTTATTCAGAACCAAATGTGATCTGCTCAACATTTATTTTAATGCATATTAATAAGGCATACTCTCACAAGTATGACTGCCAAAAGACAGAACGAATGGGTGATAAACACCCTGGCAGTTCTATTTTAAATGTCGATGCTCGTTTATATTTATTTTGTGATTTTAAATCATATTTTTTAAAATAAATAATTTATTAAAATAAATAGTGTTCAGGAAAAAACAATTCGACTGGTAACAGTCAAATATTTCTTTAACAAATATACATAAATATTTTATATTATTTATTTAAAAAGGTAACGAGTAAGTTAGATAAGGCAATTTTCAATTGGTAAGAATAATTAATATTCGTTCTGTTTTTTATCATTAAGAGTCGCATCCTTATCATCTGTAACAAAGAATAACGAATAATTGTAATAAGAAAAACCGTTACGTACATACATATACATATGCATATAAATTTTTGATCTTATGAAATTAAAAATGAACGGTGCACAATTTATGACAGTTGCATTTTATATTTATATAGAGTATTTTTAAAATGATACCACCTCACAATAATTATTGTCCTCTCTTTTATGCTCTGACAAGTGTAGTTTTGAAATATTAATAAGCTCCTGTTGATAAACATTACAGTTTTTCAAAAATATGGTTCGGTTTTGCCCTTTTTTTAAAAAGCTGGAAAATAATCGCATGCTATTAATACACGCCAACCTGGTATTGACTTTGATTACAACAAGTTTTGGTTACATGGATTAACTGGATGGGATTACTAATGGTAGTGCATACCAGCTGGCGTTTTTTAATATTTCAAAACTAAGTTTATTTTAGTAGAGCATGAAAGAGTGGAAAGTTTCTAAATGCAAAAAGAACTCGTGTGCAAACGTCTAAATCCAAAAATATGAAAGAACAATTTTCAAGAAAGTTTAAAAATGTTGATGCTGCAAATCTTCCACCGCGCAAGTTAGAACTGTATCAGCATTTGCATTGATTTGGAACCACGCACACCTGCAGATACCAATTTTTTTTAAATTTATAGTAAGCGCACACTGAAGAAGATATTACTACCCTTATTATGCAGAGACACAGTGTAAGCATTCGGAAAGGGACAGAGGGTTTGAAAGAAGGTGTTGGTGCACATTGCAATGACTGGGAAAGACATTCCACATTCGCGTAGTACGGCCAGAGAGAAAAAACTAATCGAGAGAGCCAAACTTCCTCGTCTCCGTCCCTTCGAAACCTCTTACTCTCTTTTTTTATAGCGCGTTGAATTCGTATCGGTGTATACATGTTTTCACCTCGGAGAAGAGTACACAAAAAAACATCCTTTCCGGGAAATGCGATATTTCTCATTTTTGTTTATTGATAGCCAAGAAGGCTATGTTTTTTAAAGTCTCATTATAATATTTGTAATTCTCATGAATTTCTTTTTTTTTAATTTTGCTAACATCTTGTCGTTTTTATATCTACAAAAATACTCCTATAATTCAAATTGATTCTAGCAAAACATTTTTGTTTGTCAATAAATAGCGGACGAAGTTATACCGGTAGTTCGTGGTGAATTTGTTTTTTTCTTCTTTTTCTCTAAGTTACAGATAGATGGCAGGAACAACCAACACAACCAAAAAAGAAAGGATTTTTAGATTAGACTTTATTTGTATATATGAACGAGTACATGTTTTTAATAAAAGTATGTTGTGTTTATTAATAGTAATACCTTAACTAATAACTTAACTACTGTATTATCTGAAATAAACTGCATTGAATTATTTTACATTGAATTATAAAAGGCGGAATTAATAAAGTTCTACAGTTTACCGGGAATATTTTTAAAAAATATCCATATCTTCTGCAATTGCGGTATCAATCGATATTTTCTGGAAATTAGTGTTAACGTAACATTTATCTGTCATGAATTATTTTTTCATCTTTTTTATACACCAAAAAAATCAATTATAAAATTTGGCTGCGATAATAATTACTTGAACACAACATTTTCTATGTTTATAGTCATTCAGGTTTAGCCCTTAACTTTGATTTGCATTTATTTATGAATAGCCTAAAAAGTTTAGCAAACATCTATGAATAAGCCACAATGCACTTTCAGAAAAACTGTAGTTAGAACTTTCCCTGACAGATTTTCCTTGTCGCTATTATAACTGAAAGATAAGATATAAATAGTTAGAACTGGAAAATTTATAAAAATAATGCATAAGACTTAAATTTTGGTTGAAGAACAAATTTGTATATTCTTTTCACAAAACCACTGACCTAGCGAGAATACAAATATTTTTACTTTTGTACAAAAGCACTTTTCGGCTTATGTAGTTAAGCCTTTAAAAGCAACACACTAGCTTAGTGGAAAGCAGTAAGAATAGCTTATCAACCACCTATTCACAAATCTTATGCAATGAAAATTGGCAACAGAAGTAACAAGTTGACGGTCCTTTTATTTATTCTTTACTTAAATCACTTATTTTCAGCATTTTGGAAATGTCGTGAGTAATGTAAAGAAAATAAACAACGAGTACACACAAATAAAATAGGAATGGAAAAAAGAGATGAGTATATAAAAATGTTTTCAATGTTCCATGTTTACATTCTGTAACTCTCGTTTTCAATGTTCCTGCAACTCTTGCATCGACAAAATTAAGTCGATAAACTCTGAAAATTGAAACAAATCAGAGTTTTGTTTGCATCTTTCAACGGTCTGAGCGAAAATTAAACGCATAAACGCAGCTAATAAGACAAATAATAGTTGTAGTGCTTTCAGAGTTTTATGCTTCTAGGTCCTAATTCTCATTGGACTGTTGCACCCCTAATTTATTTTACTTACTTAATGATTAAAACTGGCTTCAAATAACTAACTAATATTTATCTAAATGCGTGATTTAGAATTGTTTCTAAATCTTCATTGTTCTGGCACCTAACAAGAGTAATTAATTTCACTTCATATTCGAATGATATTACTCTCAAACGAACACAATGAGAGTACCAAAAAGTTGTTCATCCACAATTTTGAATTTTCTTTGAACACCTCTGAACAGCTGACTGCATCCGCCATTTTTCAAAGGTGGTCGCCATTTTTCAAAGGTGGTGAGCAGAGAGAAAAGAGAGAAAAGTTTTTTCTCTCTCGTGGTGAGTATGTACACAAACTTGCATAAGTATTTGTTCCCCACATTTTTTTATATGGAGTTAATACATATGCAATGCAAGTCGGTGGCCAAATCACAGCTTGTAGGCAAAAAGAGAGCAACCGTCGAAGTTGGTTCTCTCTATTAGTTCTTTTCTCTCTGGTACGGCTAATAATGGGTGATTTTTTTGAGGTTAGGATTTTCATGCATTAGTATTTGACAGATCACGCGGGATTTCAGATATGGTGTCAAAGAGAAAGATGCTCAGTATGCTTTGACATTTCATCATGAATAGACTTACTAACGAGCAACGCTTGCAAATCATTGAATTTTATTACCAAAATCAGTGTTCGGAAAATCCGCTTTTTTATCGACAAATTTTGTTCAGCGATGAGGCTCATTTCTGGTTGAATGGCTACGTAAATAAGCAAAATTGCCGCATTTGGAGTGAAGAGCAACCAGAAGCCGTTCAAGAACTGCCCATGCATCCCGAAAAATGCACTGTTTGGTGTGGTTTGTACGCTGGTGGAATCATTGGACCGTATTTTTTCAAAGATGCTGTTGGACGCAACGTTACGGTGAATGGCGATCGCTATCGTTCAATGCTAACAAACTTTTTGGTGCCAAAAATGGAAGAACTGAACTTGGTTGACATGTGGTTTCAACAAGATGGCGCTACATGCCACACAGCTCGCGATTCTATGGCCATTTTGAGGGAAAACTTCGGAGAACAATTCATCTCAAGGAATGGACCGGTAAGTTGGCCACCAAGATCATGCGATTTGACGCCTTTAGACTATTTTTTGTGGGGCTACGTCAAGTCTAAAGTCTACACAAATAAGCCAGCAACTATTCCAGCTTTGGAAGACAACATTTCCGAAGAAATTCGGGCTATTCCGGCCGAAATGCTCGAAAAAGTTACCCAAAATTGGACTTTCGGAATGGACCACCTAAGACGCAGCCGCGGTCAACATTTAAATGAAATTATCTTCAAAAAGTAAATGTCATGGACCAATCTAACGTTTCAAATAAAGAATCGATGAGATTTTGCAAATTTTATGCGTTTTTTTTTTTTAAAAAAGTTCTCAAGCTCTTAAAAAATCACCCGATACAATATGACGATGTTCAAGCGACGACGTTAAGGAACTAACGATGATATTATATTCACCCCTATTACCGAGGTCGTAAACGACAGCAAAATATACGACACGACACAATCTGCATTCCATAAGTCGTTTTCAACTTTTGTCACTCGTTTTGTTGTCGTGTGTAAACGTCAAGTGTGTTGAACGCTTTCATTCGGCATTCTGTAAGACGAAAGGAAACGACGACAATAAAAAAAAAAAGACGGTATCTCTCGTTTGAAAATTTGCTCACGAGACGAAAAAATGGAAGTTCGCAAAACTGTAAGTTTCCTTGTTAAATAATTTATTTTATGGAATTTATTAGTTCTTTATTTGCGATAAATAAAAACAAAATATTTGTTCACATTTGCAGTTGAAATTAACAAATCATTTCCAGACCCTCGTCGAGCTGATGGAGAGCAACGAGCAGTTGGCTAGGGGATTTTTGAAGGGAATCAACAAAATAAAAAGGGAATGGAATTCCATAGCTGAGCAGCTGAACAGCAAGGGTCCTCCAGTAAGAGATGGAGATGGTTGGCAAAAGGTTTGAATCACTTATTTCATTAATGTAAAAAATATTTTAATGTTTGCTTTAATCAGGTTTGGGCCGACTTTAAGTTCAAAGTGAAGAAGAAAATAATAAGCAATTCAAAAGAAATAAAAGCAACTGATAGAGGTCCAAACCAATTGCATTATCTCCGCTGGAAGATGCTGTAGCAAATTTGCTTAAATACAAACAGTGGTTAAACCCAAACGGAAATGCAATTGGTGTATCCCAGCCCAATTTACTTCCAATTGCTTTGGCGACTACATCCGGACATACATCAACACAAACTCAGGCTACAGATGCAAATGAAGACGCAGACGCCTCCCTTTCCTATTTAGAAGCAAATGTTTTAAACATGGAAGATGGCTCCTTCGAATTGGAGGGTGAAGTTTTGGAGCAGCAACATGAAACTGAAGATCCTGCAAGAAAAAAACGACGCCACGCTTCCGCTTCTACATTGGAAAGAACTAAGCTTTTAGAGAAGCAGTCCGTACTGCAAGAAAAAACCTTAAATGGTATAAATGAAAGTTAAAAAAATATAGAAGGATGTGCCAAGGAAATAGAGAGATACGTTAGAAAATCATATAAATTGAAAGAGGACACTGCTAGGAGAGACGCAAAAAGGCTCAAGATTCAAGAGGAGACATTTATGATTTACAAGAGATGGAAAGAAAAGATGCACAAAGAAAAGAAACAAATAAAATAAAAATGATGGAATTAGAAATAAAAAAGAAACACATAGAAATCCAGGAAAAGAAGCTTACGTTCAATTCATTAAAAGAAACCACCATGTAAAAAATACAAGACTTCAAAAATCATCTGCTTTGTGATACCAGAATACCTTTTAAAACTTAAAAAAAAATACATACATATATTTATTTGAATTTATCTTCCTTTTTTTATTTTTTTTTGTTAAGTGTGTACATATGTATATGAGTTTAGTTATAAAAACGCGTTTTTTTTTTTCTTAATAAAAAACTGAATTTATGATTGCGTTCATTATTTGGTTTCTTATTCTAGCTCCAGCTGTGTTTTCAACACTATTTTCCACTTCGACATCGTCAGAGTGATTTACTTCATCTGTTTCTGTTCCGCATCTGTAGTAATGGGTGATTTTTTTGAGGTTAGGATTTTCATGCATTAGTATTTGACAGATCACGCGGGATTTCAGACATGGTGTCAAAGAGAAAGATGCTCAGTATGCTTTGACATTTCATCATGAATAGACTTACTAACGAGTAACGCTTGCAAATCATTGAATTTTATTACCAAAATCAGTGTTCGGTTCGAAATGTGACAAAATGACAAATTTTGTTCAGCGATGAGGCTCATTTCTGGTTGAATGGCTACGTAAATAAGCAAAATTGCCGCATTTGGAGTGAAGAGCAACCAGAAGCCGTTCAAGAACTGCCCATTCATCCCGAAAAATGCACTGTTTGGTGTGGTTTGTACGCTGGTGGAATCATTGGACCGTATTTTTTCAAAGATGCTGTTGGACGCAACGTTACGGTGAATGGCGATCGCTATCGTTCAATGCTAACAAACTTTTTGTTGCCAAAAATGGAAGAACTGAACTTGGTTGACATGTGGTTTCAACAAGATGGCGCTACATGCCACACAGCTCGCGATTCTATGGCCATTTTGAGGGAAAACTTCGGAGAACAATTCATCTCAAGGAATGGACCGGTAAGTTGGCCACCAAGATCATGCGATTTGACGCCTTTAGACTATTTTTTGTGGGGCTACGTCAAGTCTAAAGTCTACACAAATAAGCCAGCAACTATTCCAGCTTTGGAAGACAACATTTCCGAAGAAATTCGGGCTATTCCGGCCGAAATGCTCGAAAAAGTTACCCAAAATTGGACTTTCCGAATGGACCACCTAAGACGCAGCCGCGGTCAACATTTAAATGAAATTATCTTCAAAAAGTAAATGTCATGGACCAATCTAACGTTTCAAATAAAGAATCGATGAGATTTTGCAAATTTTATGCTTTTTTTTTTAAAAAAAAGTTCTCAAGCTCTTAAAAAATCACCCGATATATTGAAATATTGTGCAAAGCTGAACGCACATTCACGATTTGGGTTCCTTTTTCGGGAGTGTAATGTAGTTGTCGTGCACTGAGAAGGCAGCGAAAACGATTCTTAAAACGCCAATTGTTCTTTCAACTATGTTTCTAGTCGATGCATGCTTTGAGTTGAAATTACTTTCAGGGCTTCTTTCTTGCGTGGCTCTAAAAGGAGTTATTAAGAAAGGCTCAAGTGGGTATCCTGCATCACCTGTTTTTTCAAAAGTGAATATTTTTAAAATTTAACATTAAATTGTTTCACCTACCTAAGAGCCATGTATTTCTTTCACCGCTATTGAAATTAGCCTGCAGCATGTAATTTATTTCACTTGAATTCCATACAAGTGCATCATGACTCGCTCCTGGATGTCTTGCATCAATGTATCGAATGCGCATTTTATGATCGCAAACCTTGATATTGAAATGAAAAAATATTTACCAACAAAAATATGCAAAATACTTACTAACATCGCATTGAGGCTATATAAACTTTTTCTATTATAGTAGAAGTGTTGGTTTTCTTTTTTGGGCGTGAAAATTCGTATGTGTGTGCCATCTACACATCCAATAACGCCAGGAAATCCCGTCTTATTAAAGAAGCAAAGCTTAGCTTCAGATTTGTCTGCATCCGTCATTTGAAATCGAATCCATTTGGGGCAAATATGGACTTCCATGACGTTTATGATTTCTTTAAAAAATTTGCTTACTGTTGGTTGAGCAAATCCCAAATTGAAATCGTTGCCAGCGCCGTGTTGGTAACTTCCCTCCGCTAGAATCCTTAAGGTGACTGCGAGCCTCAATATTATTGGAATCGATGATGAACGTTGCCGAATCGGTACCTTGTTATTTATTTCATCCAACACATATCTAAATGCTTCTTTGGACAATCTAAAGTAATGCTTGAATCTGTTAAAGGGTACAAAAGTTTCACTACAATTAAATATACATAAAAAGTGAACTCACTTTGAATCAGGCAAATCAAATGGGTTTGAGGTTTGTCTTATCTGCTTCCTTTTTATATTTAATTGTGCTTTTTCAAAACTACGCACTGCACCTTCTTCATCATCATCACTATCGCTACTCGTGTTGTATAATACATTTCTACACTTATCATTTTAATTACTTATTTATTTGCCAATAATTAAATAAAACCGAAATTTGTTAAACAATGAACATGAACAATGATTTTTTATTTAGACTTTAATTTCATTTTGACAGATGTTCGTTACTTTTGCATCGTTTAAAAATCTACTACAAATTAGTCGCGTCGAAAAAGTTAAAGAATGCCACTTAAAAAACGACACGACAGAGAAAACGAGAGTCGTCGAAAAAACGAGACGACATCGGTAATATGCATGATTATCACCAATCAATTTAAATGCTCTACGTTCAATACTATCTAAAAGATTTAAGTAGGTTGCAGGAGCACCAGCACAGAGATGGGAGTTATACTCGATCTTTGGACGTACATATATGAGTCTTGTAAGTAACAACCAGATCAGAAGGGGAGACAAATTTCTTGCATCGTCTTAGGAAGCACAAACATCTGTTTGGTCTAGGTTTGAAGGGGATCAATCACGTAAATTATTAAACGATGTCATTATTCAATCAAACATATTGCCAGCAGACGACTCGAAGAAACAGGTAGATTTAGAAATCTTTTTAATTTGTATGGACTTAAAATACGTAATTGGCGAACAATTTTAAAGTCGTATCATATTAACGATACTCTATATAGTAAATATAAAATGTAACCGCAACACATTTTGCGTCGTTCATTTTCAATTTTATAAGATTAAAAATGTATATATGTACTCGTATGTACATAACGGTGTTCCGTGTTACAAATATTTGTTATTCTTTATTGCAGATGATGATTATGATACGGATGCTACTCCAAACGATATAAAAACACAATGAATATAAATTATTCTAACCAACTGAAAATTGCCATAACTTACTTTTACGTTTTTAAATAAACAAAATATTTATTTTTGTGTCTATGTGCTTTTCAACATTCGCAACTGAATAACAGCTCAAACCTAAAAAGCAACAAAAAATCGTGTTTTCGACACTTACAAGAGATCTACCGTGGTGTTTGGTACGGTATTTTGTTCAATTTTTGTTTGCAATAATATAAATTAAAAGTATATTAAATGAAACGTAACCGAAAAAAAAACCTTTATAATGATATTAGAAATTAATATTTAGATAATCCCAAACATCCAAAAATTAAATTGGAGTTTTCTCTATTTAAAGTAGGTATGTTGAAGTGCAATGTAAAGAGTTTTGGGCTGTCCTCATGCAGTATTATTAATTAAACTCTATGCTTTCTGATGACATTTGAAAAGAAAAAACATAAAAATTCCGCTTTTATTATAAACTTTAATGAAAAAGAAAATGTGTTATTCGTTTTCAGCCATTTTTAGGCCTTAGTTCAAAACCACGTTAAAAAAACCCTGAGACACACTAAGTTTCTGCCATTCTTTTTGTTCAATACTATCAACTAGAGGCTTTAACATTATGTAAGAAAACAGGTAATTCATTTACCTAAATATTTTTTTTTTGAAAAACGAAGTTATTTTTTTTGAGTAAATTTGGCAGGTTTTCGTCAAGGCATTAATTTCTGCCTACTTTAATTAGACTCGTAAGAAAGTCTTAACACGAATGGTGGTTTAACGTTTTGCAAATGACTGCACTTGGGTAGTTTTTCACATCTTTGAACGCTTCTGTCACCACTTTGGTACAGTTAAAATCTTCTGACTGTTCGATTTCTGCTATAAGCTAACCAAGATCTGTATGAAATGTTTGCAAATGACTGAACTAGGTCGATTTTTCACACCTTTGAGTGCAGTTTCAAAAATCTTCGTCACGGGTACCAGTAGACAGATTTGGTGGTCTTTGTTCTACAACTCGAGACCATTCTTTTGTTATGCCTTTAAAAAGTTTGCAAATGATTGCACTTTTTTTTCTTCAGCTCTCAACCTATAAAGGATCTTACGAAAAATGTATGTATTTTATTTTATTGAAATATGTGTATGTATCATTTAATTTGTACACACATTTATTTTTGTTTATTAAATAGAATTTCAAGTTATACGAGTATATCATAATCATATTGTAATTTTCTTGTTTTTTTCATATACATATGTATGTATATTATTTGTAGATGTAGTAAATTTATATTTGTCCTTAATTCAACGTATTGTTAAATATACTGTTATATAGGCTACAATCGCTCCTTAAAACCAAGTAGTTAAAACATTTTCGAAATGCAACATCATTATACATTGTTTCTTAAAAATTCTCTGTCGTTTCTTATCCAGTTTCCAAAGTACTTATATAATGATTCCTATATTAGAAGTCTTATCCAATTCTTCAACTATATTATTGAATTTACATCCGTTTTTTGCCTCTTCTGTTATTGCATATACAAATCTGTTATTGTTTAACGAAGAAACTCTACATTATTTTCAATTATTTGCAATTAACGTGAAGAAAAATTTCTATTCATAAAAACATTTAAAACACACACCTTAATTTGTATAGTACTTTCTAAATCTAGTTCTTAACATATACAAATATTTTTATCGTTCGTTCTTATCAAAATGTTTTCTATTTTTACTTATCAATAAAAAATATCAATGATATTATTCGAAAAAATTAGCAATGCAATTATTTCATAAAACTTCTTCAAATTCTTCTTTTAATATATCTAGAGCTATAATTACAAAGATATTTATTATTCGTATAATGCTATGGTAATTATTGATACATGGTGTAAATAACATTTTCTTTTCATATTTCCTATTTCCTCAAACTGTAATTAATTTTTCTGGTGTCATAATAAATGGATGTATCATTTTTACTTGCAAAAATAGAATTGCATCAATTATTTTATCTAACTCAAAACTGTTCCCTGTTATTGAATCATATAGTTCATGTAAATATTTTAACAATGCTTCCCTTTCTTGTAGTTCATTAGTGTGAATTGCATCTAAAGATTTAACTACAATCCAAGCTTGGTTTTCTAAAATATAACTAATTGGTTTTGTTCATTCAAACTTTTCATGATATTTATTTCCGTTTTTAAATCACTTCTTATTAATTCCTGTTTTTATTAGTTATTATTAAAGCGTTATCATACATATCTGTCTCTCTGTCATGCGAGAGGTCTTGTGTTCAATCCTTGAATGTGCCGCCTAAAAGTTTTTTCACGGGTACTAATTAAGTAATTGATTGATTGCTACCACAAAAAGTGCTTTCCCAATTTAGCTTTTCGGATCTAGTATTGAAACTGTGCGTCCTTCTATTTATTGTATTATCATAAATATTTTGAAAGTTTTCTGATCTTCCTATTAGTTATTACAATTTTATTTTTATCTGTTACTTAAGTAATCAAAAATGGTCCTACCATTGTGTTTTTCTTATTTCTTATTATACAGGGTGGGCCGTAAATAAGTGCACTTAAAAAAAAATTATATTAATACAACTGTAGCGCTTTTAAATAAAATATTTATTTTAAATTATACAAAACGAAATGAATTTTTATTTTTTAAAAATTAAATCATCCAAATATTGTCCATTTCGCCTACAGCACTCTTCCAATCTGACTCTGAGATTTTGGAACACTTTTGTCAAAAGTTGCGGAGTGATTAAGCGGATTTCTTCTTCAATGTTCGCTTTTAATTCAGCCGTCGTTGAAGGATTATTAGAGTACACCTTACTCTTGAGGTAGCCCCATAAAAAGAAATCCGGTGGCGTTAAGTCAGGGCTCCTGGGTGGCCAAGCAATATCACCCCTCCTCGATATCAACCTTCGAGGAAACATTTCTCTAACGACCTCCAGAGAGTCGTTACTTGTATGGCAGGTAGCGCCATCTTGCTGGAACCAGGTGTGAATAGTGTAACCACTCGATTCTTGCAGTTTTGGAGCTAAAAAATCTCTAAGCATCGAAACATAACGCTCTGAACTAACAGTAACATTACGCCCGTATCGATCTTCATAAAAATACGGCCCTATGATCCCCCACTTGGCTATTCCGGCCCAAACGGTCATTTTCGGAGAGTGTAACGGTCGTCCATGTTTTAATCGTAGATTTTCTGTTCCCCAGTATCGACAATTTTGTCGATTAACAAATCCGTTGACATGAAAATGAGCTTCGTCTGAGAAGATAATGTTATTGAAGTGAGGGAATCTCCGTAACATTTCTGTTGCGAAATTGAACCGTGAAACAAAATCGGATTCTTTCAAATCTTGGACAATCTGAATTTTGTAAGGGTATAACTTCAAATCATCCCGTAAAATGCGACGTAAAGTCGTTCTGGGTACTCCCAGGGCGGCAGCGCGTTTCCGTGTAGAGCTTCTTGGATACTCGCGCACAGAAGCTTGTACGCGTTCAATTGTTTCTGCAGTCCGCCTGGAACGTGGGCGTCCTGTAGGTCGAAGTTTTTGCGTTGATCCCGTTGCCTCGAATGTTACGATCCATTTTTTGATTACATTCGTACTTGGACACTCGGTGATGTTGCGTAATCCAAACTTTACCCGAAAAAGCCGACGAACAGTCACGTATGAGCGATTGATTTCATAAAAGGCGCGAACGCAGAAAGCGCGCTGCTCTCCCGTGAACGGACTCATTGCGACTAAAAATTTAGGTCTCGAGCTGCAAGGAGATACCATCCCCGCGCGTCTCGGTTATTTCGTTCGGGAGTTAGAGCGAGACAAAAAGTGCACTTATTAACGGCCCACCCTGTACATATGTACTATATGCGTGATGGTTAGTGCAAAGGACTTAACTTAGAATGTCCGTCTGGGACCATTAAGTTAGTTGTAAGTTATGGTTAATTATGCTAGTTTTATTAATGTTTGTCTAGCTTTAAGATAGTTTTAAAAATTAATTATTAAAATTTAATTAAAAAAAAGTGCAAAGGACTATCATACCAGAGGTCAATCCCAGCCTTTGGTATGTAAGTTTTTATCACAGGAATTGACAAATTCTCCAAGAGTAATTCTTGTAATGAAAATTGCTTTTCCATATTTTTTACTTGCGACATATAGGAACTATATGGCAAGTTTTGCATTCGTAAAAAATTTCGAAGTCGAGATTTTAATCAAACATGATATTAAGATGGTAGAGAAGTCGAAAAAAGTGGGTCCCGCGATTCCGTCCTAACGATTTTCGAAAAAAAATAATTGAAAAATCAAGGGTTTTTTGGTTAATAAAATGACATTTAAATTTTTGAAGACAAACTTATTTATCAGGTAAAATTTTGAATCTTAAATTTTTTTTTTAATTATTTTAACTGCATTAAATGTAACCCCCTACCATCTCACCATATCAAATCCTGTGCATGAGCCCGAAAGAGCGCATTATTTTGACAAAATTTTAATTACATTCCTATCTTTTATCCAAACTAATGCATTTGGTACATATTTATGTATTTTTATAACTATAACTATTGTAAATACCAACGATGGCCGTGTAGCGCCACTGCATCGGATTAACGAATATGATATATTTAATCAACAATCTATTTTAAAGTGCCTATCAAGAAGTATTATCTTGGTACCTTTGTGTTTGTATATATGATTTTAAAATATTATTCTTTAAGAATGTGAGAAATGACGGCGCAGTGTCATAAGTCCGTAAGTCATAAGTCCGTAAAGGACTTATGACCCACTTAGGTGGGTCAAAACTTCATAAATCGATTATGAACTTATAACCCACGTAAGTGAGCCAAAAGTCCGCAATAAAAAGAGCCATAAGGTCTTAAACAAAAAAATTTAAGATTGATTGAAATTTTTGAAACTGGAGCCTAAAACAAGTTTTTTTTAATTGATAGCACGGCGTACTAACAGCTAGGTATGTAAGGGGGGGCATGCTGCCCCCCTGCAACCCCCCTGCTTGGGATCACTATAGGATTAGGGAAGGGTGCGAGTTTGGGTATATGCAAAGAACACGAATGCGTTGTGATTCTTTCATAACTGTGAGCCATACTTGCTTTTTTTGTTGGGAATTTCTTTGATTTTAGTGCTCAAATGCAAAAGTTCTTTGCATATACCCAAACTCGCACCCACCCCAAATTCTATAGTGATCCCAAGCAGGGGGGTTGCAGGGGGGTTGCAGGGGGGCAGCATGCCCCCCCTTACATACCTAGCTGTTAGCACGCCGCCGCCCGTGCTATCAATTCAAAAAAAAACTTTTTAGCAAAAGTAGCTATTCTAGACAATAAATCAACCATTTTTTTAATGATTCTTTACTTTAAAAATACATGAAAAGGAACGCAACCAATAACAATTTTCGTAAGCATTCGCTTCTCAGAGAGAATGACTCCAAAAAACCGTAAGCTTTGGGTCAGAATTTCGTTGGAAATTTTGACGGACTTTTGGCTCACTTACGTGGGCTATAAGTTCATAATCGATTTATGAAGTTTTGACCCACCTGAGTGGGTCATTAGTCCTTTACGGACTTATGACTTACGGACTTATGACACTGCGCCAGAAATGACATTTTTAAATAGAAATAAATTCCTGAAATAGATAATTAAAAATTGAAATTGCGTATACGCAAGCGTGTCCCAGTATTATTTTTGTTTAATTTGGTATGATGAAGCAATGTATGAGAGAGACCAGTTTGGAAATTTGAATGAAAAGGTTTTTGTAGAAGCTAGTAGGTTGATGCATACTTTCAGGGTGACATCTTTTCGGACTTGTTTTGTTTTTGAGTCGAAGATTGTCGTATAACAATAATGATAATAACGAACACAATTCACAATAAAAAAAAGGAAAGAAATTTACGCGAAGGATGAGGAGTGGGTTTCAGAATTGTTAAAAAAAAAATTAAATTGAGCTTATAAACAAAAATAAAGCTAAAAATCTAAAACCAATACAAAATGTAAAAATGTAAGAAGTGGGATTCGAACCCGAGGGGTCTGACAGTGATGATGGGATCCAGTGTCGAGACCACTAGACCATGGTCAAGGACATCGAAAGGAAATCAAAAATGAAACTATAAAGAAAAACACATGAAGGAGCAAACTAAAGGATGAATGAAATAAAAGAAAAAAAGAAAAAAATAAAGAAAAAGTAAAAAAGAAACGTGATCGGTAACTAATACCAAGAAAGGCATTAGTATTGGTAACGTATGGACTCACGCGTTTTCTTAATTTTCAAGAATTTTGACCAAAAATTATAAAATCATATCACACTTATATAAAGAAAAATCCATTATTCAATTTTAAAATGCAATTGGATTTTTATAAATAAAATAGTAGATTCAAAAAAGCAAAAAAACAAAGACCGGATCCACTTCCATCTTTAAATACCCAGTTTCGTCAAATAATTTCGACAATGGAAAAGCCGAGAAACCCAAAAAAAAAGCCAAGACAAATCTTTCATTTGGTTCCTGGTGCGCGAAAAGATTAAATCAAAGTGTAAGTCTTAAAACAGAAAAAAAAAGTATAAAAAAGTTACAAAGTGAAGTTTCAACTGTAACTGCAAACTAATAATAAAGAATATCATAATATTGAAAAAGGAAAAGACATCCAACAAGACTTATAGTCTAGTCGAAACGAGAAACCAGCAATTTTAAGAGCGGACGAGATATACTTGAGCTTCAACTTTGGGCAAAAGAAACGCCACCAAACCATTTGGTCAAACAAAAGCCCAGAAAAACACGTACAAGCCAAGAAAATCATCGTCGAAACTACCTCGACCATCCACGCTCACAGACAACAACAACAACCACGAGGTCACCAAATAAACCATCCACCCATCCGCAACAGCAAGAACATCCAACCAGGAATCACCAAATACAACACTACATCCATCCATCCGCATCCAAAATCCGCATACGCACCAAAAGCAGCAAAATCGTACAACCATCCACATTCCATTCATCCACATCAGCAAAATCATACAACCACACAACTATCCAAGTGCACAACAGAAATATCAAAATCATACAACCATCCACATTCACTCCATTCATAACAGCAGCAATATACAACCATGCGCACACGCACAACTTCTAACAGCAAGTACATATGACCATCTATACCATACTCCATTTATCAACAAAGTCCATAATTCAGTCTCAACCTCTCAAAAGCTAAGTACCAGGTTATCCATTTTATTTTATCTATCATTTATCTTATTATCATATTTTTTTTGTGTTTATATCATTACATATATGTATGTATGTATGTAGGACTAAAATTAAAAATTAAAATTTTAAATCAAAAGTAACAAAATATCAAACTTATATATAAAGAAAAACAAAAGAAAAAAATATAAAAAATAGACAATCAAACTAAAGTAATTAGGTTTAAAAAAGAAAATTAAAGCAATTTTTCAATATTGTAATGTGTATACACTCTTTATCTCTTTCAATAATAAGGGGCAACATCTAGTGGTAGTAATAGGAGAACTCGCTTCTTTAAGCATCGAGAAACCTCTAGTGGCTAATAGGAGAACTCGCTTCTTAAGCATCGAGAAACATCTAGTGGCTTAGAGGGGAACTCATTCAGCGCATACAAGAACCTCGAAAGGGGTAAGCATCTAGTGATAAAGTGGAGAACTTCGTTAAGCATCGAGAACAACCTCGTAGATTCTCGAACCGATTGGAGGTATATAAATAGGCGCTTGGAAGCGAAGCGGTTCATTATGGATTGTGAATTGCTTGTAATGTGTGTAAAGTAAAGACTGTGTTTGAAAAGTAAAGACTGTGTTTAAAAAGTAATAATTGAAAGTGTGAAATAAAGATATTTTGTTAGTAAGTTAAATAAAGTGAATTTGTGTTTTTATTTACGAAGTGTGAATAAGTTTTAATTATCGGACCAAGCCGAATATTACATTGGTGTCAGGGGCGATTCCTCATAGTTAGCTGGTTTAGCGGCGCTAAACCAAGAATTTTAGAATAAATCTAATTTTTTAATATGTATATTATTTGGTAATTGAATTACTAACCAAAACTCAACAGTTGACCATAATGTTAAAAAATTCGGTTGTAGTTACATAACTTGCATTCAAAGTGACTTTTCTACAAATAATTTTCATTTCATGCAATAAAACTCTCATACAATACTTAATCTATCTTGAAACATTGGGCTTTGGTCATCGCAAAATTTTGCGCTATCAAATTTCATACATTCTACACATACAGATAAATACACACATTCAAATAAAAGCCTATACAAATTAATAGAAGGGTAAGCGCAAAAAAAAAGCGATAAACCAGATGAAGTATATGCAAATGCAGGTACACATTAAAGACACACAACAGAGAGGAAGACCAGGCTCGACCAAGAGTTTGATGTCTCCTCTCTTTGAACTTCGTACTTCGTACTATGGCAGGAAGAACAAGACCGAGCGACGATTCGAACATGATCGTCGAATACATCAACTATTCATACCATATTTTTTGTTTTTAAAAACAGATAATAATTGTGCGAGGCGAGTGCGAGGTTATTTATTTGTGTGCAATTTAGCGAAATTGACCCAGCACAACAAGAATGTATCGAACAAGAGCATGTTCGTCAGTTAGCGCTGATTTTAGCGATAATACTCATTTTTGGAGCCGATATGTGAGAAAAAGGAAATTTCACACAGATGTTAGAGCATAGGCGCATTTTTCAATTTTTTAATAGGAAGTAGTTTTTGTTTGGACGTGGCTTTTAGACTGGAAGGAAAATTACTTATTACTTCAGAAAGTGCTTTTCACTAGTTAAGTATTTGATGTGTTATGACCGGTATGTTTTATGTTCATTTTTTATATTGTAGTTATTATTAATATAAGACCATACCAATTCATATCTGCTAGATACTAGGAAACTATTTTACTAGATTTGTTTAGAACACTCAATTTAAAACAAACATTTTACTTTTAATAAAAAAGTAATATTCACACCTACCTACGAATTATACATTTTTTTAAGCCAATGGGTTTAATTTTAATAATATAATAATTTTCGAAGAAAAACTAAAATTTGTCAAAAAAGTATAAAAATCAGTTTGAATCGTGGTTTTTCAAAATTTGAATAAAGTAAATACCTTTTTTTATTCAGAATTCGTTGCTCTTTTTAATAGATACTTAAAAAAATGAATACTATATGACTTTAAATTGAAAATTACCAGAACGAAAAATAAAACAAAATAAAATAATATAACGACTTATGAACCTGCATTACTTCAAATTCAATTCTTTTTCAATTAAAAAGTATAATACAAATTGTATAAACTTTAATTTGCAAATAATATTCAATGAAAAAATTAATTTGACTTTAAAACCATATAATTGCAATTCTATGACCAGCTAAATAATTGTATGTTAAAAAAAAACGAAACAATTTCGGCACTTTACTATACCATTATTATTTTTATTTTTTTTTTTCATATCTTAGTATATAAAATATTATGTATCCGGTTTTAGGCTATGAGTTGCGACGATGTAACCAGATTCTTCTTTGTTTGTTTAAAAATAGATACTTTATTTTTATGATATTGGAATGTTCATGATCTCGGAACTGAAATGAAATCCAACCAAAGACCATAATTGAAGAATTATTAGAAAAAACATTTAGAATAAGATCGTTTTCGGGCAAGCTATTAATAGTTAATAATAAGCTTCCATGTCCAAAGCTAACAGATTTAAAATCAACATACAAGGAAGAATACTCGAACCTTTATCGAAAATCAATATTGCATTTGAAAATGGCTAGCTGGTTGCGAAAATAAAAATAAATTGTTTTGCTGGCCTTTTTTTTCCTGTATCACACATGCTTTCTTGTAAACCCGAAGTTGTCCATAAAATAAAGTTGGCAATAAAATTTCCAATAGAATCAGACAGTCAGAATTTGTCGCAATTATGCTAGACGAGACTTCAGACGTTCAATTAAAGTCCCAATTATATATTGTTTTCCGATATTTAACAAAAAAATTCATGAAAAATGTTCTACATTTATCGATGATGTAAGCCTAGGGCGGAAGATTTGAATAAAACTAATTATAGTTCTTGAAAACTTATCTTGTACCTCTAGAAGAAAGTAGCTAACCCTAACGCTATGACCAGGAATCGCCACTGATTGGTGTCAGAATAAGGGATTAAAACTTATTGAGAATAAAAACAGTGAGCAGTGATTGAACTATTTTGTGTGAAGTAGTGAAGTTAAAAAAAAAAAGAAAAAAAAAAATGAGTAAAGTTTTGAAAGACTTAACTGTCCCTGAGCTAAAGGCCGAACTAAGCAAACGTGGCTTAAGTGGGACAGGCGTTAAAACCGAACTCGTTAAACGGCTGCAGGAATATCTGGAGCAGCAAAAAGAAGACCCAGATACGTTTGCTTTCGAATTAGAAGCAAAAGTGGAAGAGGTAAATGCGAATGTTGCCTTATCTAACATGATGTCACTTCTTTTAACCAAATTTGAATAGAATGAAAAGAATGTTCTCAAACAACTAGAAGCTCAAAGAAGTGACCAAAAGCAAGAACAGCAGAATGTTCTCAAACAACTAGAAGCTCAAAGGAAACAACTAGAAGCCCAAAGAAGCGACCAAATGCAAGAACAGCAGAATATTCTAGAGCGATTCGACGAACAGAGAAATCTTTTAGAAGACAGGTTTGCGGACTTCGAAGAGAAAATCAAAACTGTCGACGAGCGACAAAATGCACGTTTCGAGAAAATTGATGAACAAATTGAAACCATCACAAATGAACTAGAAAAAGTGCGAAAGATGAAAGCTCGAGAACCTTCTGGTGAGTGCTCAAGGAAGAGAGAAGTGAATCCTCCAAGCTTTGATGGGCAGATTCCGTGGTCAATCTACAAGAAACAGTTTGAAGCAGCAGCGTTAACAAACGTCTGGGACGATCACGAAAAATACATTGCTCTTACGCTTGCTTTAAGAGGATCTGCTGCTGAACTGCTACAAACCATACCAGCGGAGAAGAGTGGCGACTTCACAGTTCTGGTAAATGCAATCGAACAGCGGTTTGGGGATAGCCACATGACAGAAGTCTTCCGAGTTCAGCTTAACAATAGGACACAGAAAAGAGGTGAAACTCTGCAGCAGCTTCAGGCAGATATCGATCGATTGGTTCACCTGGCATATCCAACAGCTGGTAACGAGATAATAAATCAACTTGCTGTTGAAGCCTTTGTGAGAGCTGTGGGCGATATAAATCTCCAAAGGGCTATCCGCACTGCCGGAAAGCGAACACTACCAGAAGCATTGGCTTTCGCTCTGACGATGGAAGCTGCAGAACAAGCTTCCCAAAACGTGCATCGCGTAAGAGAAATAGAAGTCCAAGAATGTTCTTGTCAGAAGGCTACTGTGGAAAGGAGTCAGCGAGACGGACCAGCACGATGCTGGAACTGCAATAAGACTGGGCATCTACAGCGACAGTGCAGATTACCACGAAGAAGAACCACATGCCAACACTGTGGAAATAGAAGTAATTCAACCGTTCAAAGCAACACCAATAACGTTGCTTCCGGAGTTGTTTCCCACCTGGTTTCTGGTATCGATGGCCCCAGAAACGACATCCAGGTTTCTCAAACGAAACGTGACAACAAGAGCCTGACCGTGGAAGCAAGTATAAACGGCAACAAATGTGTGGCTACCATTGACACCGGTGCCACGACGTCCATCGTACGGCAAGACCTCGTCAAGAAGGCATGGCTCCACAACACCAACAGCTATCGTCTAAGGACTGCAACTGGAGAGGCCGCAAAAGTTTATGGTGAGGTACGTCTTAAGATTCGGATAGCAGAGTTGGAATTCTCTCACCCGTTCCTGGTAGCAGATATATGCGACGAGTGCATTGTCGGCATCGATTTCATGAAAGATAATGGAGTGACATTGGACATCGGGAACCAAGTCCTGAAATATCGAAACATCGAGATTCCGATGATGTATGGGACTAACTCGTATGAGACCTCGTCATCTGTGAAAACCGTCATCAAAGAAGATCTCACTTTGCCTGCTTCTTCAGAAGTATTCGTGTGGACGAAATTGAAGGGTAAGCCTGGCAGCCATCGATACGTCATGGTCGAACCAGCATCTGTAAAGTTCTCCCAAAACGTCACCATTGGGAAGACTCTTGTGAGACCATTTAAGAACATGGTTCCGGTACGAATACTGAACATCAAGCCGTATGAAGTTAAGCTTAGAAAAGGTGAGATTGTCGGACAATGCGAATCTGTATCAGCGATAACAAGGATCAACGAAGAAGAGTCAAAGCAATCCTTGAAGTCCGAAGAGCTGAACTCCATAAAGACGAACATTCTCAAGTCATCTAATCTTGGCCACCAACAACGAAGAACTGCAGAAGGTCTCCTCGAAGAATTTGCAGACATCTTTTCATCATCGGAAGGGAAATATTTCAGAACGCAACTGGTGCAACATCGAATCAATACTGGGGATGCAAGGCCGATTCGTCAACCTGCAAGACGCCTTCCACTAGCCAAACAAGGTGAGGTTGAAGAACTGATAACCACCATGAAGGGAGAAGGTCTGATCGAAAACTCTAAAAGCCCTTGGGCGTCTCCAGTGGTCCTGGTAAAGAACAAAGACGGATCAACCCGCTTTTGCGTGGACTATCGAAGGTTGAATGATGTGACCAAGAAGGATAGCTACCCTCTGCCTAGGATCAGTGATACTCTGGATGCAATGGAAGGAGCACAATGGTTCTCAACTTTGGACTTGAAAAGTGGTTACTGGCAAGTCGAAATCCATCCTGAAGACAAAGAAAAGACAGCATTCTCAACAGGAAACGGATTGTGGCAGTTCAAAGTGATGCCTTTTGGACTTTGCAATGCTCCAGCGACTTTTGAGCGCCTAATGGAATGCGTCCAAGGACTCACATGGAAATCTTGCCTGGTCTATTTGGATGACGTCATAGTATACGGGAAAACATTTGACGAACACTGTACAAATCTGAGAGCCGTGTTTCAAAGACTTCGAGAAGCCCACCTCAAGCTTAACCCAGAAAAGTGTTCACTCTTCAAAACCGAAGTAAAATATCTGGGACACATCATCTCATCCCAAGGAGTAAAAACGGATCCTGATAAGGTTGACACCGTGAAGAATTGGCCAACACCACAGGACAAACACCAACTCCGAAGCTTTCTGGGTCTAGCCACCTACTATAGGCTCTTTGTGAAGGACTTTGCTGGAATCGCCAAGAGTCTACATCAGCTAACGGAAAAGGGAAAGCAGTTTAGATGGTCAGGTGAATGCGAGCGCAGCTTTCAAGAGCTCAAGCAACGCTTGTGTAATGCACCAGTGCTGACCTACCCAACTCCAGGAAAACCGTTCATAATTGATGCTGATGCGAGCAATGTCGGGATAGGTGCTGTACTATCGCAGGTGCATAATGGCGAAGAAAAGGTGATTGCCTATTACAGCAAGGTACTCTCGAAGTCGGAAAGAAATTATTGTGTGACCAGAAGAGAACTTCTTGCACTGATTTTGGCAACAAAGCACTTCCATAAGTATCTCTATGGACAGAAGTTTCTTCTCCGAACTGACCATGGAGCACTTAACTGGCTTTTGAATTTCAAGAATCCAGAGGGTCAAGTGGCAAGGTGGATTGAGAGGCTGCAGACGTACGATTACGAAATTCAACATCGGAAGGGGAAGCTTCACTCAAATGCAGATGCACTGTCTCGGAGACCATGTAAACAAGACTGTAAGCATTGTAGACGACAAGAAGAAAAAGAAGTGGTTACTGTCCAACGAACCAGAGCCGATCCCATTTATGGCTGGAGCAACGACGAGTTGAGGAAGGCTCAACAAGAAGACTCAGATATCGAACCCATCCTCGCTTGGAAGGAACACCAGGAAAAACCAGAATGGGCTGATATCTCCGATAGAAGTCCGACTCTGAAGGCCTATTGGGCACAGTGGGACTCGTTTCATGTCCAAGAGGGTGTCCTTCGACGTAAATGGGAATCAGCAGATGGAAAGTCTTATGTAATGCAGCTAGTCTTACCGAGATCGAAGGTTATGGATGTTCTGCGAGAGATGCATGGTGGAGTTTCGGGAGGTCATCTAGGAGTGAACAAGACGCTAGAAAAGGTTCGACAACGATTTTACTGGCTACATGCAAGGGAAGATGTCGAGAAGTGGTGCCGAAAATGTGATACCTGTGCTGCCACCAAAGGCCCGAACAAAAAGAACCACAGCCAAATGCAGCAGTATAATGTCAGAGCACCCTTCGAAAGGATTGCAGTAGACGTGGCGGGTCCATTTCCGGAAACAAATAATGGAAATCGTTATATTCTGGTCGTCATGGATTACTTCAGCAAGTGGCCTGAAGCATACGCCATTCCAAATCAAGAAGCCAAAACAGTCGCAGACCAAATTGTCTTCAACTGGGTGAGCAGATTCGGCGTTCCATTAGAACTGCATTCCGACCAGGAAAGGAATTTTGAATCAAACATATTTCAGGAAGTTTGTGGGCTTCTTGACATCAAGAAGACAAGAACAACACCACTTCACCCACAATCTGATGGCATGGTCGAACGATTCAACCGAACCCTGAAGGAACATCTTTGCAAAGTTGTGGACGACAACCAGCGAGATTGGGATCGACACATTCCACTGTTTTTGATGGCGTATCGAAGTGCAAGACATAGCTCAACTGGCCATACACCGTCTGAGATTTTGATGGGAAGGAACATCACACTGCCGAGCGAAATAAAATTTGGATGCCCCACATCGGAACCGCAAGCCGAGGATGACTACATTGATGACCTCAGAGAAAGACTCCGTCAGATCCACGACAATACCAGGTTGAAAATAAAGATGTTCAGTGACCGAATGAAGACACGCTACGATATACGAGCGACAACAACAGAGTTCCAAGCAGGGGATCGGGTGTGGCTTTACAATCCCCATCGACAAAAAGGATTGTCACCGAAACTTCAACGGGACTGGGAAGGTCCATATACAGTCATTACAAAAATCAACGATGTCGTGTACCGGATACAAAAGGGAGTCAGAGGAAAACCTAAAGTTGTACATCGCGACCGGCTACATCGCTACAGTGGTGATAAGAACGATGGATTTGTTCGGGACGATCAATCCTAAGGAGGGGGCAATGTAATGTGTATACACTCTTTATCTCTTTCAATAATAAGGGGCAACATCTAGTGGTAGTAATAGGAGAACTCGCTTCTTTAAGCATCGAAAAACCTCTAGTGGCTAATAGGAGAACTCGCTTCTTAAGCATCGAGAAACATCTAGTGGCTTAGAGGGGAACTCATTCAGCGCATACAAGAACCTCGAAAGGGGTAAGCATCTAGTGATAAAGTGGAGAACTTCGTTAAGCATCGAGAACAACCTCGTAGATTCTCGAACCGATTGGAGGTATATAAATAGGCGCTTGGAAACGAAGCGGTTCATTATGGATTGTGAATTGCTGTAAAGTAAAGACTGTGTTTGAAAAGTAAAGACTGTGTTTAAAAAGTAATAATTGAAAGTGTGGAATAAAGATATTTTGTTAGTAAGTTAAATAAAGTGAATTTGTGTTTTTATTTACGAAGTGTGAATAAGTTTTAATTATCGGACCAAGCCGAATATTACAATATATTAAATTCAATGAAATTTAAATCTTATTGAAAATAGGTACACATTTATCGTTCAACGATCATATTTTGGATTGTATGCTTATCCTCGAAGCGGTGCACCACCTCGACGGCTGAAACAACAAAAACAAAACCTCATTCATCACCTCAATAACAACAAGATTCATTTTTTTATATTAACAAACATTTGAAAAAGCTCGGTAAGTGATTTTTACTTATTTAAATTTGATTGTGAATTTATTTGTTGGAAATTGCCTAAAACATATACACACAATTACACACATAAGGTCCGTTCGCGTACCCTCCTAAAACAGTCAAATTTTACTAAAAAATACGAAATTTAACCAAATCCTGTTCGCGTACTCAAAAATTTCGTAGTTTTTCGTAAAAGAGAGCGCTCACGAGAGAGTAAAATATTTCCCCAACCTACGAATTTTAGCCCAAGAAATTTCTTTGGGCTGATTTGTGAAAATTTCAAATTTGATAGAAATTCAAATAAATTAAATAAATTGCTCGCTTTTGCTGTCAGTTATAAAATTTAAAAACAAATTTTCAAAGAACAGCAACAACACAGTAATATTGTGTGAAAAATTTGTTGTTTTCCCGTTCGCTTACTTTTTTGTAGTTTTTTTTGTTTAGAGAATTTTACCCCCACTCTTTAAAATATTTCTTTTTACGAATTTTAGTGCAGAAAGTACGCTAACGGACCTATAGTTTGAAAAAAAAAACAGAAATTTCTAGACAGTTTGCCTAAAAGTAGGCAATAAAAAAATAAAAATAAAAAAATATATTGTCTAAAAGTAGGCTTAAAGGAAGTAAACGGTTACAACCCTTTGAAATATAAAAACATTACTTCAGATTTTGTTATCGAAATAGAAATAAATTTATTTAATTAATTCTCCTAAATTAATCTTAAAAATAAATTAATAAATAATAAAAGTAAATACAAAGAGACAGCGAAATAAAAAGAAGAAATTAAAAACGAATACAAAAACAATACATTTAAATTAATAGTTTTATAAAACACATATAACATAAGATTTAGACATATATGTACGTATATTTCATCCTATTTGCATATTATTATTTTTATATCATTTTTGTTCTTTAGTTTATAGTTTTTTTTCTATCATTTATATATATTTTATTTACTTTCTTTGTAAAATAAAATGAAATTTATAACGTTTTAAAAAAATTAATGAATCATGATTATTAAATTGATAAACAGATGAATTTGACGAGTTAGCAATTTTCATGGATTGCTAAAAGATTATTCATGGGGTAAATGTGACCATTTTAGAAAACCTTCGGTAAGTCACCACATATGAAGTTAGGGGGTTACTGCAAACGACATCGAGGTAGCAGTAGCCAAGGTCGTACCACGTTAGTGATGCGTGGGTGGGATATACCTCTTATGGACATAACATCTAGTCCTTCCTTCTCTAAGGGTGTTACTTGAAATTTCTTTCTCGATCAATCCTTTCAGTTTGTCGAAATTTTAATAGTAATTCATTTGTTTTTCTTAGGGATGAATTTAGGGTCCTAATATTTTTAGATCCAAATTTTTGTATTATCTGTGTTTTGATACCTACAACCAACTCGGCATGATTTTACGTAACATACGTTTTGGTATCCCTTGGCAAGAACCCAGCCATTTTCGACGAGCTAAGTCCACCCTTCATTCATGCTTACAGGACTGGACTATAGCTTCCTGTAGGCTATAGTTCATAGTGTGAGTGTAAAGGATGAAGGGTAATACCAACAGGATTCGTTACAGGTGGCGCCCAACGTGGGGCCCGAATTCGTCCTTATAGAGAAGAAAAAGGATATGCCAAAGGAAGAAAATATGTTTTTTTTTATTTTTCGATTTTCGATACTTTTTTTTTGTTAATTTACATTTGATGAATCCATTGTAGCTAACAGTTGACGACCAGTGAGTGGATGATTGTGTCGCTGCTCAGTCTGTAGCGCTCAATGTAGGTATAGTGGTTAATTCGTTAAGTATAGACAATTCTTTGTTTATTTGTTAAATTTAATCCGAATTTTGGATTGTTTTGATCTGATTTTTTGCTGTTGAATTTTGATATTTGAATAAAGGAACTTGAAGGAAAATTTGAAGTGCTCGTCCTGAAAATTTAAAGTCACAGAACTAGTCTTTAGTAGCGAGTAACTTTACCCTTTCAACAAAATTTAAAAACAAAAACTTTACAAATCTGACTTATTTTTCTTTCAATGGTGATTGTTTGAATTTTAGCAATTTATTGAGATTAAGAGAGAGGAAAAGAGAGAGCATCCTGGAGAAGAAAAGTGGTGATAAACCTAAGTTTATGATAAATAAATGTGTATTAACCCAAGTTAACAGTACTTCCTGACGATTCAGGGAAGAGTTTGTTGGGGAGAATTTAGGAAATAAAAGAAATATTTGTTTGCTTTTTTTTATTTATTTATTACTTGAAAGGCCCGCTGTCTCAATGCTTGGCTGCGACCTTCAAGTTTGAATGATAACTAAATTCTGTTTATTCCTCCTCATCCTTTGCCTATTTATACTAGTTTCAATTTCCATTACCACTTAATAATATAGCATTTTCCATATGGAAATGCATTTTTACGCAACCTCATATGAAAAATGCCTTATCATCATAATTTTCAATTTTGTCAACTCGCATTGATACCAATAACCATTGCATGTAGAGTTCGATGAATCATATTTTGTTTACACTGGCCCAATATGAAGCAAATTCAACTTATCCATAGAGGTACCAGATACACACGGGCAGCGCAGCGGCCTAATTACCGAAGTGTGATATGATTATATATGTACTTTGAACTCGAAACAATGCTTGCTCATAGTGGTCATTCTTACTTTGCTGCACTTAGCAAAACTGGCGACAATTAATTAATTGCTGTGGTGTTAGGTTTCACTAAGTGGGCTACGGAAGATGACACATTTATGGGTGACAATGTCTTGGATCGGTTGCGCGAATGACAACGAAAAATGATACTATACAAGATCGTGTGTGGTGGCTTGGGAATGGAAATTTAAATAAGGCTAATAGAGTGGTCGCATGTAGTGGATCACTACATCCCGCTCCCCTTGAAGAAAGAAAATTATATCTTGAAGAGGTTAATTTTCTGTAAAGTTGCGAAAGGATGAAAAGGTTACATTTTTGATATAATTTTGATATGATTAAAATAATATTTGTCTAGTTTTAAGAAATTTTATAAAAATAGTATAAAATAAGGAATTAATAGTATTGAAGTGTTTGTTTTATAATTTTTGTAAGCCTTTTTTTTTTTTTTTTTTTTTTTTTTTTTTTTTTTTTTTGATTATTTGTTTTTTTTTGACATTTTAAATTTGAAAATATAGTACCTTATAAAATATTTATTTTTAAAAATTTTTATATTAAACATTTAAACATTTTTTTTTTTTTCTTTTTTATAGATTATTATAAAAGATTTTATTTATAAATTATAGTATAGCATTTTTTTTTTTTTTTTTTTTTTTTTGATTGTAAGCACAATTTATTAATATAAGGTTTTTATTAAAAGTTTAAACATATATTTTTTTTTTGTTTTTGTTTTTATATTATTTTTGTAAAAGGGTTTTTTTTTTTTTTTTATTATTAATGTGTGTGTGTTTTTTTTTTTTCAATTTTAACAATCATATATTTTAATATAGTTTATTGGTTACTTTGGATATTGGCGTAAGACAAATTTTGGAGAGGGTTCAGGTTTTGAATCTGTTTCTACTATGGTATCTTTAGATGAGGATTGTTGGGAGCTTTTGTCATGGAGTTGTATTTCAGTTTGTATTTTGTCGTTTTCTTTGATTTGATTTCTTTTTAATTTAATATCCGAAACAATGGGTTTTGGTTCATTTTTCACTTTGTAAGTTTGGTATCTTCTGAAGAAACTCAATACTAAAACTATAATTATAACCGTGTAGATAAGTATATAATGATGAACGTGATGTTCACTTAGATTAGTCAATGGTTTTGCTTCGTCTGCTTTTAACTCGCTTATTTGTTCAGATACTAATTTTAAGTCTTCATGGCTAGAGAATCGAATAATGGCTAAATTGTCGGGGTAGTTTGGGAAACTTGAAGTATTATTTATAAGCAGTTTTGAAATGTTTATCGGGGGAATGTAAAATTTGTTAATTGTTGTAGAATTTTCGTTAAATGTGTGTATTGTCATGTCTTTGTTCTTAAGGTAACAATGCCCTACAATTTCTATTGTGGCTGTGCCGTACAAATTATATGAGGTTATGTTGTCGTCACATATTTCGTCAATATAATAATTATTTAAAGTTGAGAAAATCCACTTATTCTTTTGTGATAGTTGGATCCATACTGTTGAATGGTTGGATTGTCTTATTTCGCATGAGTTGGGAATAACTGATATTCTGTTTAGCAATTCGATTTCACATTGTGGGTTTCCTGATTTAGTACTCAATAATGGATGTGTAAGGGGACATATGAATTTATCATTTTGGGACTTGCAGAGAGATAACTCCGCTGTATTTAGTTGACAGTAATTTTCTTTGTTGTAATCGAGAAAAATGTATTGGGAGGTTGGGTGTATGAACACGAAGTTATTTTTATGTATGGTTGGCAAAGGAATACTTTTGTATAAGATGTATTTTTCAACAAATGGAAGGGGTATTTTGATTTCGTATACTATTTTGTCGTCATGAATAGCTACTTTGGTAGTACAGATTTTATAAAAAGATATAATGTTATTATCTATTGGGGTATTGGGTAATTTTGTGTTTAATGGAAGTTCTTGCTTTATTTTTGCTAATACGTCTCTAAATTGTTCGGGGGTTATAATGGATGGGTGAGGTTTTCCATGAGTTACATCTGTAACTAAATCGAGTATGTCGTCTAGTGTGTTAAGATATCTTATAATAATGAGAGTCAATAAGGAAGTTAGGGATTCGAGTTCAGTGAAGGCAACAATGTTTGTTGTATTGATGAGTCTATCTATCATTTTTTTTGTATTTTCTAATTTTGAATTGATTATCAACATTTGGTTTTGAATAGTCGCTTCTGACTTACTAAATACATTTTTGGTTGTTTCGAGTATGAGAGTTTGTTTTTTGACGAGAGATATTACATGGTTTTCATTTTCCCTAATTTTCTTGATTTCTCCAGTATAAAAATTTGCATCATCTTCGTTTAAGGTACCGAAAAGTGATTTGCTTAGAATCCCTACGGCATTAAATAGTGATCTTTTTTTTCTATAGTGTGGGTTTACAAGACTGTATTTTATCTGAATGTCTGTCATCAAGTGACTCATTTCGGATAACGCTACGACACATATTATTTGAAACTGTTCCTTATTTTTAAGCTGTTCGCATATACCACTGATTTCGGTGATTATTTTTGCTGCTTCCTCTAGTGCTTTTGTTAAATGTTCCAAATTGTAGTACACAACAAGTTTCCACTCATGTGTATATAATTCAACGGGTCCGATTACCTCGAAGTAAATACCAGCCTTTTGTTCGATTTGGGTGATAATTAGGTTTGCATATGCGGTACTCAGAAGTCCAAGAAGGAGAATTGTGAACTTCATGTTCTAAAAAAAAAAAAAAGAATTGTCCATTTATCTCAGAGAGTTTTGCTTGGATCTGTGTGACTGTGTACTTATGGGATAGGGGATAGTTATTTAATCAGAAAAGAGTTTGAGATCATTGTTATGGATAACCTTATTTCGATTTCGTATTTTTATCTCAGTCGTTTCGTCGGAAATTATTCTACATACCTCATGGGGACCTTCCCAAAGTGAGGAAAATTTGTTCTTTCTAGCATGGTTTTTTATTAGAACTCTGTTTCCTACATTAAATGTCTTTTGCTTTGAATGTTTGTCGTAATATGTTTTTGATTTTTCTTTATTACCTTTTAAAGTTTCCTTAGCAATATGGTATCCGTGTTGTAATCGAGACTTTAGTTCATTCGAATAATTTTCGTAGTTATAAGTCACTTGGGGATTTTTTCCAAGAATAGTAGGAATCCTAGCTGGATAACCGTACAATAACTCATGAGGTGTATAGCCAGTGCTGCTATGGGGAGTCGTGTTAAAGACAAAAATAGCGTATGGAATCCAGGTATTCCATGAAAGAGGATCACGATTAACGTAATGCCTTAGGTATTCTACTAATGTGCGGTGACTACGTTCAAGAGCTCCATTAGTTTGAGGGTGGTACGCGGTAGTTTGAATTTTTTTTATTTTAAGAAGTTTGCAAACTTCCTTGAACAATTGGCTAAGAAAGTTCGTCCCCTGATCCGTAAGGAGTGCCTCAGGAAATCCAAAGCGACATAAGATTTTTTCGACAAACTCCCTAGCTACTGTAGAGGCTTCTGCATTTTCCAGAGGTATAGCCTCAGTATATTTGGTCAGGTCATCTTGGTAGGTAAGGAGATATTTATGGTTTTCATAACTAATGGGAAGTGGTCCTACAATATCTAAAGCTATTCTTTCGAACGGAGTTGAGCTTGTTGTGGTGATCTTCATGGGAATTCGGGGATTCTGTATTAACTTGTTTGTCTGACAGGATTTGCATTGGAGTATATAGTTTTTTATATCATTGTTCATTGTTGGCCAGAAATATTGTTTCTTGATTTTCTTTAAAGTCCTCGTTATGCCTTGGTGGCCTCCGAGGGGGGAGTCATGGAATTCATAAAGTACAGTTTTTATAGACTCGATATTATCTAAAAATATCTTTTTATTGGTAAAAACGTAAACGACCTTGTTTTGATTTTGAAAAGTATTTGTTAAAATTGTTTTTAATTTTATCTTGGATTCATTGTCCATTTGGGGTAACGCAAATCCGATAGACTGTTCATCAGTATTAAGATCGCTAATCGAAGTGAGACATGTTTTAATTATTTCAATATCTTTGTCGGTTCTGATTGGGATGGGTAAAGTGGTTATAAAGAATGTTTCTTTATTATGTGGAAATGTGGAAAATTCTCCTATATCTGGTTTAATAAAATTTGGGCATTTATTTTGTAAAAATTCTTCGTCTATTGATTCTATTATTGGTATTATTATAACTTTAATTTTAGTTGTTTTGGTTTCAAAAATTGATCCATTATCCTCTAGAAGAGTGAAGGTTGACAAGACTTCTATATTATCTACCTCATCATCTTGTATATTAACTTGGCTTACTTGATTTCTAGCTTGATTGCGGGTTGTCACGAGTACCTTACTGTCATTGTCAATTTTTACCCTACTGAGAGCGTCTGCGATAACATTACATTTACCTTGTTTGTGAATAATATTGAAGTCGTATTCTTCCATCAAGATGCGCCATCGTAACAATCTGGATGTGGGATTCTTTTGTCCAATTAACCATAGTAAATTGTTATGGTCTGTGTAAATAGTGAACTTTCGTCCATAGATATATGGTCGAAACTGCTTTAGCGCATAAACAATTGCTAACAACTCCTTTTCCGACGTTGTGTATTTTATTTCTTGATCATTGAGGGTTCGACTTATGAATGAAATTGGTTTATCTTGTCCAATCGGTCCTTGAGAAAGAACCGCACCCAATGCTACATCACTAGCGTCGGTAGTTACAATGAATTCTGCCGTAAAATCAGGATAAGAGAGTATTGGAGGTTCAATAATTTTTTGTTTTAAACTTCTGAAAGATTCGTCGCAGAAGGCATCCCATTTAAAGATAGCGTCTTTTCGTAAAAGTTTTGTCATTGGTTTGGATAAATTTGCAAAGTCGGGAATGAACTTTCGATAGTATCCCACGAAACCTAAAAATGATTTTACATCTTTTGGCTTTTTGGGCACAGGGAATGTTCTAACTGCCTTGATTTTTTCGGGATCAGGCTTAATTCCTTCTTCTGAAATAATATGCCCCAAGTAAATTAGTTCTTTTTTAAGAAAGTTACACTTCTCTGGTTGGAGTTTCAAATTATGCGTTCTTAGACGTTTCAGAATGTTAACGAGCTTTCTGTTGTGGCTATCAAGATCATACCCATAGATAACGATGTCATCTACATAAACAAAACATTCAATACCCTGCAGTCCCATGAGAACATTATTCATGAGGCGTTGAAACGTAGCAGGGGCGTTTTTCAAACCAAATGGCATACGGTTATATTCGTAGTGACCAAATGGTGTGCTGAACGCGGTTTTTTCTTTATCAGCGTCAGCTACCAATATTTGGTGAAACCCTTTAGCTAAATCAAGTGTACTGAAATATTTTGCCTGACCTAGTTGGTCGAAAATGTCTGTGATATTCGGCAATGGGTATGCATCTCCGAGTGTTTGCTCATTTAGTTTTCTGAAGTCTACGACTACTCTCCATTTTTTTTCGCCATCGTAACCAGATTTTTTCGGAACTAAGAGGAGAGGTGAGTTCCAGGGACTGAAGCTAGGTTGTATGATTGAATCATTAAGCATTTCGTTTACCTGCTTGTGAATTTCTTGCTTCTGACTTTCGGGAAGTCTATATGGTTTTAGGAATAATGGGGGCCTACTGTCGTTAGTTATTATTTTATGTTCCATTGCATTGGTGTAGGTAAGGTGATCACCTTTGAGGAAGAACAAATCATTGAATTCTCTACAGATGTTCGATATTGATTTTTGTTCCTCTTGATTGCAATGGTCCAGTTTTATAATTGTTTGTAAATCTGATAGCCTTTTCTGTAAACGATCTTTATGACTATCAGCTGAAATAATATTATAATTGTCTAAAGTATCCCATTTTAAATTTAAGTCATTCGGATTAATGTTTTTTTTTTCTTCTAAAGTGTTCATAAATAATACTTTTATTTTATTTTTTTCAGGTTTAACTATAGTTTCACCTACATATACCCCTGGGATTATTTCTTTTTTCTCAATTACTATATCCCGTGATTTATTGGAATTAAATGGAATTTCTATCATTTGCTGACTACGTTGTTCGAGTGTTATGTATTTAGTTTTTGTTATCCCAGTCTTACTTTCTGCTGAGATTTCTATTATCTCAGTCTTACTACCTGCTGGGTTTATATAAGTTTGTGCTATGGTTTCTGTTACCATAGGCTTATTTTTAATTTTTGTATTTATAACTTTTTCCTTAGGAAGTGGTTTGCTAACAACTTTGTCATAGTCTTGTTTTGATGAATCTCCTGATCCGACCCGTAGGCAAGCCCGAAGGCAGGCGGTATCATTCAACGATTCCCATGCTTTTTCTGTACCTCCTACAATATTGTCTGTATGACATTGAGAGGAGTTAGAGCCAGTATGGTTAGACCCTTCAGTTGTGCAATCTTCTTGAAGGTGAGTTTTGGCTTGAGTTGAGTAATCTTTGTTCAAATTTGTAGTTCCATTAAATATAACAGATTTGGGTACCGAATGTATTTCTATATTTGCTTTTGATACATTAGCTTTATGATGAGGAATAGTACTCAGTACCTTCCCAAAACTATTTATCGTAGCGGTAGATTGGTCACCAATGAAGGGAAAAATCTTCATAAAATTTTCATCATGGTTAACTACGCATGAATATTTTTTTAGAAAATCGTTTCCTATGATGCCGTCAAAATTCATGTCGGTACTTACATCTAGAATGTGAAAGGGGTGGTTAATTATAATTTTATCATCATCACAGCCGACCAATAGAGTCTCATTCACAACACTGGTACTCATTACCTTATGACCGCCCATGGTTGAAATTGTTATGTTATTTTTATTGTTTTTTATGGGTTTGATCGTAGGTGTTTTAATTATGCTTATTTCAGAACCAGTGTCAATAACAAGACTTCTATTCTTACCGTCTGTGAATGGAATTCTTATTATGGTCAAGTCATTGTAAGGAAGCAATTCGATAATTATGCTTGCCGTTACTCTTGAGTTTCGTGTATGTCGGCCTGAACTTGTTGTCGGGAAGGATAGCCGATCTCTTCGACCCGACAATTCTCGTTTCCCGTATTATAAGAAAATTGGCTTTCGGGCATTACGTGGTGGAAGTTCACCTGTCGTTGGTCACCATTGTTTCTTTCGGTTTTAAAAGGGTTATGCGGGTTCACTTGGTTTGTTTGTGAGTGTAGTTTTCGAAGTCTACACTCGCTTTCCGTATGATAGTTTTTGTTGCAATAATTGCATTTAACAATTTCTGTTTTTGGGGTAAATTTGGGTAGAGTCTTGTTTTGGTAACAGGTTTGGGCAGAGTGTCCCAATATCCCGCAAATTTGACAGGTTGGTCGGGAAGAAAAGTTTGAGGGTGAATTCTGTTGTAAAGGGGGTTTATTCCTATAGGCAGGCATCTGCCTATCTATTCTTGCAGCATGGTTTTCTGCGAACGTTATTATCCTTTTCAAACTAGTTTCCCCGCGAGCTTGAACCATCAAACGTAAATTTTGATTCGAGAGACCATCTTCAAATGTCTGGATAGCCAGTTTTTCGTTCTCATCGACCAGATACGCCCTGACGGATGCGTCACTAGTACCTGAGAATGTTGCTGAGTTAAGAGAGGTTAAAAGTTTTGAGATTTTGTCTCCAAACTCCTTAGCTGATTCTCTGGCATTTTGCTGAGCTACCAAAAGTTCATTCTGGGCTACAGAACGAGTTTTGGTTTCCTTATACTCGTCCTCTAGTTTAGCAACTAAGTCACCCCACTTTGTAAAAGAGTTGAACTGTATTAGTTCGAAGGCCGGACCTTGTAGCCTAGTTTTTACTATTTCGAGGAATGTTGTATGTTCCTCTTTCTTACATGATGAGAACAAGATGTTCCCGCATGCGATGAATTTATTCAATTCACTGGGGTTACCATTGAAGACGGGCACTATATTGAAAATATCGCTTATATTGACCTGAAACGCCATTGTTTCAGATTCTATTACGTTTATTACGTTAAAAGGAAGATTTAAAAAAAATTCTAAACGCTGTCGGTCTCGTCGTGTCCTGACAATTTTGAGGGAAAAATATTTTGAAGAGGGGAAGGAAAAAGAAAATGGGGTTCACCAAAAAAAAATATATGTAAATATAATTGTTTAAAATTTCTTACGCTAATTTTATTTTCTGGTGCTGTTGATTTTGGTAATGTTGTTGATTTTGTTGTCGATGTTGTTATTGTTGTTGCTTTTGTTGATGTTGAAACTGTGCCAGGCAGACTTCACGCCCTATAGTTGCAGATTACAACCTGGTCTTTTCACTACCTATATTTTGCCTCCGCGTCCTCTTGAAGGAATTCGCCAGGTCTTATGGTCATAGGATTTTTCACAATTAAATTTTATACTACTTTAGCTTTGCTGATGTATAGCCCCAGCAATACGCATCAAAAGGAACGGCCTTTTGTATTTTTGGTAGGGGATTTTTTAAAAGAATCCCACCGCTGCCACCATGTATTAACCCAAGTTAACAGTACTTCCTGACGATTCAGGGAAGAGTTTGTTGGGGAGAATTTAGGAAATAAAAGAAATATTTGTTTGCTTTTTTTTTATTTATTTATTACTTGAAAGGCCCGCTGTCTCAATGCTTGGCTGCGACCTTCAAGTTTGAATGATAACTAAATTCTGTTTATTCCTCCTCATCCTTTGCCTATTTATACTAGTTTCAATTTCCATTACCACTTAATAATATAGCATTTTCCATATGGAAATGCATTTTTACGCAACCTCATATGAAAAATGCCTTATCATCATAATTTTCAATTTTGTCAACTCGCATTGATACCAATAACCATTGCATGTAGAGTTCGATGAATCATATTTTGTTTACACTGGCCCAATATGAAGCAAATTCAACTTATCCATAGAGGTACCAGATACACACGGGCAGCGCAGCGGCCTAATTACCGAAGTGTGATATGATTATATATGTACTTTGAACTCGAAACAATGCTTGCTCATAGTGGTCATTCTTACTTTGCTGCACTTAGCAAAACTGGCGACAATTAATTAATTGCTGTGGTGTTAGGTTTCACTAAGTGGGCTACGGAAGATGACACATTTATGGGTGACAATGTCTTGGATCGGTTGCGCGAATGACAACGAAAAATGATACTATACAAGATCGTGTGTGGTGGCTTGGGAATGGAAATTTAAATAAGGCTAATAGAGTGGTCGCATGTAGTGGATCACTACAAATGATAAGGTTTTGATTTAGCACATTTACCCTTACACATTATGATTGATACAACAAAAATTTAATTTCGATTTTGTTTATATTATATATATATTTATATTTTATAGTATATTTTTTTTATATTACTTGATTATTTTTTTTTGGTGAATTTTTTTATTCTTTTTATTTGTTAAGTTCAAAATTCTTTAGGGTAGTGAATTATCCTTGAAGATACTTATTATTACTAATTTTATTTATGAATTTTTCTTTGACGTTGGATACATTTTTTTAATATCTATTATATTATTCTTGAATTAACAAAACAGATTTGAAGTTTTTTGGTTGTAATAGTTAGTTTAATTTTGTAAGGATTTTTTTGCTTTCTTTATTTTTTTGATAGTTAGTAGGATTTTTAAAGAGTGTCTGAATTCAAAACTTCAGGCTCGGATTAGTTAGATTTAATCGTAGATTCAATCCTTTTTATTGGTTGTCGAATATAATTCATTGATAGAGGTAAAGATGGGTAATGAACGAAGACTGACTTTAGGGAAGTATAGAAAGATACTTGCTCGTATTGAAAGATACTCGTAGTAATACGAATAGAGGTGCGGGAAATCCAACAGAAAATGAAACGGATCAACAAAACAGCGCAACGGAAGGAAATGACAGATATTCATTGAATGCTGTGCAACAACCGATAGGTAGACATCAAGTAGAACCCGAGGAAGGTGCGGAGTCTTTGTTGACTCAAGCGGAACGAATGATTCAAAGTTTAAACCTTGGGGTTTCTCTTGAAAATAAAGACACACAATTGGATGCTGACGACGACGAAGATGAGGATGATGATGATCAGGTTATAGGAGGGTATATCGAGCAAGTGGTAACGGCGGCAATAGGGATAAACCGCGCCAAAGATATGGAGTTATTTAGGGCGGAGGCAGAACGAAATAGGGTTCACCTAGAAGAACAGGTTGCAGATATCGTGCGTAGGACATTGTCAGCAGTTACTCCAGGAAGGTATAGTGCGGAACGGGGAGAATCTTCAGTACCTAGGAGTACCCAACCGAGAAGAGAACGAACGAACGGACGGTCTCCCACCAAACAACCCATCCATACCGCATAGTTCAACGAGAAATGATCGTCCACAGCTTGACTCTACAGCCCATCATCATGGCGAGTATCATTCTTCGAATGCAAATGAATTTTTGAGACAGCCTAACAACATGTCCTTGAGTGATCCTTTAGAAAGTATGTACCAACCTGCTCAGGCGCTTCCACCGACAAAACGATACCATAATTTCCATAAATGGGGGTTGAAATTTGATGGGAAAAGAATGACGGTTGATGACTTCCTTTTAAGACTGAATAGGGTGAGGTGTAGTTATAACGTTTGTTGGGAAGAGATAGTACAGAACTTTCATCACTTTGTGGCAGAGCCAGTTGAAAGTTGGTTCTGGGTTTATATAAACGCAAACCCAACTGCAGATTGGAATGCGCTTCAAACTGCTTTAATAGAGCAATGTGAAGTGGGTCCTTTTCTTATACCAACTATTCTTTTACCGGTCAATGGTCTTCGAGACAAATCGCTTAGCACTCAATGAATGCAACAGCTCGAACCTCTGGCTAGATCGCCATGTGAAGTTGGTCCTTTTCTTATACCAACTATTCTTTTACCGGTCAATGGTCTTCGAGACAAATCGCTTAGCACTCAATGAATGCAACAGCTCGAACCTCTGGCTAATGCACTCGAGGTTTTGCCCTTAGACTATAACCAAGTATAGTCCCTTTGAATGTTCTTTTTAGCTCGCAAGCTTCACAAAAGAACAAATAAAAAGATCTTTACTGGTTGGAGTTCAGTGAGGAAAAGACACTTTTATTTTCAAATACTATTGCTATATATACAGAAATTATATGTTATCGAAATTGTTCCATGCTTCGATTCTTGACCTCACAAATAATCGATATCAAGGGTGAACGACCAGCTATCTCAAGTGCATAGTTCAATAATGCTTAGTTGACATATTTTGTCAACCTAAACAAATGAGCACCGATCGTGCACCATCACCCATTCATATTTTATTATACACTTAATATAAACTCTTTCCGTTCGTGCCATCAGGGCAACATGATACTTTTATTACCCTGACGTAGAAGGCAAGACAATGCTTTGCATTGGATTTATATATTGCTTAAGGCAATGCATGGTATGGGAAGCAAGTGTCAAGTATCGAAGCATAGTTGGATTTTAAATAGCATTTTAAGTGGTCGCTAGTGTGATCCCTTCACACCACCCTTCCTGGGGAAAAAGGAGAAATCATGACACGTCTTGATTTCTTCTTTTACGCGCCACTTGTACAGTTAGGGATCTTGTTTTTCTTTTGTTATTATTATTTGTTTTGACGTTAAATTGTTGTTCATTTGAGGTAAATTTTTTTTTTTTTTTTTACATTTTATTTTAAGTTATACTGTGTAGGTAGGTATGGTAATTTCTAATTATTTTCCTTACATTAAAAATTTCTTTAAGTGGTACAGTTTTTATTTATAAAAGTATTACTAGGTAGTCAAGATGTAATATAGTATTTTTGCTTCATTTACGTTAAAATTAATTTGTCTAGGTAGTAGTAACTTATTCGCGTTTTTATATACAAATATTTAGTTTTAGTTTACTTATAAACAGTGTTTACTTATTATTTCTATAATTAACCTATTTTATCTATGCGCGCCTAATTCTATACTTGCAAGTTCATTTATACAAACAAAATTTAAAACGTCTCAATTAATGGAGGCACTTTCTCTCCCCCCTTTTTTTTTGATGACATTAGTTTCTGTCATACATTTTTATCAAAACTAAATATATATAAAATGGCTTCAATCTGTTTTTATGAACCGTTATTTTTTTGTTTTCGTATTTAATATCGCAATTTACTCCTTTTTGTGACAATACTTCATATGGTCCTATGTAAATTGGGTCTAATTTCTTTCTGTTTTCGTTCCTTAACAAAACTAGACTTCCTACGCCAAAGTCCGAAGTTTTAGCTTTAACATTACTATCGTACCTATTTTTCCTAATGATCTTCTTTCTTATTAAAGTATCTCTAGCATCATGATGAGCAATTTGCAGTTTGTTTTTTAGGTCTATAACGTAATCCTCGTAGTTGTACACCGGATCCACATTTTTGGTTATATTTGAAGGTAGATTGCACTGTTTTCCAAATACCAATTCGAACGGTGTAAAACCTGTTTCTGAATGTACTGATGTATTGTAACAAAAAACATAATAGGGTAGCCATGAGCTCTAATCTGTATGTTTTTCTGACACATAGCTTCTAAGGTACGCTCCTAAAACCTTATGAGAATTTTCCAACGCTCCTATATGCTTTCATGATGGTAAGCCGTAGATTGAATTTGTTTTATTTTCAACAACTTACACATGTCTTTGAATACTTTATTTATGAATTCGGTACCTTGGTCAGAGGCTATAGCACTTGGGACTCCATACTTTAGAATGAAACACTCTACAAGTCCTTTAGCTACTACCTCTACTACCTCTGGCTAATGCACTCGAGGTTTTGCCCTTAGACTATAACCAAGTATAGTCCCTTTGAATGTTCTTTTTAGCTCGCAAGCTTCACAAAAGAACAAATAAAAAGATCTTTACTGGTTGGAGTTCAGTGAGGAAAAGACACTTTTATTTTCAAATACTATTGCTATATATACAGAAATTATATGTTATCGAAATTGTTCCATGCTTCGATTCTTGACCTCACAAATAATCGATATCAAGGGTGAACGACCAGCTATCTCAAGTGCATAGTTCAATAATGCTTAGTTGACATATTTTGTCAACCTAAACAAATGAGCACCGATCGTGCACCATCACCCATTCATATTTTATTATACACTTAATATAAACTCTTTCCGTTCGTGCCATCAGGGCAACATGATACTTTTATTACCCTGACGTAGAAGGCAAGACAATGCTTTGCATTGGATTTATATATTGCTTAAGGCAATGCATGGTATGGGAAGCAAGTGTCAAGTATCGAAGCATGGTTGGATTTTTAATAGCATTTTAAGTGGTCGCTAGTGTGATCCCTTCACAGCAATATCGTAGTTTAGAAACGGACTCCGAGCTTTCTCGAAAACTTTTCGATCGAAGACAACAGTCTTCGGAATCTTTCGATGATTTTTATACTGCGATACAACAACTGAACCATAGATTACGAGTACCGAAACAACCTAAAGAGATTGTAGAGTTATTAAAACTGAATGTCAAACGACGTATAGGCGAATTGCTAATAACTTTTCATACGAATAGTTTACCTGAAATGGTCTACGTTTGTAGAAAAATTGAAAAGTACTTAAACAATTCGCAAGACTCGAGTTCATCTAGAGTTTTCAAACCGCAGTTCCAGCAACCCTCAATAAATCGTAGGAACGTTTCCGAAATAGAGACAGACGAAGTTAGTTTGGTTGATTCAAATATAGAAGCCTTCAATTCAGGTAGGGATGTTCGGAACCTCGTATGTTTCAATTGCAAGGAAAAAGGACACACTTACTTCGATTGCCAAGTGCCTCAAAGAAATCTCTTTTGTTATAAGTGTGGATATGAAAACACTACCGTACGGCAATGCCCGCGTTGTTCGGGAAACGAGGTGAAGAACAGTCCCATGTCCAAGGGAAACTGTTCGAAAAATTAGAACCTGGACATAATATTGACATTTTAAGCCCAATCATTTCTTATGAATCACAGATTCAAACAAAAACAACAAATGAACCAACACATCCAATTTCAATTCTAAAACCCGAACATAGACCAAAGACAATAGAAACAGACAAAATTCAAAAACCTAACGAACCTCGAAAAACCCTACACGAGAGATTAGAAAACTATTATAGAGTTAGAAATAGAATTTTTGACAATCCAGAAGCGAAGACACCCGTCTCTGAAAAGGTGATGAAACTTAGACAAAAATTCAAAATTAAGAAACAAGAGTTCAAAGCGATAGAGGCTTCGGTATTGTATAATGCGGAAGATCCTAGACCATATGCTACAGTGAAAATTTTTGACGAACAGATGCAAGGTTTGCTTGATAGTGGAGCAAGTATTAGTTGCTTGGGAGCAGGGGGAGTCGATATGTTACACAAGAAAAATATAGAGTACAGCAAAATATCTCAAAACATAAGAACCGCGGATGGTAAGAATCAGGCTATAGTAGGTAAAGTCTTGGCCAAGATTTCTTACAAAGGCATCGAGAAAGAATTGTACTTATATATTGTACCATCACTTCAGCAGAATTTATACCTTGGTATAAATTTCTGGAAAGATTTTAATATAGCCCTTGGCCTCATCTCAGAGCTTTCGCTGAACACAACGACGTCAAAAGAGTTAAATCCGAACGCCCATGAATTGACGGATGTGCAGTCAGAAACATTAAGGAAAACCATCAACATATTTCCATCTTCTGCTGTTTTGGGCCTTGGGAAAACTTCACTGACGGAACACAAAATTGATACGGGAGATGTAGAGCCAATCAAACAACGTTTTTACCCGATTTCTCCAGCAGTGCAAAAACTGATGTATGAGGAGTTGGATCGTATGCTAGAGTTAGGTGTTATAGAAGAGAGTTCCAGTGCGTGGAGCTCTCCAGTAGTTCTGGTTCGGAAGCCAAGAAAGAATCGACTGTGCCTCGACTACAGGAAAGTTAACGCGAAGACAAAGGGAAATGCGTATCCAATGACTCATATAGAGGGTTGGCTATCTCATCTTCCAGATACTCGTTGGATTTCAAGTATCGATTTGAAGGACGCGTTTTGGCAAATCCCTCTGGAGATGTCATCAAAGGAAAAAACGGCGTTTACGGTTCCAGGTAGACCATTAATGCAATTCAAGGTCATGCCATTTGGCCTTAAAAACGCGTGTCAAACAATGTGTGAAGTCATAGATAAAGTTGTACCGGTTGCACTGCGAGAACAAATATTCCCATATGTAGACGATTTGCTGGTAGTGTCAAGCTCATTCGAAGATCATATAAAACTCTTGAAAGTGTTAGCAGATAGACTTAGGCAGACAGGTTTAACTATTAACGTTCAAAAATCCAAATTTTGTTTTAAGGAAGTGAAATTTTTAGGTTACGTAGTAGGCCATGGTTGTATTAAAACGAATCAGGAAAAAATCTCGGCAATAGTTGACTTTCCAGTTCCTAAGACACCAAGACAGGTCAGACGATTTTTAGGAATGGCAGGCTGGTACCGAAGATTCGTCAAAGACTTTTCCACTTTGGCCAGTCCGCTTACAGATTTTTTGAAGAAAGGAAGAAATTTGAATTTACAGAAGAAGCTGTAAAAGCTTTCGAAAACTTAAAAGCGACATTGACTTCTGATCCTGTTTTAATCAACCCAGATTTTAGTAGGGAATTTATAATCCTATGCGATGCTTCAAACACAGGCATTGGCTGTGTTCTCTGTCAACTCGACAATGAAGGTAATGAAAAACTTATATATTACCATTCACAGAAACTGAATAAGGCACAACGCAATTATAGCGTAACAGAACGCGAGTGTTTAGCAGCAGTGGTCGGAGTTAAAAAGTTTCGAGCATACGTGGAAGGTCAAGCGTTTAAGATAATCACCGATCATGCAAGTTTAAAGTGGCTGATGAGTCAAAAGGACTTAAGCGGTCGTTTGGCAAGATGGAGCCTGAAGCTTCAAGGGTTTGACTTCACAATCGAACATCGGAAAGGTTCACAGAACGTTGTCCCTAATGCTCTATCGAGGGCATTTGAAATAGAAACACTGGACCACGATGTTTCGGTTGTGAACGAAGACTTTGACGCGCTGCACATAGATCTGGAAGACCCCAGTTTTCAATGTGAGGAATACTTAAAGATCATCGACACAGTCAGAAATCAAAAGAACCAGCTACCGGATCTTCAAGTATCGAAAAATTTCGTTTATAAGAAGGTCCAACATTGCACAGGTAATCCGTTGGAGGATGACCTTATTTGGAAGCTCTGGGTTGCGGAAGCCTTAACCGATCGTTTAATAGGATTGGCTCATCGGCCGCCGAGAGCATCGCATGGCGGTATATCGAAAACTTTGTACCGATTACGTACTCGTTTCTTTTGGCCTGGTATGGCAACACAGGTGAAAGCTTACATTGCACGGTGTGATGTTTGTAAATCATGTAAAGCATCAAACAGTTCCCTTAGACCACCAATGGGAAAAGCCTTTACGGCAGAGAGGCCATTTCAAATGCTATACATTGATTTTTTAGGTCCTTACCCTCGCTCGAAAACCGGAAACACGCATATTGTTATTGCTTTAGACCAACTAACGAAATTTGTCATAATTAAACCTTTAAGAAAAGCTGCTTCGGATACGGTTATAAAGTTTCTTACTGAAAATGTTTTATGTCTGTTTGGTGTACCAAAAACAATTTTTCCGATAACGGAAAACAGTTTACAAGCAAGGAATTTGAAAAGCTCATGGTTTCGTTTGGAATTAATCATGTGAGAACCGCAGCTTACTCTCCTCAAGCTAACGCAAGCGAGAGGGTGAATCGATCATTTGTAGCAGCAATTATATCTTACATCGATCAAGACCAACGTAATTGGGATTTACATCTCCCCTCAATCGCGTGCGCTCTCCGCATAACAATACATTCCGCTACAAGTGTATCGCCATACGAGGCATTGTTTGGCCAACCAAAGGTTGAACATGGTGGTGATTACCAACTTCTGAAAGATCTCAACGCTCTTAATAATTCCGAGATTAAGACATTGTCAAAGGCGTCACAAATGAACATTTTACACTCACATATTAAAGAATCCTTAGCAAATGCTCACACCAAATATGAGAACGCGTATAATACTCGCAGTAAAGCTATTAAATTTTCCGTGGGTGAAGTAGTTTTCAGAAGGAATTTTATACTGAGTGACGCATCCAAGAAAATCAGCGCTAAATTATCTCCGAAATTTCTGAAAATGAGAATAAAAAAGGTTATAGGAAACAATCTGTACGAACTAGAAGACATGAATGGAAAACGTGTAGGAATATACCACTGTAAGGACATACGAAGGTAAAGGTCATATCTCATATGCCCGGCAGTCAGTCTGTGCATGAGTCTCTTTTCTTTTTTGTTTTATTTTCTGTTCCTTTTACCTCATTAGCTTTCGGAAAAGTAAGCAGGTTTGTGAGAAATGACATTTTTAAATAGAAATAAATTCCTGAAATAGATAATTAAAAATTGAAATTGCGTATACGCAAGCGTGTCCCAGTATTATTTTTGTTTAATTTGGTATGATGAAGCAATGTATGAGAGAGTATACCAGTTTGGAAATTTGAATGAAAAGGTTTTTGTAGAAGCTAGTAGGTTGATGCATACTTTCAGGGTGACATCTTTTCGGACTTGTTTTGTTTTTGAGTTGAAGATTGTCGTATAACAATAATGATAATAACGAACACAATTCACAATAAAAAAAAGGAAAGAAATTTACGTGAAGGATGAGGAGTGGGTTTCAGAATTGTTAAAAAAAAAATTAAATTGAGCTTATAAACAAAAATAAAGCTAAAAATCTAAAACCAATACAAAATGTAAAAATGTAAGAAGTGGGATTCGAACCCGAGGGGTCTGACAGTGATGATGGGATCCAGTGTCGAGACCACTAGACAAGGACATCGAAAGGAAATCAAAAATGAAACTATAAAGCAAAACACATGAAGGAGCAAACTAAAGGATGAATGAAATAAAAGAAAAAAAGAAAAAAATAAAGAAAAAGTAAAAAAGAAACGTGATCGGTAACTAATACCAAGAAAGGCATTAGTATTGGTAACGTATGGACTCACGCGTTTTCTTAATTTTCAAGAATTTTGACCAAAATTATAAAATCATAAGTCTTAAACAGAAGTCTTAAAACAGAAGTAAAAAAAAAAAAGTATAAAAAAGTTACAAAGTGAAGTTTCAACTGTAACTGCAAACTAATAATAAAGAATATCATAATATTGAAAAAGGAAAAGACATCCAACAAGACTTATAGTCTAGTCGAAACGAGAAACCAGCAATTTTAAGAGCGGACGAGATATACTTGAGCTTCAACTTTGGGCAAAAGAAACGCCACCAAACCATTTGGTCAAACAAAAGCCCAGAAAAACACGTACAAGCCAAGAAAATCATCGTCGAAACTACCTCGACCATCCACGCTCACAGACAACAACAACAACCACGAGGTCACCAAATAAACCATCCATCCATCCGCAACAGCAAGAACATCCAACCAGGAATCACCAAATACAACACTACATCCATCCATCCAAAATCGTACAACCATCCACATTCCATTCATCCACATCAGCAAAATCATACAACCACACAACTATTCAAGTGCACAACAGAAATATCAAAATCATACAACCATCCACATTCACTCCATTCATAACAGCAGCAATATACAACCATCCGCACACGCACAACTTCTAACAGCAAGTACATATGACCATCTATACCATACTCCATTTATCAACAAAGTCCATAATTCAGTCTCAACCTCTCAAAAGCTAAGTACCAGGTTATCCATTTTATTTTATCTATCATTTATCTTATTATCGTATTTTTTTTGTGTTTATATCATTACATATATGTATGTATGTATGTAGGACTAAAATTAAAAATTAAAATTTTAAATCAAAAGTAACAAAATATCAAACTTATATATAAAGAAAAACAAAAGAAAAAAATATAAAAAATAGACAATTAAACTAAAGTAATTAGGTTTAAAAAAGAAAAAGAAAATTAAAGCAATTTTTCAATATTGTAATGTGTATACACTCTTTATCTCTTTCAATAATAAGGGGCAACATCATTGAATAATTACAAATAGAAGGGACACCGGGCAAATCCTGATCTAGATGGCGACACTTATTTTTCAAATGCTCATAAGTCGCTAGTATCGCACGGCGAGTTATTGTATCAGTCTATCAAATACAACACCCAATTTTACAAATTTTGGTCCTTATGGGAAATTTACTCACAATTTATGGTCGAGAAAGATAACGGAATATTGTTATTTAGAATAAAAAACAACAATAACAACTGTGTAGGTACATATGTCTGTTAAAGTGTTGCATTCAAGGCCAAATCACGTTCGCTGCAGAAAATGTATTTTGAAGGTTTGTTTTTCTTTTTTAAATTTCGTTCTCATTCATAAAACGAAAATGATTTTGGTGCCTTTCGGTGCATTCGACATGATGATGATTTGTGAGTTTCGGTGATTTTTTCTTCAATTTCGTTATTAGTTTGATATGGGTTGGGATAGGTTTATTTTTAAATTTCTTTTTTTTTCTGAAAATAGGGATAGTGGACGAATCATACTTTACTACAAAGTATACATTGCAAATGTACATACATAAGCATAGGTAGGTATATTGTTTAGGCTAATGTTAGGTACCTTACCTACGTAGGTAATTAGTAATTAGTAATTACATATACATACCTATGTAGGTAGGTATTCATATGCACAAATGGAGGTTAGTAGGAACATATGTATGGAGGTACATATATATACATACATAATACATATATGTATAACATAAGTTGGGGGCGTACCTATTACATTTTTCAATTATTTTAGTAGTAGGTATTTTAGGCAGATTTCTTTGCTTTAAAAAATACTGTCGAGTGAAGAAAAAAAGATATACCTAATCAAAGTGGAGTAAAAAAGGATTCTTAGCCTTTTTGGATAATGTTAACATTCACCAGTGCACTGTGCGTACACAAATAACATACCTAGGTACAATTTTTTCTCGCATTGTTGAATTTTTGTACAGGTATACATTTTGTAGTAGGTAGATAGTACCTATATGGCTTTAAGAATTATTTTTATACTTCGTTTTTGCTTTTACGTATTTTTTTGAGATATTGTTTTGCTTTAGGTTGCCGGTTGCATGGAAGTAGTTTTCACTTTTTGCAGTTTTTGTAGTCGCATATCAGTGGTAAAGAAATGTTCTTCCTTTTATACCTACATCCCTTTTTTCGCTTTATTTTTAACTTTCCATAGGAAGTTATTGTCCGATTTGTCGAATTAAAAATGTTGACATTTCTCAACGTTTCAAGGTCCCTAGAGTCGAAATAAAAGATTTTTAGAGAGATGTCTGTGCGTGCGTTTGTATGTACGTACGTTCGGACGTCCGTACGTTCACGAAGTTTCGTCGTCCATACCTCAAGAACCAGTCGAGATTTCGACTTCAAATAAATTTTGTTATACAGACAAAAATGCAGAATGATGCAGAAGGGCTCTCAAACAAATTGTGTGGGTGGTTTCTTTTTACCAATTTAAGCAATTTAAAAAAAAAGATGAAAATGTTGGTTTACCCAAAATATCTCACGAACCAATAACGCTAGATACTTTAAATGAATTTTATATTGTAACGTGATATCAAACAAATATATGTATTTTAAAAAAAAAAATCCAGCTAAAGGTTTTTTTATAAATCAAAAAAACTGAAAAAAAAATATTTGTCTCCTCGAATATTTTACGAACAAAAAATGATTTTATCTCCAAAATAATTTTGTGCAACGAAAAATAACGTTTTTTGGGGGAGAGTACGATGACTTTGGCGACAAAGTTTAATGACGGATTTGTATAGAACAGTTAAAAACAAGCATTTTTTACTATGGGAGGGGGGATCTATCTCCCCCCGTTTAGGCGGTAGGGGCAGTTTAAAAAAATATGTACATTAAATGGAAAAAAAATAATTAAAAAATAACGGTAATACTTATAATTAAGTATTATACCTTTATTTAAAGCCAACACTTTTGTCTCTTAGCTTGTTTTTAAATCAAGTCAAAACAATGCATACTTTTTCAAAAAAATTGTTTTAAAGTCAAAATTTGTGCAAAAAAAGTTGAAAAAAGGTTTAAAGTGTAATTTTTCAAAACTTTCAGATTATCTACTATTTTTTTTATAATTCATTGCTCTTATTTGTTTTTGATCAAAAACTGAAAACTAGATGACTTGATGTCTTCTAGTTCTTGATAAAATTGAAAATTACCAAAACAAAATATTTTAATTAAATTACTTTTTCCTTGCTTAAGTATTAACGTAGTCTTATTTTGATAATAATAATCGAATATGGATTAAGATATACCTAGGGTAAATTAATTTTTCTTAAATCCAGCTTATTTAAATGCAAAAGAAACTTTGCATTCACCCAATTTTAAAAACTACGCATAGTTTTGACTTGATTTAAAAACTGGCTAATAGAACAGAATGTTGGCTTTAAAAAAATGTATACAACTTAATTGTAAGTATCACCGTTATTTTTTAATTATTTTTTTCCATTTTAAATAATAACTTTTTTAAATTGCCCCTCCCCCCTAAACGGGGGGAGATAGAACCCCCCTCCCATAGTAAAAAATGCTTGTATTAAGACCCTCTACCAAAAACCGTTATTATATCTTGGCGCCAAAGTTATGGTACTCGTGCCCTTTTTTGACTAAAAAAATTATTAAATGTTCAGAAAAATTGATTTTCGACTTTGAAATCAAACTTTTTCATTATACCTATGCAAAATATTGTTGGAAATTTTTAAATTTTTAGAAATAATTCAACTGACAACTTTTTTACCAAAACACGAAAACCTACAAACATTTTTATCAAGACAAATCGGCAGACGGGATGGGAAGTTATCAGTGTGGGTCGCATCGTAGCCTCTTTTTATAATAATGTGTTGCGCCAAAATTGAACAAGACATAATTAGGTATATTTATTTGTTTTAATTAAATAAAATTTACAAAGGTATCTATGAAAGTTAATCTAAATAAAAAAATTCATGAAAAAATAATTGCAATTTTTTTTTATTTGGAACAACAAACCTCCAAGTAAACGATTTGGTAAATCAATTTAACCAAATCTCCAAAACAAAATAAAAATAGTAAGAAAATGGCAATTTTTTACACACGAAAAATTAATACCTAGTACCTATCTTTTCAAATACCTACTTAACATACTCAGATGTAGGTATACCTATTCCTTTTTTTTGGCGACACAAACACATTATCCCATTTAACGCGTGCATATTATTGTCTTCATCTATAAATATTCATATAGTTCGCTTTCAAAAAAGATCCCAAAAGGACTTTTTTAATCCCTTTTGAGGATATAAATTATCACATACAGAAACCATTATCATGAAAATGATATTCAAGCTACTAATAGTACTCACTGGATGCTCATAAGTCGCATGGTCGTTTGAGCAATGTTTGGTGTCCACTTCTATTTGTAATTATTCAATGGGCAACATCTAGTGGTAGTAATAGGAGAACTCGCTTCTTTAAGCATCGAGAAACCTCTAGTGGCTAATAGGAGAACTCCCTTCTTTAAGCATCGAGAAACATGTAGTGGTTTAGAGGGGAACTCATTCAGCGCATACAAGAACCTCGAAAGGGGTAAGCATCTAGTGATAAAGTGGAGAACTTCGTTAAGCATCGAGAACAACCTCGTAGATTCTCGAACCGATTTGAGGTATATAAATAGGCGCTCGGAAGCGAAGCGATTATTATTGGTACTGCGATAAGTAAAGACTGTGTTTCAAAGTAATAATTGAAAGAAAAGACTGTGTTTGAAACGTAATAATTGAGTGTTCAATAAATAAGTGGAACAATTTAAATAAAGTAAAAATCGTGTTTTATTTACAAGTGCGAATAAGTTTTAATTGTCGGACCAAGCCGAATCTAACATTGGTGTCAGAATAAGGGATTAAAACTTATTGAGAATAAAAACAGTGATTGAACTATTTTGTGTAGAGTAGTGAAGTGAAAAAAAGAAAAAAAATGAGAAAAGTTTTGAAAAACTTAACTGTCCCTGAGCTAAAGGCCGAACTAAGCAAACGTGGCTTAAGTGGGACAGGCGTAAAAACCGAACTCGTTAAACGGCTGCAAGAATATCTGGAGCAGCAAAATGAAGACCCAGATACGTTTGCTTTCGAATTAGAAGCAAAAGTGGAAGAGGTAAATGCAAATGTTGCTTTATCTAACATGATGGCACTTCTTTTAGCCAAATTTGAAGAGAATGAAAAGAATGTCCTGAAAGAACAGCAGAATGTTCTCAAACAACTAGAAACTCAAAGGAATGATGTCCTGAAACAACTAGAAGCCCAAAGAAGTGATCAAAAGCAAGAACAGCAGAATGTTCTCAAACAACCAGAAGCTCAAAGAAGTGACCAAAAGCAAGAACAGCAGAATGTTCTCAAACAACTAGAAGCTCAAAGGAAACAACTAGAAGCCCAAAGAAGCGACCAAATGCAAGAAGAGCAGAATATTCTAGAGCGATTCGACGAACAGAAAAATCTTTTAGAAGACAGGTTTGCGGACTTCGAAGAGAAAATCAAAACTGTCGACGAGCGACAAAATGCACGTTTCGAGAAAATTGATGAACAAATTGAAACCATCACAAATGAACTAGAAAAAGTGCGAAAGATGAAAGCTCGAGAACCTTCTGGTGAGTGCTCAAGGAAGAGAGAAGTGAATCCTCCAAGCTTTGATGGGCAGATTCCGTGGTCAATCTACAAGAAACAGTTTGAAGCAGCAGCTTCAGGCAGATATCGAGCGATTGGTTCACCTGGCATATCCAACAGCTGGTAACGAGATAATAAATCAACTTGCTGTTGAAGCCTTTGTGAGAGCTGTGGGTGATATAAATCTCCAAAGGGCTATCCGCACTGCCGGAAAGCGAACATTACCAGAAGCATTGGATTTCGCTCTGACGATGGAAGCTGCAGAACAAGCTTCCCAAAACATGCATCGTGTAAGGAAATTAGAAGTCCAAGAATGCTCTTGTCAGAAGGCTACTGTGGAAAGGAGTCAGCGAGGCGGACGAGCACGATGCTAGAACTGCAATAAGAATGGGCATTTACAGCGATAGTGCAGAGTACCGCGAAGAGGAACCGCATGGCAACACTTTGGAAACAGAAGTAATTCAACTGGTCAAAGTAACACCAACAACGTTGCTTCCGAAGTTGTTTCCTACCCGCGAAAAAGAATAAGAACCAACTTTAAGTGACAGAAGCTGGTTTCTGGTATCGATGGCCCCAGGAACGACATCCAGGTTTATCAAACGAAACGTGACAACAAGAGCAGACCATATAAGCAAGACTGTAAGCATTGCAGACGACAAGAAGAAAAAGAAGTAGTTACTGTCCAACGAACCAGAGTCGATCCCATATATGGCTGGAGCAACGACGAGTTGAGGAAGGCTCAACAAGAAAGACCCCTTCAGATCCACGACAATACCAGGTTGAAAATAAAGACGTTCAGTGACCGAATGAAGACACGCTACGATATACGAGCGACAACCACAGAGTTCCAAGCAGGAGATCGGGTGTGGCTTTACAATCCCCATCGACAAAAAGGATTGTCACCGAAACTTCAACGGGACTGGGAAGGTCCATATGCAGTCATTACAAAAATCAACGATGTCGTGTACCGGACACAAAAGGGAGTCAGAGGAAAACCTAAAGTTGTACATCGCGACCGGCTACATCGCTACGCTAACGATGGATTTGTTCGGGACGATCAATCCTAAGGAGGGGGCAATGTAATGTGTATACACTCTTTATCTCTTTTAATATCGGATTAATTGGAGAACTCCCTTCTTTAAGCATCGAGAAACATCTAGTGGCTAAGAGGGGAACTCAATTCATTCAGCGCATATAAGAACCTCGAAAGGGGTAAGCATCTAGTGATAAAGTGGAGAACTTCGTTAATCATCGAGAACAACCTCGTAGATTCTCGAACCGATTTGAGGTATATAAATAGGCGCTCGGAAGCGAAGCGATTATTATTGGTTGTGAACTGCGATAAGTAAAGACTGTGTTTCAAAGTAATTATTGAAAGAAAAGACTGTGCTTGAAACGTAATAATTGAGTGTTCAATAAATAAGTGGAACAATTTAAATAAAGTAAAAATCGTGTTTTATTTACAAGTGCGAATAAGTTTTAATTGTCGGACCAAGCCGAATCTAACAATATTTTGGATTGTATGCTTATCCTCGAAGCGGTGCAAAACCTCGACGGCTGAAACAACAAAAACAAAACCTCATTGATCACCTCAATAACAACAAGATTCATTTTTTTATATTTACATACATTTGAAAAAGCTCGGTAAGTGATTTTTACTTATTTAAATTTGATTGTGAATTTATTTGTTGGAAATTGCTTAAAACATATACACACAATTACACACATAGTTTGAAAAAAAAACAGAAATTTCTAGACACTTTGTCTAAAAGTAGGCAATAAAAAAATAAAAATAAAAAAATATATTGTCTAAAAGTAGGCTTAAAGGAAGTAAACGGTTACAACCCTTTGAAATATAAAAACATTACTTCAGATTTTGTTATCGAAATAGAAATAAATTTATTTAATTAATTCTCCTAAATTAATCTTAAAAATAAATTAATAAATAATAAAAGTAAATACAAAGAGACAGCGAAATAAAAAAAAGAAATTAAAAACGAATTCAAAAACAATACATTTAAATTAATAGTTTTATAAAACACATATAACGTAAGATTTAGACATATACGTATATTTCATCCTATTTGCATATTATTATTTTTATATCATTTTTGTTCTTTAGTTTATAGTTTTTTTTCTATCATTTATATATATTTTATTTACTTTCTTTGTAAAATAAAATGAAATTTATAACGTTTTAAAAAAAATTAATGAATCATGATTATTAAATTGATAAACAGATGAATTTGACGAGTTAGCAATTTTCATGGATTGCTAAAAGATTATTCATGGGGTAAATGTGACCATTTTAGAAAACCTTCGGTAAGTCACCACATATGAAGTTAGGGGGTTACTGCAAACGACATCGAGGTAGCAGTAGCCAAGGTCGTACCACGTTAGTGATTCGCGGGTGGGATATACCTCTTATGGACATAACATCTAGTCCTTCCTTCTCTAAGGGTGTTACTTGAAATTTCTTTCTCGATCAATCCTTTCAATTTGTCGAAATTCGAATAGTAATTCATTTGTTTTTCTTAAGGATGAATTTAGGGTCCTAATATTTTTAGATCCAAATTTTTGTATTATCTGTGTTTTGATACCTACAACCAACTCGGCATGATTTTACGTAACATACGTTTTGGTATCCCTTGGCAAGAACCCAGCCATTTTCGACGAGCTAAGCCCATTGCAAGCATGCCAGCCAAAGAGATACCGAAACACCCTTCATTCCTGCTTACAGGACTGGACTATAGCTTCCTGTAGGCTATAGTTCATAGTGTGAGTGTAAAGGATGAAGGGTAATACCAACAGGATTCGTTACAAGAATAAGGTTGTTTCACACACATTATAAACTTTACTTGCCTTCGCATATATGTATAAAAGAATAAATACTTAGTACAAGTTAAGGAAACGGGCCAGAAAGAGTAAATGTATTTTCTATTAGAATCATTTTTTCAACGTATACACATTATACCTATATATGTAGGTATTACGTACAACCTCTACAACTACTGTCACTACTCCTCTACAACTACATACGTGTCACTTCATAACTAAAATCTAAAACGCACAAGAGCCTGACTGTAAACAACACATGAATAGCAATTTCTTGTACCTGTTTGTATGCTTGTTTTTTTTTTAAACTTTGAAGAAAAAAATAAACTGAACGAAATAACTCATTGTTTGCGCTGAAAGCTTGTAGGAAAGAGGGAATGTGATTGGATTGTAGTAAGTACCTTCTACCCAGGGCCGGACAAAGCATATGTGCAAGATGTGCAAATGCACAGGGCGCAGAATTCTGAGGGCGCATTGCCAGGAGCAAGAAAATGTAATCTGATCTTGCAAACAAATATGTACTACTACATATTTGCCATTCTTTAACCACAAACATTCTTAAAATAATCTCAAAAAAACATCCATCACAACTGTCCTAAGTTATCTCTTGCGCACTAACTAACATCACTTTCATTGTTGCATTCAATGAAAATTTAACTCAAGATATCGCAGAACTAAAAATTCTACCTACCTCATTTCCAAATATTTCACCCTGTTCGTACAAGAGAAAAAAAGAAAAAAATCTCAACACAAAAAAATTCCATGCAAGAGAAAAGAAGAAAAAATCTCAACACAAAAAAGTTCCATGCTACCTCATATGTGCAAGATATATTTTATGCACACCGAGTCCCAAAATTAACATAGAGAGTATGACGAAGCAAAATACTCATTCATATTGAATCGTATGGGCTAGAACGTGCAGGTTTTGTATCACGCACAGTACCCTGTATGTGAAACTCACATGAGACATTGTGAGTTCTCATCTACAAAGAAAACAACAAAAAAATGTCTCTGAAAAAAGAGAGCAGGTAGGTTTCTGTATTCTGTGGGCGTTTTTCTTTTTTAGTTCAGAGCTGAGCTCTGAGCAGACTCTGAGCGAACAGAGTAGAGTAGAGTAGAGTTCTGAGCAGAGTATGTTCAGAGCTCTCTGATTTAATTATGAAACAACTTGAGCACTAAACTGTCATGATTTGAAATGTCGTCTGTTTGAAGGCGTTTAAAAATTTTCTTTAATCAAATAAATTAAAAAAACAGTCATAGCGTTGGTCCATTTGACGCCTGAAATAAATTTGATTCATAAAAATGCTATATGCAATTAGTTTTTTCTAAATTATTTTTCCTTCTGCACTAGAGCGACCAGCCTCTTGCGCCATTTTTATTGTTTTGACGGTGATTTTTTTTTAATTTCCCGGCTTTCAACATCAAATTGTTTGTGTTCAGCATTTTACTCCGTTTACTCTGTTATTTTATTCTGAGCTCAAGGAGCGCGCTCTGAACATGTTCAGAACTAAAAAAGAAACACGAATTTGAAGCTCTGAGCGATCAGAGCTCAAAAAGAAACACAATTATTTTTTTGACAGTTCGAGCTCTGCTCTGAACTAAAAAAGAAAAACGCCTTGTGCTACCTTCTACTACAAATCAAAGACACAGCAAACAGCATATATTTTTTTTGTTGTTTTCTTTGTAGATGAGAACTCACAATGTCTCATGTGAGTCTCACATACAGGGTACTGTGCGTGATACAAAACCTGCACGTTCTAGCCCATACGATTCAATATGAATGAGTATTTTGCTTCGTCATACTCTCTATGTTAATTTTGGGACTCGGTGTGCATAAAATATATCTTGCACATATGAGGTAGCATGGAACTTTTTTGTGTTGAGATTTTTTCTCTTGTATGAACAGGGTGATATATTTGGAAATTAGGTAGGTAGGTGTCTTTGCTACAAATGGTGAATGGATGTGCAAGTTTTCTTTTTTGCACACTGAGTATCGAAACTAACATGGGAGATATTTAAAAAAAAAAACTTATTTATACGGAATCATATGGATCGGAGCGTGCAGGTTTTCTTATTGCACACTGTGTAAGAGTTAAGTGCCTGATTACAGGAGATGAAATTTTTAATAGGATGGAAAAGGAGCATAGAGCTTAAAAATTAAAGAGGGATAATTCTATTTGGAGTCGAATTGTTCTTGCGCAGGCAGTTTGTTTTTTTTTGTTTGAAAGTTAATGACTGTTGTAACGGCTACTTTTAATGTATATCTAGTCTGGTGCAGAATGCAGAATGCAGATTGTTTCAATTGTTTTTTCGCTTTGTTGGTTAATTAATATTAAATAAATAGCTACCAGTTTTTAATAGAAGTAACGTATTTTGTGACAAGACCGTAATGTGACTGACTCAGTTGATTTTAGACAAGCTTGAATTGCATGAAATTTTAATAAGTAACTGTCAAAGCCAAAGTTATGATAATGGTTCGAATATGGAAGGAAAAGAAGCGGGTGTTCAGAATCGAATTCGAACCCTGGAACCAAGAGCATTTTTGGTTCCATGTTGCCCGCATTCCTTAAATTTAGTGGTTAATGATGCTACTCGGTTCTCATTTTATGCAGTTAAAATTATCGATACAATTCAATGTTTGTTTAACTTTTTTTCAAGTTCAAGAAATATATGAAGCCCTAAAGAATTAATAAATCTAGAGGCAAAAAACATTGCAGAATCGTTAGGAAATAAAATTTTTGATTTTACATTTATTTGCTGCCTGCTAATTTGGTTTGATATTTTAGAAAATATACATAAATTAAACTAGTAAATATTTGCAAAGTCCGTCCGTTAATCTGTCAACTGGCATAACAGTTTTAGAAAATACAAAAAACAGTTTGATTTTAATGCGTCCCGATGAAAAATTTAATGAGTAGGTATGTTCAATTAACCGAGCGTATTGCTAGTTCCCTAGAAATACCAAATATGTTTCTTGTAGCTTCATCATTGCGATCTCAACGGAGAAAAATACTTTATGCTGATGAATGTCCTGAAACTATATTAGCCGAAACAAAGATTCAAAGTTGAATTTTTTTTTTCAAATACTTGAAAGGTTTGATACGTATAGTATCAATTTTACATTTTTGATTAACATAAGCGAATGTTTAAAAAATAAAAATGTACGTGCTTCATGCCTTAATTTGCAGAATGTTTTAACATAAAGTAGTTTTAAATATTTAGATGGAGAAGAATTGTTTCAAGAGTTAACCGTAATATCCCAGCTTGTTACGCCACAAAGCTCAAGTTTAGATGTGTTTAATTTTATTTTTAGTTCAAACCTTGAAGATTTTGCTCCGAATTTAGTAATTGCTCTCCAAATCCTTAATACAATCCCGGTCACGGTAGCTTCAGGAGAACGTATGTAGTTTTTCTAAACTTAAAATTATTAAAAATTATCTTAGGACTTTGATGATCTCATTTCTGAATTTGCAAAATGTAAGGCCAGAAAAGTAAGTTTCCAAGTTTAAAAGTTTCCCCTCTGCTCATTTCTTCGCTGCGTTTTAGTTTAATGGTTTAGGCCTCCTGGGGATACCTCAATAAAAAAACGCATTGAAAGTCTACCTCCTGGGTAATCTGGGAAAGGCTTATGCTTGTGTATCAGTTTATGTGTAAAAAAAATATAAAAAAGGGGCGCTATCTACAAATCTTGCACAGGGCGCAAGTTTGGCTTGGGCCGACCCTGCTTCTACCTACCAATAACATTCCTTCATTATCATCATAAACATGTCTTTATCTATCTATCTGCATAAAGCTGAGCACGCCAAAGAACTATTCTTTATTCGTTTTAGAAACCTACCTAACTACACAACCAATAGGCGATCGCTTTACAATTTGAACATAAATGTACAATGTACATTGTACATGTTCAAACAAAATATTGAATTTTTTGTCAAAATCCGATACCTCGAAAAAGGGTCCACATTTTTTTAAGAAATTCAAATCTAAAACGTATATTTACAATCACTAAACAACTGCATAACAAGAAAAAATGGAAAATTTGTATATATATAAAAAAAAACAATTTAAATAAAACCGGTCTAACGATTTTCAAACAAAAAAAAATGAAAAATGGACGTTTTTTTGACAAATCAAATGGCATTTATATCTTTGAAGACAAACTTATTTTACAGGTATATTTTTAAATCTTTTATATGTAGGTACTTTTTTAAACAGACTCTTTGCATACAGGAGCAAGTTCGTGCGACCCAGTCGTGAATTTTATTGTTATTAACACCACATATGTTTAATTCTTATCTTAAAAATTATATATTGATTTAATTCTAACAATTTAAAAATTTTGTCTTCACATTTGACACTATTGATATAACCTTTGAAATACTTACTTATGTAATCTACACTAATATTATAAAGAGGAAAGATTTGTATTTTTGTATGTAACGAATAATCTTAGAAAGTACTGGACCGATTTTAATAATTCTTTTTTCATTAGAAAGCTACATTATCACTGAGTAACATAGGCTTTATCTGTACTAATATTATAAAGAGGAAAGATTTGTATTTTTGTATGTAACGAATAAACTCAAAAAGTACTGGATCGATTTTAATAATTCTTTTTTCATAGAAAGCTACATTATCACTGAGTAACATAGGCTATATTTAGTACTAGATTACTATAGAAATCCTTAGAAATTCCTATTAAAACCAATCGAAGGTGTAACAAAATTAGCCATAAAATGTCTTTCATCGCATACGCTGCGAAGAGTATTAATGATAGGACAAAAAAATGTTTTCTAATTTAGTGATTCATGGTCGTTTTAATTAGCATGCTTATTACTTAAATATCTGTACCTATTTATGTGTACCTGTGCGAAGCCGGGACGGCCGCTAGTTATTTATATATCACAGCTGACTTTCATACAACTTTCAATAGCGAGGTGTAAAGTTTTCTTACACTTGTAATATTTTCATTCTGCCTTGCGATTTAAAAAAAAGAAGTCATTTTATAACGTGAAACACAAGTACGCATTTTATTAAAACTTAAAATAAAATAATATTATTTCGTAGGCTATATCTTTGCCACCAAACCAGGCATTCGTCTTAAAATTGGAGGTCCCCCCTATCCTTGACAACATTACTCGCACAAGGGAATGATTGAGGGATTTAAGTCATTAGGGCCTAGTTCTCAACGGACTGTTGCACCACCTTGTTTATTTTATAAGATTTTGAATTATTACATTTTCACCTTTCATAATAGTCCAGTCAATGAACGAAAAAAATTGCCTTCACCTCAAAAAAAAAAATCCAACAGTTTTGAAACTTGGCACACTTACTAAGGGATGTCTGGTGATGACCCGTGGCATGATGGTTAGTGCGTTGGACTGTCATGCGAGAGGTCTTGGGTTCGATCCCTGCCGATGTCATCTAAAGTTTTTTTCACGGATACTGCCTCTTGCGAGAAATTGACAAATTCTCCAAGAGTAATTCTTGTCATGAAAAGTGCTTTCTCAAATTAGTCTTTCGGATTCGGCTTATAAACTGTAGGTCCCCTCCATCCCTGCAATTACTCGCACACAGGAATGGTTGAGAGTTGTAAGTCACTAGGACCTGGTTCTCTAATGACAGTTGCGCCACCTAATTTATTTATTTTGTCTGGTGATGACCCAAAAAACAGTCCCCAAGAATCCGACGTGAGCTCTAGCGGCAGTTAAGAGAAACATGGAGTTTGTTTCAGTTCTTCACGTTTATCTCGAAAACTATTTGTCGAATCAAAAAATTTTGTTTCACAAAATTAAAGCTCATTAAATTTTATAAAAAAAAAACTGTGACGAATTCTTTCGTATCTCCTAAAGTTTATAAAATAACTCTAGCGGCAGTGAAGAGAAACATACGGTTTTTTCGGGTTTATCTGGAAAACTATTTGTCGTATCAAAAAATAATCTTCTACAAAATTAAAGCTTATTAAATTTCCTAAATATGATATTAATTTGTGTGTACTTCTTTTAGTTTGTAAAATAATTCTATCGGCTTTTGAGGAAAACATGTGTTTTTTTTTTAAAGAAGTTTCAGGAAAAATATGGTGATCGAATTATAATAGCTACACAATCTGGATCGAAGCACGGAACGGTTTGTTTTAGTGGTGCTGGTTTTAAAATCTTGAATTCATGGTACGAAGACAAAAAACTGAATGAAAGCGAAGAACGAATTAGAATTGTGAAAGCTGCAGCAGCCATAATTAAACAGCATATCCAGTTTCAAATATTCGATTACACTACATACCCTACTGGTGATGATTTTTTCAAACACGTTGATGACGATTGTACTTAAAACCCTAAAAACGTTTCTGGAAACTCTTATTATGAAGAAAACGGACATTGAAAATAGAAAAAGGAAGTGCATCGCAATAGGGCATAGATTATACCAGCTATGCGTCCAAGTATGCGTGTCAAGCCACCCATACTCTTCATTCCATGCATTAGAGTTTGTTCAATTGACTAAAGATTTTTCAGGTGAAAACCTTTATTAACTGGACAAAGTGGTCTATTTTTTTAGGGACGTAATTGCAATTTTGACGGTACTTAGTTTTCTTTTACTTTGTTTTCTATTGTTTTTAAGTACATTTTAAACATAATATACCACTCGGTCTATTCGCTTATTTGCTAAATAATAAGTCACGTGGACTATAACTTGTTGTCCAGTGTGTTGCTGCATTATTACAAATCCCTGCAAATGTATGTGCTACAGTTTCCTTCTTCGAAGTTAAGGGTTAAGTTATGTATTCTTTCAGTCTTCCATTAATTCTTTCTACACTTCCATTTGATTGTGGATGGGCTACACTAGTAGTTATGTGTTTGATCTTGATTGCAGAGCTAAGTTCCGTTATCCATACAAATTTTTGGTATGCCTAAAAATATAATCCAATAATTTACAAAAGCTTCTGTCACAGTTTCAGCATATTTATCTTTTATATTTGAATGAACCTTACACCATACACTTAAAGACAAACTATCTTGTATGTTTACTGCATATATATTTCTTCGAAATTGGATATGGGCCTGTCGGATCCATATTAACATATTCTAAACTATACGAAGCATTGGATACCATAGCCATAGGCATTCTAGTAGGGTGCCTATCAATTTTCCCTAATTTACAGGTCTTACAACTTTTTATAAAATCAATTACCATCTGATTTAAATGTTTAAAATTATATTTTTCTTCAGTTTTTTTTTTAATAGTTCCTTTTTGACCTTGACTCGTGACTCCCTAATTTTCAATTTGTTTTTTCATATCTTTAACTTCTGTTATCTCATTACTGTTCCTATAGTTTTCTTGTATATTATCATCATAATCGCTAACTACACCACGTTCATATTGATTTCTCTGAATTTCATCCTTTTTATCATTCAAACTATCTTCATTATTTTCGCATTCTTCAATTTCATTTTGATCTTCATATTGAATTTCGTTCTTAAATTCCACATTATCTTTCATCTCACAATCACAAAAATACTTATTTTTCTTCCTTTCATTACGTGTTGTTAATAAAAATATTTCTACCAACATGGTCTGCCACAACAATATCTAAACAATTTTTATAATCAAAACTATCGGGTGATTTTTTTGAGGTTAGGATTTTCATGCATTAGTATTTGACAGATCACGCGGGATTTCAGACATGGTGTCAAAGAGAAAGATGCTCAGTATGCTTTGACATTTCATCATGAATAGACTTACTAACGAGCAACGCTTGCAAATCATTGAATTTTATTACCAAAATCAGTGTTCGGTTCGAAATGTGTTTCGCGCTTTTTTATCGACAAATTTTGTTCAGCGATGAGGCTCATTTCTGGTTGAATGGCTACGTAAATAAGCAAAATTGCCGCATTTGGAGTGAAGAGCAACCAGAAGCCGTTCAAGAACTGCCCATGCATCCCGAAAAATGCACTGTTTGGTGTGGTTTGTACGCTGGTGGATTCATTGGACCGTATTTTTTCAAAGATGCTGTTGGACGCAACGTTACGGTGAATGGCGATCGCTATCGTTCAATGCTAACAAACTTTTTGTTGCCAAAAACGGAAGAACTGAACTTGGTTGACATGTGGTTTCAACAAGATGGCGCTACATGCCACACAGCTCGCGATTCTATGGCCATTTTGAGGGAAAACTTCGGAGAACAATTCATCTCAAGGAATGGACCGGTAAGTTGGCCACCAAGATCATGCGATTTGACGCCTTTAGACTATTTTTTGTGGGGCTACGTCAAGTCTAAAGTCTACACAAATAAGCCAGCAACTATTCCAGCTTTGGAAGACAACATTTCCGAAGAAATTCGGGCTATTCCGGCCGAAATGCTCGAAAAAGTTACCCAAAATTGGACTTTCCGAATGGACCACCTAAGACGCAGCCGCGGTCAACATTTAAATGAAATTATCTTCAAAAAGTAAATGTCATGGACCAATCTAACGTTTCAAATAAAGAATCGATGAGATTTTGCAAATTTTATGCGTTTTTTTTTTAAAAAAAGTTCTCAAGCTGTTAAAAAATCACCCGATATATTAATACCCGTTTCACCCTTCCGCATCTAGATTCTAAATCCTTTGTTAGTAGATTATTTGTAGGTGACTTAAATTTTCTATAATAATTCATCATTACTAAGAATTATTGAATTTCTTTTACATTTTGTTGGGCTTTCGAACCTTCTACAACTTTTATTTTTTCTAAGTTTTGTTTCACACCATCTTCTCCGATTACACGCCTAAGGTAACTCACTTCCTTGCTTAGAAACATTTTCTTATTTGCTGATCTTAACTGCTTATAAATATCTTCTAAGCTCTCATTGTGTTCTTTTAATTCTTTTAGATACACGACTATATAGTCCATATAGACCAAACATTTAATAACTTTAAACTAAAAAAGTAGTATCCATCAAAAGTAGTATCCCATCCTTTGGAAAATGATTGGGGTATTTTCAGCTCAAACGGCATTGAGTAAACTCAAAATGACCTTGTGGTGTTGAAAAAGCTGTTTTTTCTTAATACAAATATATATACCTAACTAAATATAAAAAAAAAAACTGAAGTACATCCACCTCTTTAGCGTGAAATACACCAACTTTTTCTTACTTCGTATAAGGAATTTCCTACTGTTTTTAAAATTATTGATTTAAAAATGTTTTGACCAAGTAAAGCATTATAATTTTCAATTGCATTACTTTGCTTAAAATTACGTCGGTACACTATTTGTCGAAGTTTATACTGGATGTGTCGATTCAACTATTATAAACTTTTGTTTAAAGTTTTTAAATATTTTTGATGTTTTAAACACTAGTTCATCGTCTTTGTTTGAAATTTTGATTTTCGATTCTTTTGCAATACCTAATTTTCGCAATAACGGTATTAATTACCGTTTTGAATTATTGATGTTCTCAGAATTGCAGAATAGGGTTGTTGGCACAATTTGATGACAACACTGACTAATCTTACAAATTTCCAATTAGAACACAATTATTAGTTTTTGGGGAGGTTATGAAATCCCTTAAATGATATCTATTAACTAGATGGCTATACAATTCAATTTAATACTTACATTAGTCTTGTTATTATTACACAAATTTGCACAATGAGTGTACAACTTCAAGGTGTGCGGCTTTGGTGGTCAAACAAGCAAGCAAGACTCCACATGGTTTCTCCGTTCTGAGGATGCCCAAAGTAATTGACTCCCACTAATGAAAATAGTCAAAAAAATGGAACTATTCGTGCTGGCGGAAGCTGAGTCATCAGAGGAGGTTGCAGTTAAGCAGTATAATTATACATTTCTGACAGCCCTTAAAACTGTATTTATATGAGCAATGTGAAATCTTTTCCGGAGTTCATTTAATAACCGTTTCATGATCTCGGAGGTTCAAGCGTACTTGAAAGTCCTTAACAACGAGTCCGGTGATAGGATGATTTCTTGGGCGGATTATGGCTTTTTGAAATCTTCACGTCCACTGAGGGAGGTATTCTGCAGTTTGCTCGAAATGCTGTATCTGCGTTTAAAAAAGGGTGCAATTTGTAGAGTACTAGCTGATTCGAGGCTAAATCTGAAGTTTCATCCAAGTATTCGTCCGACTACGCTTCTTGCAACGATTAAGCTTCAGCAAATCGAAGATCTTCCTGCTTGAGGTACCCCTTAATCTGCAGGAGAAGAATTTCCATTTTCCTCTCTTTCCTCTTCATGCTTGTGTTGTGGATAAAGTGAAACACGCAAGCTTATGCTCTCATTGCCCTTCTCCAACTGAAAGCATTACTGGTTCGAAAGGTGTCTTCTCGGAGTGGAACGTGTATATTCACGAAACGAATTATTTCTTCGTTTGTATAATATTTCGGAGATATTTCAAAAGGCCAAAGACTTGGATGTGTCTTAAGAAATTTTGTACTCGCAAACCGGGGATCTTTTGCCACTTCGTTCTCTCATCCCCAACAATCATACTGGTGGGAATCCATCTCCAATCAGATATCTCAGTGAAGTCTAATATTTCACTTACTCGAAAGGCCAGGAACGGTTTATATCTGCGATGATCGACCTAATCCAGATTAGGACATTTTTAGAATCCGACCAGAAAATTTATAACTTTTGCGAATATTACGCTAAGAACTGCTGCTTGAGGCTATAGTTTTAGAATTGAGAGGCTTTTAAGTGGAGCCACTATAATTTTGCCACCGATCAGAATACACGCTAGTTTATCATTATTAGCGATTCCCAGGTACACAATAGCGGCGAAACTATTTTCGCTTACATCCACAAATACGTGCAGGTGCATAACGCACTTGGATGAAGATTGTTGAGGATGTAATATCTTGGAATATTGGTGAATCCATTTCAGCTGTTTTGTATGCTCCACCCCTGATCTCTTCGTATTATCTGATGTTTGAACACCATATCTCTTTTAGAAGCAATTTGACGTGTATAAAGAAATGCACCAGCAGGCCTAATGGATCGAAAATTGTCATCAAAATCCTAAAAACCTAGCGTTTTGTCAGACGTCGAAGACCAGAGAGAAAGTCAGCTTGATTTGCATTGGCATTGGCATTGATCTTATAGGTCAAGCAATCGGACGCAGTGCACCACCACATGCCGAGGTCCTTTTTGGTTTCCAAAACGACGTCAACAGCAAGATCCGCTTGAACTGCCCTAACAATCTAAGTTGAATTCAAGACCCAGTTTCTGAGTAAGAATTCACCTGGTTAATGTATGATCCGAATTTCTTTTGCAAGCTGTGTTGCATTCTGTGGTGATATTGTATTGTCCATCAAATCATCTACATATTTGTTGTTCTTACTTGATTCCACGGCTCTTGGGAACTTAACAGTAAGCTCGGCTTTCTTATTAAACACATATTGTTCGCTCGCAGGGGCGAGTGTCGCTCCCATTATCATGACTTCCATCACAATCAGCTCAGTTTCAGCTTCTTCGCTATCACACCACAGGAATCTTTGAAAAAGCTGATGTCCTTAGCGTATTCGGATTTGATGATAGATATCCATAATGTCAGCAAAATTGCGATCAACCAATAATGATACAAGTTGCCCTGGACCTCTAAAAAGCATGGAATTCAGCGATATACCTTGGACAGTTGCTGCTGCGTTCCATACAATTCTCAGTTTAAAATCCTTAATTTTATCGTTGATGGCCTTAGCTAACTGCGTGGCTATTCAGTTGTTCCAGTGCTCACTTGTCTTCAATAGGCATTAGGGCCTTATATGAATTTTATATACGCAAGTTATTCATTCATATAAAATATTTAACTAGCCGCTGCAGTTTGACGTCATTGCATTCACAAATGTGAAAATTTTTGTGTTGATTTCGGTGTTCACTTTCAGGCATTTGCTCAGAGCAGCGACCAAGCCCCATTCATCCCAATCACGTCTTAGTGGCGACTAGTTTTTTGGAACGCCCTTTTCTACTTTCCGATGGGTTATCCTTTCAGATGTTTGTGCTTGTTCTGCAGATGTTCGCAGCTTACAGACTAATAAGGAAACGATAGCTTTTTCACAGTAAATATCTCGATTTCGTAAAGTGCTTGAAATTCGCAAGATTATTGCTTCTGATTTGCTTTCGTATCCATGAGTATTGCCTTTGTATATGAAAACTATAGTACTCTCATGGGAAGAATTTTTTTGGTGAAGCGGATGCCGTGCGTCGTTGGCAGTAGAATCGAAATTGGAGAGACCTCGGGGGAAAGAGAGAAAAATATTATTTCCATTCCCATAAGCAGCCAGCAGAATAGGAGATCAGTTAATTTAGCAACCAAAAAGTCGACACAATTTCCTTCATTATATTTGAGTTTATCCTTGTATATGTTTTCATATACTAAGCTTCCATATGAAGGTCAATGAATTTGTTTTTGTAATTTCTTTATATCAATGCATTTTTATATGAAAAACGTCAATGGCTCAATATTGTGTCTAATAAGGGGATGAATGAAGTTTTTGTATGCTTACATCAGCTGTTCAGTATTTTGTACGGATTTTTGTTTTTATTTACATTCATAAGTCTGTTTCTCCTTGCGTACGATCTTTGTATATGAAAAATGGTTTGTATTATGTATACAAAGCTACGATGGGATTTTTGTCGTGCAGATCTTTGTGATGAAGAAGAATATGAAGGTAGTTATACGTTTGGTTATAGTTCTGTATATTTTGGCTGGTGGGTAGGTATTTTGCTTTTATTTGGCATTAAGTTTTTCTTCAATAGTTGAAGATTAGATTTGTTTGAGCTTTAAAGATTTTTTTTTGGTAGATAGATATCAATTGGTAGGTGATTTTTTTTCAGGTTGTATGTGGGTTTGATTTTAAATTCAAATTTTAAATATAAAAGGTATTGGTAGGAAGGCAGGTATTTCATGAAATACCATAGGGAATTCATGCTATTGTTTGAGATTAGTTGATAGGTAGTATGTAATTACAGTATTTATAAATATGTACATAGTTTAAAATACAAAGAAAAATGCATTCTTTATGTTGGTCCAGATAATTTAAATAGTTTGATAATTGAAATTTGTGTCTTTTATTTATGTTCCAATCCTACTTTTATTGTATCCCTTATAATAAATAAGTGTTAACTATACACCTTAGCGGGCACATTACAGCACATACAAATGTAGTTTATATTTAGGTGGTAGGTACCTATGTACCTATGTATATACGTTGTTTGTTGTTGTAGGTAGGTACCTTTAATACAATTTTGTCAGCTCGTCTATTTTAAGATGTGTGACTTTTAGGAAAATCCAATTGAAAGTTTTTTTAAATTATTAACTATTAGCACAGATAAGGAACTATATAAACTTAACTATAGTTTCTTATCTGTGCTATTAGTAAGTATAGTTTCGTAAATGTAGTGTCGAAGTAGGTATTTTTTGTATTGATTTGAAATTTTCTTTTATACGATTTCGAAGTTTTTTTGTGCCACTCACCAACCAATAATTTGTTAACATTAAACGCAAAATTATGCCAATGATAATTACTCATGTTATTTCACAACCTTGGTGTTATAACCTTGTTAAGATGAAGGATTCTTCAGATATTTAAAGTCAATTTAAGACTTAATTTCACAATTTAGAAAATCATGGTCTGAAATTATTTTTTTTTACTTGCGTCATATTATGTAGGTAGGCAAGTTTTGCATTCGTAAACAATTTCGAACTCAAGATTTTAATCAAAAATGACATTTCGATGGTAGAAAAGTGGAAGTCCCCTGATTCCGTCCTGGCCCGTACCTTCACCCCAAGGCATTAGGTTGATCGACCTAAAATTTGGAAATTAAGGGTAAGAGCCAATTCGCGTTAAGCGTTCTTAAATTCCCATAGGAAGTTATTGTAATCGGTCCGATTTCTCGACGTTTCAAGGTAGGTACCAAGAGTCGAAATAAAAGATTTTTAGAGAGATGTCTGTGCGTGCGTGTGTTTTTTTCGTCGTCCATATCGACTTCAAATAAATTTTGTTATACAGATAATAATGCAGAAAGATGCAAAAAGGACTCTAAAAGAAATTGAGTGGGTGGTAAAATTTTTTGAAAAATTGAATTGACAGTTTTTTTTACAAAAAATTAAAAACCCAAAAAAAATAATAAAAGTTGTTAAAAATTGGTTTTCGACCTTAATGTCGGGGAGAGTACGATAACTTTGGCGACAAAGTTTAATGACGGATTTGTATAGAACAGTTAAAAACAAGCATTTTTTACTATGGGAGGGGGGTCTATCTCCCCCCGTTTAGGCGGTAGGGGCAGTTTAAAAAAATATGTACATTAAATGGAAAAAAACTAATTAAAAAATAACGGTAATACTTATAATTAAGTATTATACCTTTTTTTAAAGCCAACACTTTTGTCTATTAGGTTGTTTTTAAATCAAGTCAAAACTATGCATAGTTTTTGAAAAAAATTGTTTTAAAGTCAAAATTTGTGCAAAAAAAGTTAAAAAAAAGGTTTAAAGTGTAATTTTTCAAAACTTTTAGATTATCTACTATTTTTTTTTTATAATTCATTGCTCTTATTTGTTTTTGATCAAAAACTGAAAACTAGATGACTTTATGTCTTCTAGTTCTTGAGAAAATTGAAAATTACCAAAACAAAATATTTTAATTAAATTACTTTTTCCTTGCTTAAGTATTAACGTAGTCTTATTTTGATAGTAATAATCGAATATGGATTAAGATATACCTAGGGTAAATTAATTTTTCTTAAATCCAGCTTATTTAAATGCAAAAGAAACTTTGCATGCACCCCATCTAGCACCCACCGCACCTTGCACCCTCCCCACCTTGCACGCACTCCAACTTGCACCCAGCCCAAATCCTATAGTGTGCCCAAGCAGGGGGGTTGCAAGGGGGCAGCATGCCCCCCCTTACAGATGCCACTGTTGCATACACCCAAACTCGCGCACACCTTACTGTTGCATACACCCAAACACGCATTACGCATACGCAAATACCATTGTTACTATCAAAATAAGACCACTCAAGCAAAAAAAAGAATTAAATTAAAATAGTAGTTGTGGTTATTTTCAATTTTCTCAAAAACTAAAAGACATAAAATCATCTAGTTTTCAGTTTTTGATCAAAAACAAATAAGAGCAATAAGTTCTGAAATAAAAACAATGGTAGATAATCTTGAAGTATTGAAAAAGTTACACTTTAAACCTTTTTTTAACTTTTTTTACTCAAATTTTGAGTTTAAAATTAAATTTTTATTTTCAATTTTCTCAAAAACTAAAAGACATAAAATCATCTAGTTTTCAGTTTTTGATCAAAAACAAATAAGAGCAATAAATTCTGAAATAAAAACAATGGTAGATAATCTTGAAGTATTGAAAAAGTTACACTTTAAACCTTTTTTTAACTTTTTTTACTCAAATTTTGAGTTTAAAATTAAATTTTTCAAAAACTACGTATAGTTTTGACTTGATTTAAAAACTGGCTAATAGAACAGAATGTTGGCTTTAAAAAAATGTATACAACTTAATTGTAAGTATCACCGTTATTTTTTAATTATTTTTTTCCATTTTAAATAATAACTTTTTTAAATTGCCCCTCCCGCCTAAACGGGGGGGAGATAGACCCCCCCTCCCATAGTAAAAAATGCTTGTATTAAGACCCTCTACCAAAAACCGTTATTATATCTTGGCGCCAAAGTTATCGTACTCGTGCCTTAATGTCTTTTCAAAACTTTAAGATATTGGCTTTAAACTAATTTTATCTTTTAAAAAATATTTTTGTCAACATTCAGGTTAATTTTAATAATAAATAAATAATAATTAATAATAAATAAAAATTGATTTTTGACTTAAATATCTTTTTAAAACTTTGAGATATTGGGGCATATTCATAGATGTTTGCTAAACTCTTGCTAACTTGTTATTAAGCAAGTCCAGAGTTTAGGCCATTTATAAATAAACTTAAACCTAAGTTTAGGGCTAAACCTGTGGTCTAACTATAAACATAGGAAATGCTGTGTGTAAGTATTTATTATCACAGCCAAATGTCATATTTGATTTTTGTTTGTAAATTGAAAAAACGAAAAATTAAATAATAACAAATACAGATCTATCTCTGACTGCGACCAGTTTTCCAGCCGTTCACGTTCTATATTTTCTTTGATGAACATCTAAAATATAGAACGTTGTTAGTTACTTTTTAATTAATTTAAAAATACAGGAAATATTTTAAATAGTCTTGGTTTGTCAATTGAACTGATTCGTTCTAAAATTGACTCTACCTCCTACACGAAGAGACATAGACCGACATTTCGGTAGTCAAAAGTGCACATACGAGTACGTATATTTTAAAACAGTAGTAAAACGTTATGTTTATTTCAAATTTATAGAAAACTTACTCCTAAGTTAAAAACTTTGCTCTGGCATATCAAAATTGGATTTGGTAGAATTTAGATATCTTAAGACTTAGACAAAGGCATCAAATTTATGTAAGTACAATTACAAAGTCATAATAGGTACTTTTCTAAAAATAAAAATCCAAATAAAGTCTTGTACCTTATTAAAAGTAAACATTTGCTTATCCCCTTGATCATTCAAAATTGTTGATAGGAAGGTCCTTCATTTAATAAATACCTAAATAGGTATACCTATCATAAGAACTTACAGGCAAAAGTATGTTTCAAAATTTGTTCTTGAAACACTTTTTTGACCGGAAGTTATAACTACCTACTTTATAAACTGAAAGATAGGTAGGTACCTATGTGTTAATTTTTAAAACAAAAACATTTAAAAGTTCCTCATCCCATTTAAAAAATTCACTACCATTAAAAAACGTCCAAAAATTAAATATCCATCTTTTCATAATACCTATGTTGTCAACAATTTTGTAACCAGCTTTTAAATAATTGTATTAGGTACAATTAACAAATTTATTTATTAAAAAAAAATCATCTTTAAGACTTTGAAAATTTAAACTTCTTTATGCTCGATATGAAAACAAATTGGAAGAAAGGTTTAGGTGATCAAATTTTTTAAATTTATTTAGATAGCTATGTATCTATTATTGGATAAGAATACAATACCTACATATTTACTTGCCTATAAAAGTTCAAACTATAATTCCCTTATACAATCCTCAAATCAAATCATCAAAAATATAAAATCTCAACCAAGAATATAAAATTCCTACACGAAATCGCAATTCACCTGCTTTTGTCTTATCATCTTTGTATAGAAAAACTACCGTTTTGCGTAAACCTTTGTATATGAAAAAGTTTTCATATACAAAGATGTAACCTAAAAATATAACCACAACAAAATACAAACACAAAGAAACAAATGTGTTTTCCTCCTCACTCAGACTTTCGTTAATTCTCTATAGTCTTTCTCTATTTCAAATTATAATATTTTTAAATCTCCAAAGTCTCCCGATTGCAAATCCATTTCTCCATGAATGTCTTGACTAGACGTTCCACAAAAAATATCTAGATGCCGCCCTATTCGACTTCCACCATGAGAGTAGGGGAGACCGGGGACAAAAGTAACACGTCATGAAAGTAACAAGCCCATTCACAGCCTGTATGAATGTGTTAGAGCATTTTCTGGTATGCAGTTCTGTAAACAAATTGACTTTCTCCTTTCCTAATCAGTTGTTGTCGATCGGTTGTGAGATTCGCACGTGCCACAGGGAAAAGAAAGAAAAAGTGCCTTATTTGAAATTTTTTTGTCCGCCAGTTTTTTTAATAAAAAAAGTTCTAAATATCAATATTTAAAGGTAAGTTTCTACTTAAACATTCTTTTATATGTTCTTTGCCTATTCTTCCTCGCCATTTAAACAAATCTAAGAATCTGAGTGAATTATTTAGTTTTTATTTTAAAATGAGGGCACGTGGACGAAAGTAACAAGATACCATGGGGACGAACGTAACATGTTACTTTCGTCCACTAGAAGTTTAATTTTTTTTATCAGAATGTTATCATAATATTTTTGGTATTTAGAATGCCTCGTACTCGTATAAGAAAAACTAATAGGGGAACGATTGCCACGTCTGTTTATAAACAGGCCGCTGAGGAAGTTCTTAAGAAGAACAAGAGTGTAAGGGCCGCCGCAAAACAGTTCGCTCTCTGCCATGTAACTCTTGCCCGGTACATAAAAAAAATTTCAGGGGGTAATCCCTCTGCCAAAGTTGGCTATCGCAGTGCAAAACGGGTGTTTTCTGTAGAGGAGGAAAATGAACTCGAGAATTACCTTATTTCTTCATCCAATTTGTTCTTTGGACTTGCACCAAAAGAGGTTAGGCGCCTATCCTACCAAATGGCAGTAAAACATAATAAGCGATTCCCAACTAAGTGGCATGAGAATGAGCTAGCCGGCATGGAGTGGTTTTCCGGCTTTTTAAAAAGACATCCAATGTTGTCTCTCCGCAGTCCTCAAGCAACAAGTTTAGCTCGTGCAACAAGTTTTAATGAGACTAATGTCAACAAGTTTTTTGACAAGCTTGCGGAGGTTATGGACCGGTATAAGTTCGAGCCACGGGACATATGGAACGTAGACGAGACTGGAGTTACAACAGTCCAAAAACCAAACCGTGTGTTAGCCAAACGCGGAACAAAACAAGTTGGTGCCATTACATCTGCTGAGCGTGGAAGATTAGTTACAGTTGCCATCGCAATCAATGCACAAGGAGGTCATACACCACCTTTTTTTGTATTTCCCTTAAAACGGTATCATGAACACATGGTTAGAGATGGACCGGTGGGATCAATGGGAGCAGGTAACGCTAGTGGATGGATGCAAGAAACAGAGTTTTTGGTTTTTCTCGAGCATTTTAAGAGACAGGCAAAACCAACACAAGTGAATAAATGTTTGCTCTTGCTCGACAATCATGAGTCACATTTATCCATTAAATGTCTTGATTTTTGCAAATGCAACGGAATCGTTCTGCTATCATTTCCGCCTCATTGCACCCACAAATTACAGCCCCTCGACCGGGCAGTATATGGGCCATTCAAAAAAATGATTAACTCAGCAGTAGATGGTTGGATTCGAACTAATCCTGGAAAGACCATGTCCATCCACAATATTCCCAGCATTGTAAAAGAAGCTTTCCCACTGTCTATCACTGATAGAAATACAATAGCTGGCTTCAAATGCACTGGAATAAGTCCATTCAACAGATGCATTTTTACATCTGTAGACTTTGCACCGTCTTATGTTACCGATCGCCCACTGCCAAACAATGGTGAAAATCAAAACGACGCTGATTTGAGTCTTCAACAAAATGTTTCAACATCAGTTGGTGATGTTAATGTGAGTTTAAAACAAGACAAAATACTAAGCCATTAGCACTAAAATAAAAATAATTACCTTATAGGTCCTCCCTGAATTTCAAACTGGTTCGATTGCCGATCCCAATTTATCATCAACATCCGGTCATATCAATGTAAGTTAGAAAAAGATGAAATTTAAGCCACATTAAAACTTAAAAAACTTACCATATATGTAGGTCCTTCCTGAATTTGAAACTGGTTCGATTCCCGATCCCAATTTACCATCAACATCCGGTCATGTCAATGTAAGTTAGCCAATATTAAAATAAAAGTTCCTATATTGTAACTCTTTTAATTGCATTCTAGAATCTCAAACCTTCAAAACCCATGCAGTCACCAAGTACATCGGCACCAATCCCTTTTTCACCTCAAGAAGTTCTCCCTTTTCCAAAAGCTGGACCAAGACTCAACACAAGGCGGGGAAGGAAGAAGCGCAAAAGTGCTATCCTTACATACACGCCCGAAAAATTGGAAATCGAGCTAGATTTCCAAAATCGACAAAAAGCCAAGACAAATGTGTTTGCAATGAAAAGGCCGAGAGGGCAGTCCAAAAAGAAGGGAAAAAAACTACCAAAGAAAACATCAGAAAGCGACACTTCAGGTGACGATAAAAACGATTGCTTATGCTTGGTATGTTTGGAGTGGTTTAGCCGAAGTTGTGGAGGTGAAAAATGGGTCCAATGTCACGAATGCAAGGGTTGGGCTCATGAGGCATGCACAAAGGGTGATCCTTTTTACATGTGTCACAACTGTCTTTCAGAATGAAAACCTTTTAATGAATTTTTATTTTTTGAGTCAAGTATAGCTTTGAAGTCTTTTTTTTTTTTGTTATTACTTCTCCCGTAGAGAAAGTTCGCATTTTAAATGATCTCACGTATGTACCTATGTATGTATATTCGATACAAGAACTGAAAATAATAATTTAAGTTTATAATAATGCTCTCGAAATGAGTATGATCCTATTTTAAAGAATTTTTTATGTTTACTGGATTACTGTTATGTTTTTTTTTAAATACCTAAGAGATATTATAATAATTTTATCTTGTGTTATGTTCCTTAAATGAAATAAATTTTTAACGCAATATAAAAACGAATGATCTCATCATTTGGGCAACAATGACTTTAACTACTTATGTTACTTTTGTCCCCAGAGCGTGTTACTTTCGTCCTGGACATATAGGACGAAAGTAACAAGGGAAGAGTCTTGGAAAAAATATCACAGCTGTGTGAAATCGTCGATTTATTAAAACTTAACTTCAGCATTTTGTAGTGAAATAAATCATCTTTAAGATGGCATATTTTGTTTTGTGTTATTCAAATAACAGCCAGAGCAGGAACCCCAAATGCAAAAAATGTTACTTTTGTCCCCGGTCTCCCCTACTATAGTTTTCATATACAAAGACTTAAGGCATAATGGCTGTGGCTGTAGCAAGTTCCCCATCCATTTAAGTCAACGAAGGGCCATCATTCAAGAATTCGAAAGCTTTTAGTTGAATTCCGTTCCCATTCAAAAGCACTGGCACTATCCGAAACAAGATGGAACTGCATTCATTACGATGAATTTTGCTATGGCTTTTCATGTGAACTGAAATGTTTCCTTTAATTTCTTGATTTTTTTTCTTGACTGCATTCTAGAATTGGTTCCTTTGATCGTTGTGTAGGAGTGAATGATACCTGAAGTTTCAATTAACTTTGCCACAAATCGATTTTGAAGGGCAACTTCTTACATTATGCTTCTTCAAACATGCAGTGTGGATTAAAGATTTCTGAAACAATATAATGACTTAATAAAAACAGAACCTTCTTTACTTGTTTTTAATTATTTACAGTAAAGTATAACTTCAATTACTTACTTCTTATTTTACTTCAATTTCCAACTAAAGGGTAATTTTTTAACTATTATCTTTTTGGCAACACTGGTTCAAACAGCTGACGCACGTTTCGTGTTTTGTTTCACTATCAAACATCTTCAGTTTGGTCCATAATTTAACCATGAATCGTCTTACAAACGAACAACGCTTGCAAATTATTGAATTTTATTATCAAAATGCGTGCTCCGTTAAGAAAGTTCATCGCGCGCTTCTTCCAGCGAGCGACAAAGCTCATTTTTGGCCAAGCAGAATTGTCGATTTTGGAGTGAATATCAGCCAGAAGCATTGCCAGAGCTACTTATGCATCCACACACAGTTTGTCACAGTTTGGTGCGGCTTATGGGCTGGTGGCATCATTGGACCATACTTCTTCAAGGATGATGCGAATCGTAACGTAACTGTGAATGGTGAGAGCTACCCTGAGATGATATCCAACTTTTTTTTGCTCAAAATGCATGAGCTTGACTTGCAGTACATGTGGTTTCAACAAGACGGTGCCACATGCCACACAGCACGCGCAACAATGGAATTATTGAGAGGCGAGTTCGGTGAACATTTTATTTCAAGTTCGGGACCGGTCAATTGGCCGCCTAGATCGTGCGATTTAACGCCTTTAGACTATTTTTTGTGGAGCTATGTTAAAGATCATGTCTATACAGGCAAACAAGCTTCAATTGACGCATTGGAAGACAACATTGAAGCATTTATTCGTGAGATACCGGCCGAAATGTTGGAAAGAGTATTCCAAAATTGGACTAAGCGGATGGACCATTTGAGGCGCATTCAAGGTCAACATTTGCATTTTTTTTTCGTATAACTAGATTGCACAATTTACAGAGAAATGGTATTTTCTACCTTACTACTGAAAAACTTATAACATTTATACAATAATAATATCACAGATACAAGAAGTTTTTAGAAGGAAAAGCTACATGAAAAACCTTCATTTAATTTAAAAATAAGTATATTTTCCCTAAGAAGAGAGAAGAGAGAAATGGGTTCGTGTGAATCACAAAAAAGATGTTGTTTACATAACAGATAATATAAATATTAATGGGAAAAAAAATAAGAAAAACAAATAAATGAATGACAAAAAATAAAAACATAATTATGTTTATCACAGTTATGTACATAAATAATTTAAAATATATAAATAAATAACAAAAATAAATAATTAAACAAATAAATAAATAACAAAAATAAATAATTAACCAAATAACAAAACTAAATAATTAAACAAATAAATAAATAACAAAAATAAATAATTAAACAAATAACAAAAATAAATAATTAAACAAATAAATAAATAACAAATATAAATAAATAGATAAACACGAAAAAAAAGATAAATAAACAAGTAAACAGATAAAAAGATAAATAAATAAATAAATAAATAAATAAATAAATAAATAAGTAGATAAATAATTAAATAAATAAATAAATAAATAAATAAAAAAAAAATAAATAAATAAAAAACAATAAACAATAAACAAGGGTGATTTTTTAGCTATTATCTTTTTGGCAACACTACTGGTTTAAACAGCTGACGCACGTTTCGTGTTTTGTTTCACTATCAAACATCTTCAGTTTGGTCTATAATTTAACCGTGAATCATCCTACAAACGAACAACGCTTGCAAATTATTGAGTTTAATTATCAAAATGCTTGCTCTATTAAGAAACGAAGCTCATTTTTGAATCAATGGGTAAATAAGCAGAATTGTCGATTTTGGAGTGAATATCAGCCAGAAGCATTGCAGCCAGAGCTACCAATGCATCCAGAAAAAGTCACAGTTTGGTGCAGTTTATGGGCTGGTGGCATCATTGGACCGTGCTTCTTCAAAGATTATGCGAATCGTAACGTAACTGTGAATGGTGAGCGCTACCCTGAGATGATATCCAACTTTTTTTGCTCAAAATGCAAGAGCTTATCTTGCAGTACATGTGGTTTCAACAAGACGGTGCCACATGCCACACAATACGCGTAACAATGGAATTATTGAGAGGCGAGTTCGGTGAACATTTTATTTCAAGTTCGGGACCGGTCAATTGGCCGCCTAGATCGTGCGATTTAAAGCCTTTAGACTATTTTTTGTGAGGCTATGTTAAAGCTCATACTATACAGACAAGCCCGTGTTGTGTTCCAACAGAACGCAAAAATAAAACACGACTTCTTCCGGTTATGTTTAAAATTAGAGTGACTCAAACTCTACTCATTATTTCCTTCGTTACCTATTCCGAGACCTAGATCATCACTTCTTTCGAATCAAACACGCATTCTACTTTACTTCACTTGCCTTGACACATATTGTTTATTTAAACAACGAGTGCACCATATGTTGTAATTGACATACTTGCACTCCATGGGTCAGTATTGTTTATGTTTGCAATATGACCCATGTCGTTGTTTTGTTGACATAGTTCGATTGCTGTTCCTTTCAAAGTGTAACGTATGACACACGAGGAACCTTTAGTAATAATCGAACTATGTCATGTGTCTTGCATGACGAATTGGAAGACAACATTGAAGCATTTATTCGTGAGATACCGGCCGAAATGTTGGAAAGAGTATGCCAAAATTGGACTAAGCGGATGGACCATTTGAGGCGCATTCAAGGTCAACATTTACATGAAATAATCTTTTAACATTAAATAATATGGACCGTACTATCGATTCAAATAAAGATTTCATGCATTTTTCTGAATTGTATATGTTATTTTTTTGAAAAAAATTCCTATAGCTTTTAAAAAATCACCAAAATGACTCATGATTTTATTTTTTATGATATTATTGTCTTTCTGAACCTTTTGTTGCTCAATCTGGTGTTCCCCAGGGAAGCCATCTTGGCCCTTTTCTGTTTATCCTGTCTATTAACGATGTATCGTCATGTCTACGCTCAAGTGAAGTACTCATTTTTGCTAACGACATGAAGATTTTTAAAATAATAAAGTCCACCCATGATCGTATTCTTTTACAAGCCGACATTGATAGTTTCACATTTTGGTGTGGGAAAAATAGGCACCTACCATTGTTACTATCAAAATAAGACCACTCAAGCAAAAAAAAAGAATTAAATTAAAATAAAATAGTAGTTGTGGTTATTTTCAATTTTCTCAAAAACTAAAAGACATAAAATCATCTAGTTTTCAGTTTTTGATCAAAAACAAATAAGAGCAATAAATTCTGAAATAAAAACAATGGTAGATAATCTTGAAGTATTGAAAAATTACACTTTAAACCTTTTTTTTTAACTTTTTTTACTCAAATTTTGAGTTTAAAATTAAATTTTTCAAAAACTACTCATAGTTTTGACTTGAATTAAAAACTGACTAATAAAACAGAATGTTGGCTTTAAAAAAATGTATAAAACTTAATTGTTAGTATCACCGTTATTTTTTAATTATTTTTTTCCATTTTAAATAATATTTTTTTTAAATTGCCCCTACCACCTAAACGGGGGGAGATAGGCCCCCCTCCCATAGTAAAAAATGCTTGTATTAAGCCCCTCTACCAAAAACCGTTATTATATCTTGGCGCCAAAGTTATCGTACTCGTGCCCGAGTTTGGGTGTATGCAACGGTAGGCGTGTGCGAGTTTGGGTGTATGCAACAGTGGGATGTGTATGGGGGGGGGGCATGCTGCCCCCCTGCAACCCCCTTGCTTGCGAACACTATAGGATTTGGGGTGGGTGCAAGGTGGAGTGGGTGCAAGGTAGGGAGGGTGAAAGATGGGGTGCATGCAAAGTTTCTTTTGCTTTTAAATAAGCTGGATTTAAGAAAAATTAATTTATCCTAGGTATATCTTAATCCATATTCGATTATTACTATCAAAATAAGACTACGTAAATACTCAAGCAAGTAAAAAATAATTTAATTAAAAGATTTTTTTTTGGTAATTTTCAATTTTCTCAAGAACTAGAAGACATAAAATCATCTAGTTTTCAGTTGTTGATCAAAAACAAATAAGAGCAATAAATTCTAAAAAAACAATAGTAGATAATCTTAAAGTTTTGAAAAATTACACTTTAAACCTTTTTTTTTAATTTTTTTTTTACACAAATTTTGAGTTTAAAACAAGTTTTTTCAAAAACTATGCATAGTTTTGACTTGATTTAAAAACAATCTAATAGACGAAAGTGTTGGCTTTAAAAAATGCTGTTCGTAATAATTATTTCGAGGAAGAAATCTTAAAGCGTTTTCTTTTTTGATTCGTGAAGTCCGTAGCTTGAGTCAAAAATTATTCTGACATCATGGTAGGTCTTAAGAAAAAATAGAAAATAATATGTTAGAAAAAGTACTGTACCGGCCGAGAGATTATAGTTTTGTTTATTTAAAGATTCAGCTTTTCCTTGACATTATTGTAGTTTTCTTATATAGAGTTATTTCCCTGTCTAAGAACACTGTGTTCTTTTTCGATAGTATGTAGGAGTCTTTTGCCTGCATCCGCGGGATCTAATTATGATAAAATGGCATCTAGATTAAGGACGCATCGTGATTTGTTAAAATATCATTAGCTCCACCATAAATTGTATTCCTCAATAGAATCAATGCAGCGAATATCTTTTACTACCTGGTGTATATAATGACACGGCATGGCATTGTAAATGGCTTCACGCCTACAAACGCCCAGAAAGTTCTGTTAAATATTTTATGACATCAATAGTATCATTATCTAGTAAAATCGGATATATATGTACATTGTTTTTCGAAAGAAACTTTTGGTTTGCAAGGTTAAGTGTTTAGCCATATTAGTATTTGACAGATCACGCGGGATTTCAGACATGGTGTCAAAGGGTAAGATGCTCAGTATGCTTTGACATTTCATCATGAATAGACTTACTAACGAGCAACGCTTGCAAATCAATGAATTTTATTACCAAAATCAGTGTTCGGTTCGAAATGTGTTTCGCGCTTTACGTCCGATTTATGGTCTACAGCGATGAGGCTCATTTCTGGTTGAATGGCTACGTAAATAAGCAAAATTGCCGCATTTGGAGTGAAGAGCAACCAGAAGCCGTTCAAGAACTGCCCATGCATCCCGAAAAATGCACTGTTTGGTGTGGTTTGTACGCTGGTGGAATCATTGGACCGTATTTTTTCAAAGATGCTGTTGGACGCAACGTTACGGTGAATGGCGATCGCTATCGTTCAATGCTAACAAACTTTTTGTTGCCAAAAATGGAAGAACTGAACTTGGTTGACATGTGGTTTCAACAAGATGGCGCTACATGCCACACAGCTCGCGATTCTATGGCCATTTTGAGGGAAAACTTCGGAGAACAATTCATCGCAAGGAATGGACCGGTAAGTTGGCCACCAAGATCATGCGATTTGACGCCTTTAGACTATTTTTTGTGGGGCTACGTCAAGTCTAAAGTCTACACAAATAAGCCAGCAACTATTCCAGCTTTGGAAGACAACATTCGGGCTATTCCGGCCGAAATGCTCGAAAAAGTTACCCAAAATTGGACTTTCCGAATGGACCACCTAAGACGCAGCCGCGGTCAACATTTAAATGAAATTATCTTCAAAAAGTAAATGTCATGGACCAATCTAACGTTTCAAATAAAGAATCGATGAGATTTTGCAAATTTTATGCTTTTTTTTTTAAAAAAAAAGTTCTCAAGCTCTTAAAAAATCAGCCGTTATACGGTTTGAAGTTCGATTTTTTCTCTCCGTGTTGATCAATATCAGGAAACTCTTCATTGTGCTGCTTTCTCCTATCTTTGATGCAGGATACTTTTTCTCACTGATTCTAAAGTTTACTTTATTAATAAAAATATTATATTATTTTAATTAAACTACTAAATTCTTAAAACACGACGCGCAGCTTAACCGAAGTAGTTTATGATATCAAAAGAAGTGAGTATTGTGGCACACCACCGCCGCCGCCGTGGCTTTTTTATGCTTCTTGGTTTAGGAAGTGTGAAATAGAGTTCATATAAGATTTCTTTGATGCTTGTTTATGCGAAGTATGCGTTATCGTCTGGTACGTGGTATTTTTGTTTGTCATGGTTAATTTCGTTTGGTTTTGTATTTAGTTCGTATCTTTCGGTAACTCGGTATTGCTTGGTGACTAAACTTATATATATATATATCTGTATGTATCTTTTTTTAATTTTGGATGGCTCAGAAGGACCAATGTTTTTCTCTTCAGTTCAAATTAAACTATAATTTCCAATAAATTGAAATAAAACTCATATTCTTTAAAAAACGTTATAAAATAATTTTATTCTAGTCGTGTTGGGTAGAAAGTTCCCGAACAAGTAAACTTTTTGCCAAAAAAAAGGTTTAACTTTACAAATTAATTACATTAAATTTATTACAAGTAGGTACTTATATAATATCAAGAATGCCATTTAAATGTCAATAACAATTCATTTGTATGGTGAATTCACAATAATAAATTAAGTCTGGTGAAAAATATTGATGTTAAACTTAAAATTTTTAATAATTTTTAAAATATCGTAAACAGAGGCAAATTAAAGAATTGCAATCAAATTTGGACAAATTATTATAATAAACGAAAAATAAAGCTGAATTCTAACAAGTTGAAAGCAATTATTTTGTTAGTAGAAAAAGAAAGCCTTGTTACCTTCCAAGCTTACAGTTAATGGTGTGGATGTAAGTTAAAACAACTAAATAATATGATAATGCACAAAGTAGTATTTCAAGCAATCCTTCTGTACTGATGCCAGGTTTGGAGAAATTTTGAAAAAATGCAGCTTACAAAATTTTAAGTATCACAAAATAACCTACTCAAAATGGAGCTGAATCTCTCACGATACCATTCTATTCTGTACATGAGAAGGCAAGTGTTAAAAAGATTTCCCCCAGAATCAACAATTTAACTAGAGTTTTTAAAATTGCATACATATCTGATCACTTGTCAGTCAATTGATTCATTAACGATTTTGTTGATTTAACTTGTAATTAATTAGTCAATACGTATTTGTTTATAAATATATTATTAATTTCTTGTAATTATATCATTATTTATTTTTATATGTACATATGTGTATCCTTTTCTAGTTGTCAAACAATCTGTTTATTTATGAATTAAGTAATTTATTTATTTAATTCCTATTATCCTTTATGTATCTTCTTGTTAACTTACTTATTAACTCAATTTATTCATTTATCGATTCGTTGACTAACTTAAAAACGATAGATTACTAACCAGCTATTGCTCGCGATGGGCAAATTAATGTCGCTTGCGAGCTCCGTTGCAAGTCTATTTATATTGATTCAATGGTACACATTTATCTAGGAATTGAAATTTGAAAGGAATTTCATTACAAAACCCTCAATTTGAGCGAGGAATCCAATAACAAGAAATTGAATATGAAATTCTACCGAAGTTTACAACAGGGGTAAATATATTTGTTTTTCCATAGCTAATCTACGCTGCGACATCGTGTGACGCTAAAACTCAAAGCAAACTCTTTGTTATAGAAAGTCATAAATTGAATTAATTGCTTATTCATTATTTAAAAATTGTGTATGTAGTGCAAAATAGGTTTGAATTTGTGATTAAAAATAATGAACACAAAGAGCCTTTAAATTAAACTTACTTAACGCTTTTTCAGTATTTTGTTTTATTTAATCAAACATGTCAGTTTATTAAATTTGTTCTATTAACACAGGTAAATTATTAAGATTAAGTAAGGGTTGTATTTCTATAAAATGTTCAAAATAAATCTTTATTAAAGATTAATTAGGTGGGTATTTAGGTAAATAATTGTATAAAGTGTGTTAAGGCATTACAAAAACATTTAAAAAATAATTTGAATTTTGAAAGCTAGTGAAGAACTTACTAACCACAAGCTTTTTTATATACTAAAACTATAAAACATGATGAATTACAATAAATAAATAAAAAAAATGTATTACATACATTAATGAAAAATAATGTTTTAATTAATATATACCAGGGGAATAGTCGGTATATCTGCGTATCCGCACATTTGTCATATATATAAAAGAAGAAAATAAATATTCAATACTATAAACTCCATAACATATGTTGCATAGATAAGATTTAGTAAATAATTTGATTTAAGGAAGTTACAAGTTCAATAAGAATAAGGTGTAACAACAATGACACTCTCCTCAGGGGCAAAATCATTTTGAGAAAATTCTTTTTATGAAAATACAACACAAAAAATATTTTTAAAAATGTATGATCAAAGCGGTATTATTTGTTTCAAATGATTACAAAAAAAAAAAAAAAAAACAATTAGAAAATTTAAAACGGAGAAAAACAAAAACATATATACATAGATATGTATATCATTTATTATTGTGTCTGTTTTCTGTTGCTTCAGCGTAACATTTTTATTATTATTTATTTAAATTTAAAAACAAAATTAAATGTTAAGTCATAAACAGATAAGAGAGTCCCAAATTGCAAAAGAACTCACCTCGCGTTGTGACCCAACAGGATGATATTTCTGTAAATATAATGAAATATCGAAAAGTTTACGAATAAAATAACTAAGTATAACCAGTATGTAAAAATCTTCTTTAAATTACTTCACAAAAAAAATAAGCATCAAACATAACACTTAAACTTGAAATATATAATATGTTTAAACAACGCATACAGTGGTAAAAAATAATTAAAAACGAACTTTTTCTTATGAGACAAGGCTTATAATTTTATTTGTATTAATACAAATTTTGGGTTTTAAATTTGTATTTTATTAATTTTTCATTCAACATTATATTTAAAATAAAAGAAATTAATTTTATTTAAAAAAAAAAAAAATACGATGTTTCTTCAAAAAAATGCTGGAAATATAATTAGAAACAATTAGATTATGTGAGTGTTGCGGTATAACGTAATACATTTAAGGATTTTTTGTACACATTTACTTAATTTTTTGTTGGGTAACCTCTATTTTTTTAGCACTGCTTAACACCGTCGGGGTAAACTGTCAAGGTAGAAATGGCTGTCCTGCTTCGCGCAGGACACAATTAGCGCTGAGTGCGCCGTTTTGATAGTAAACTGTCAAGCAAGCCCTGTCATCTCTTCAATGGAATGTTTTTCAATGCTTCCTCAATGTTTTTAAATAAATCATCAGAATTTTAAAAAACTTTTCTTTTCCAATACCCTTTTTACATCTGTTCAGAAGTTCTTAATCGTATTGAGATTCAGACTTTGAGCTGGTCACTTAAGATCTTGCACATTTGCATCCTCAAACGAACGCTTTACAAGACGTGAAGTGTGCTTAGGATCGTTGTCCTGCTGGAAAATGTATGATACCGGCAAAAATTCAAATGCATAGGACTCCATATCGTTTTCCGGGTTGCTCTTATAGTGGAACTAATGCATTCCTTGCTTAATGAGAACAATTGGAACAACCCCATGCCAAGAAAATGCTCCCAAAAGTATGACATTATTGCCACCGTGGTTTATGGTTTTGATTGTGTATTAAGGATCAAGTTATTTATTTATTGGTTGCCGCACATAATAATTTTCTATCCGATCCAAAGCTTTTAAATTTGGATTCGTAGCTTTAGAACACTTTTTTTCGAAATAAAAGTGGTTTTTTACATGAGTTTTTGACACGCATGGTTTCTTGCGAGCAATGCATCCTCGCAAACCTGCTACAGTACAGCTTTTACTTCTTGAATTTATTTAAACAAAATACGATTGTTTCTAATAATATTTCCAATAATTTAATAATTTTACTTCCAATATCATTGAACGCGAGCATTTTGAGAAAATTTGAAATATAAATAAATTCGACATTGCAAAAAAGTGAGAACTGATCAAAGTTATAACGGTTTTTATCAAATGTGTAACCTATTTTTTAATTGTTATAAATTGAAAATGACGAAACAAAACACAATTCTTCTATTTTTCATCATTAATAATTATTTTTCCACCACTGCATTTGCAGATATGAAACTAAATTGTTAATTTATAAAAATACAAAACTACATGCCGAAAGTTGATGGTAAAAAGCTGATAGTACAGCAAAATAAGGGTTTCATCTAGGAATGAGAGATAGTAAGCTTTACACTCGTTTATACCTTTCTACCATTTGAACGTTCGTTCGTTCGAAATTCCTCTGTTCGTCCTTCATAATCTTCATATCTCAAGAAATAACAGATATTGAGTTCAGGTAAAATTTAAAAAAAAAATCATTTTTTTAAACAAAAAAATAGGAACATACAACAATTATTTCATCTAAATTGGTTAAGCGGTCCCAATAACTTTACGGAAAACAACTTTGTTGATAAGTAGTCAGTGTGGGTTGCATCTCAGCCTTTTTTTGGTTTTGATAATAAATAAGGCTCATATACTGATAAGTTGAAGATTAGACAACTAATTAAAAGTTTACACACTTAAAGAAAAAACATTTTTTATTTATAAAAATACAAAAATTGTAGCAAATTGTATGCTTGAAAAAGTTAGTGAAGGATTAAAATCTTAAGAGGTGTTGAAACGCTTGGCAAACCATAGCATACGATGCAGATACGAGGTCTTATGACGCATTTTACGCAGCGTTAAGAACAACAGATGGAAGATATGTATATAAAAGAGTTTAAAGCTTACTATATCTCATTCTAAAGTTGACTCCTTTTTTCGCCTCATTTGGATGAACTATGGCTCAAAACAAAGCAAAACAAAAATATAAACATAATTGAATGTATAGTTTATTTGTATGTTAAAATTTTTCCTTTTTCTATATATTGTAATGTGTATACACTCTTTATCTCTTTCAATAATAAGGGGCAACATCTAGTGGTAGTAATAGGAGAACTCGCTTCTTTAAGCATCGAGAAACCTCTAGTGGCTAATAGGAGAACTCGCTTCTTAAGCATCGAGAAACATCTAGTGGCTTAGAGGGGAACTTATTCAGCGCATACAAGAACCTCGAAAGGGGTAAGCATCTAGTGATAAAGTGGAGAACTTCGTTAAGCATCGAGAACAACCTCGTAGATTCTCGAACCGATTGGAGGTATATAAATAGGCGCTTGGAAGCGAAGCGGTTCATTATGGATTGTGAATTGCTGTAAAGTAAAGACTGTGTTTAAAAGTAAAGACTGTGTTTGAAACGTAATAATTGAGTGTTCAATAAATAAGTTTATATCGATTTAAATAAAGAAAATTTGTGTTTTTATTTACGAAGTGTGAATAAGTTTTAATTATCGGACCAAGCCGAATATTACATTGGTGTCAGAATAAGGGATTAAAACTTATTGAGAATAAAAACAGTGAGCAGTGATTGAACTATTTTGTGTGAATTAGTGAAGTTAAAAATAAATACAAAATGAGTAAAGTTTTGAAAGACTTAACTGTCCCTGAGCTAAAGGCCGAACTAAGCAAACGTGGCTTAAGTGGGACAGGCGTAAAAACCGAACTCGTTAAACGGCTGCAGGAATATCTGGAGCAGCAAAATGAAGACCCAGATACGTTTGCTTTCGAATTAGAAGCAAAAGTGGAAGAGGTAAATGCAAATGTTGCTTTATCTAACATGATGTCACTTCTTTTAAAAATTTGAAGAAAATAAAAATGATGTCCTGAAACAACTAGAAGCCCAAAGAAGCGACCAAAAGCAAGAACAGCAGAATGTCCTAAAACAACTAGAAGCTCAAAGAAGTGACCAAAAACAAGAGCAGCAGAATGTCCTCAAACAACTAGAAACTCAAAGGAATGATGTCCTAGAGCGATTCGACGAACAGAAAAACCTTTTAGAAGGCAGGTTTGCTGACTTCGAAGAGAAAATCAAAACTGTCGACGAGCGCGTCGAAAAACAAAATGCACGTTTCGAGAAAATTGACGAACAAATCGAAACCATCACAAATGAACTAGAAAAAGTGCGAAAGATGAAAGCTCGAGAACCTTCTGGTGAGTGCTCAAGGAAGAGAGAAGTGAATCCTCCAAGCTTTGACGGGCAGATTCCGTGGTCAATCTACAAGAAACAGTTTGAAGCAGCAGCGTTAACAAACGGCTGGGACGATCACGAAAAATACATTGCTCTTACGCTTGCTTTAAGAGTATCTGCTGCTGAACTGCCACAAACCATCCCAGCAGAGAAAAGTGGTGACTTCACAGTTCTGGTAAACGCAATCGAACAGCGGTTTGGGGATAGCCACATGACAGAAGTCTTTCGAGTTCAGCTTAACAACAGGACACAGAAAAGAGGTGAAACTCTGCAGCAGCTTCAGGCAGATATCGAGCGATTGGTTCACCTGGCATATCCAAAAGCTGGTAACGAGATAATAAATCAACTTGCTGTTGAAGCCTTTGTGAGAGCTGTGGGCGATATAAATCTCCAAAGGGCTATCCGCACTGCCGGAAAGCGAACATTACCAGAAGCATTGGCTTTCGCTCTGACGATGGAAGCTGCAGAACAAGCTTCCCAAAACGTGCATCGCATAAGAGAAATAGAAGTCCAAGAATGTTCTTGTCAGAAGGCTACTGTGGAAAGGAGTCAGCGAGACGGACCAGCACGATGCTGGAACTGCAATAAGACTGGGCATCTACAGCGACAGTGCAGATTACCACGAAGAAGAACCACATGCCAACACTGTGGAAATAGAAGTAATTCAACCGTTCAAAGCAACACCAATAACGTTGCTTCCGGAGTTGTTTCCCACCCGGGAAACGAATAAGAACCAACTTCGAGGGGCAGAAGCTGGTTTCTGGTATCGATGGCCCCAGAAACGACATCCAGGTTTCTCAAACGAAACGTGACAACAAGAGCCTGACCGTGGAAGCAAGTATAAACGGCAACAAATGTGTGGCTACCATTGACACCGGTGCCACGGCGTCCATCGTACGGCAAGACCTCGTCAAGAAGGCATGGCTCCACAACACCAACAGCTATCGTCTAAGGACTGCAACTGGAGAGGCCGCAAAAGTTATGGTGAGGTACGTCTTAAGATTCGGATAGCAGAGTTGGAATTCTCTCACCCGTTCCTGGTAGCAGATATATGCGACGAGTGCATTGTCGCCATCGATTTCATGAAAGATAATGGAGTGACATTGGACATCGGGAACCAAGTCCTGAAATATCGAAACATCGAGATTCCGATGATATATGGGACTAACTCGTATGAGACCTCGTCATCTGTGAAAACCGTCATCAAAGAAGATCTCACTTTGCCTGCTTCTTCAGAAGTATTCGTGTGGACGAAATTGAAGGGTAAGCCTGGCAGCCATCGATACCTCATGGTCGAACCAGCATCTGTAAAGTCCTCCCAAAACGTCACCATTGGGAAGACTCTTGTGAGACCATTTAAGAACATGGTTCCGGTACGAATACTGAACATCAAGCCGTATGAAGTTAAGCTTAGAAAAGGTGAGATTGTCGGACAATGCGAATCTGTATCAGCGATAACAAGGATCAACGAAGAAGAGTCAAAGCAATCCTTGAAGTCCGAAGAGCTGAACTCCATAAAGACGAACATTCTCAAGTCATCTAATCTTGGCCACCAACAACGAAGAACTGCAGAAGGTCTCCTCGAAGAATTTGCAGACATCTTTTCATCATCGGAAGGGAAATATGGCAGAACGCAACTGGTGCAACATCGAATCAATACCGGGGATGCAAGGCCGATTCGTCAACCTGCAAGACGCCTTCCACTAGCCAAACAAGGTGAGGTTGAAGAACTGATAACCACTATGAAGGGAGAAGGTCTGATCGAAAACTCTAAAAGCCCTTGGGCGTCTCCAGTGGTCCTGGTAAAGAAGAAAGACGGATCAACCCGCTTTTGCGTGGACTATCGAAGGTTGAATGATGTGACCAAGAAGGATAGCTACCCTCTGCCTAGGATCAGTGATACTCTGGATGCAATGGAAGGAGCACAATGGTTCTCAACTTTGGACTTGAAAAGTGGTTACTGGCAAGTCGAAATCCATCCTGAAGACAAAGAAAAGACAGCATTCTCAACAGGAAACGGATTGTGGCAGTTCAAAGTGATGCCTTTTGGACTTTGCAATGCTCCAGCGACTTTTGAGCGCCTAATGGAATGCGTCCTGCAAGGACTCACATGGAAATCTTGCCTGGTCTATTTGGATGACGTCATAGTATACGGGAAAACATTTGACGAACACTGTACAAATCTGAGAGCCGTGTTTCAAAGACTTCGAGAAGCCCACCTCAAGCTTAACCCAGAAAAGTGTTCACTCTTCAAAACCGAAGTAAAATATCTGGGACATATCATCTCATCCCAAGGAGTAAAAACGGATCCTGATAAGGTTGACACCGTGAAGAATTGGCCAACACCACAGGACAAACACCAACTCCGAAGCTTTCTGGGTCTAGCCACCTACTATAGGCGCTTTGTGAAGGACTTAGCTGGAATCGCCAAGAGTCTACATCAGCTAACGGAAAAGGGAAAGCAGTTTAGATGGTCAGGTGAATGCGAGCGCAGCTTTCAAGAGCTCAAGCAACGCTTGTGTAATGCACCAGTGCTGACCTACCCAACTCCAGGAAAACCGTTCATAATTGATGCTGATGCGAGCAATGTCGGGATAGGTGCTGTACTATCGCAGGTACATAATGGCGAAGAAAAGGTGATTGCTTATTACAGCAAGGTACTCTCGAAGTCGGAAAGAAATTATTGTGTGACCAGAAGAGAACTTCTTGCACTGATTTTGGCAACAAAGCACTTCCATAAGTATCTCTATGGACAGAAGTTTCTTCTCGGAACTGACCATGGAGCACTTAACTGGCTTTTGAATTTCAAGAAACCAGAGGGTCAAGTGGCAAGGTGGATTGAGAGGCTGCAGACGTACGATTACGAAATTCAACATCGGAAGGGGAAGCTTCACTCAAATGCAGATGCACTGTCTCGGAGACCATGTAAACAAGACTGTAAGCATTGTAGACGACAAGAAGAAAGAGAAGTGGTTACTGTCCAACGAACCAGAGCCGATCCCATTTATGGCTGGAGCAACGACGAGTTGAGGAAGGCTCAACAAGAAGACTCAGATATCGAACCCATCCTCGCTTGGAAGGAACACCAGGAAAAACCAGAATGGGCTGATATCTCCGATAGAAGTCCGACTCTGAAGGCCTATTGGGCACAGTGGGACTCGTTTCATGTCCAAGAGGGTGTCCTTCGACGTAAATGGGAATCAGCAGATGGAAAGTCTTATGTAATGCAGCTAGTCTTACCGAGATCGAAGGTTATGGATGTTCTGCGAGAGATGCATGGTGGAGTTTCGGGAGGTCATCTAGGAGTGAACAAGACGCTAGAAAAGGTTCGACAACGATTTTACTGGCTACATGCAAGGGAAGATGTCGAGAAGTGGTGCCGAAAATGTGATACCTGTGCTGCCACCAAAGGCCCGAACAAAAGGAACCACAGCCAAATGCAGCAGTATAATGTCGGAGCACCCTTCGAAAGGATTGCAGTAGACGTGGCGGGTCCATTTCCGGAAACAAATAATGGGAATCGTTATATTCTGGTCGTCATGGATTACTTCAGCAAGTGGCCTGAAGCATACGCCATTCCAAATCAAGAAGCCAAAACAGTCGCAGACCAAATTGTCTTCAACTGGGTGAGCAGATTCGGCGTTCCATTAGAACTGCATTCCGACCAGGGAAGGAATTTTGAATCAAACATATTTCAGGAAGTTTGTGGGCTTCTTGACATCAAGAAGACAAGAACAACACCACTTCACCCACAATCTGATGGCATGGTCGAACGATTCAACCGAACCCTGAAGGAACATCTTTGCAAAGTTGTGGACGACAACCAGCGAGATTGGGATCGTCACATTCCACTGTTTTTGATGGCGTATCGAAGTGCAAGACATAGCTCAACTGGTCATACACCGTCTGAGATTTTGATGGGAAGGAACATCACACTGCCGAGCGAAATAAAATTTGGATGCCCCACATCGGAACCGCAAGCCGAGGATGACTACATTGATGACCTCAGAGAAAGACTCCTTCAGATCCACGACAATACCAGGTTGAAAATAAAGATGTTCAGTGACCGAATGAAGACACGCTACGATATACGAGCGACAACAACAGAGTTCCAAGCAGGGGATCGGGTGTGGCTTTACAATCCCCATCGACAAAAAGGATTGTCACCGAAACTTCAACGGGACTGGGAAGGTCCATATACAGTCATTACAAAAATCAACGATGTCGTGTACCGGATACAAAAGGGAGTCAGAGGAAAACCTAAAGTTGTACATCGCGACCGGCTACATCGCTACAGTGGTGATGAGAACGATGGATTTGTTCGGGACGATCAATCCTAAGGAGGGGGCAATGTAATGTGTATACACTCTTTATCTCTTTCAATAATAAGGGGCAACATCTAGTGGTAGTAATAGGAGAACTCGCTTCTTTAAGCATCGAGAAACCTCTAGTGGCTAATAGGAGAACTCGCTTCTTAAGCATCGAGAAACATCTAGTGGCTTAGAGGGGAACTTATTCAGCGCATACAAGAACCTCGAAAGGGGTAAGCATCTAGTGATAAAGTGGAGAACTTCGTTAAGCATCGAGAACAACCTCGTAGATTCTCGAACCGATTGGAGGTATATAAATAGGCGCTTGGAAGCGAAGCGGTTCATTATGGATTGTGAATTGCTGTAAAGTAAAGACTGTGTTTAAAAGTAAAGACTGTGTTTGAAACGTAATAATTGAGTGTTCAATAAATAAGTTTATATCGATTTAAATAAAGAAAATTTGTGTTTTTATTTACGAAGTGTGAATAAGTTTTAATTATCGGACCAAGCCGAATATTACAATATGTATATGGAAATAGGAAATTTTAAAAAAGTTTTAAAAATAACACACACGATAAAGTATAATGATTCATTCAGATCAGATTGAAACTTACAAAAATCGCAATAATCTATATACAGGGTGTCCCGTAAGTAATGGATAACCCTGAAATGCCGCATAGTAGACTTTATGACCGTCCTGAAAACTGATAAAAAAAAGTTCTATCCCAACCACAAGAAAAGTTATATGCATTTTTTTGTTCAGTGCATTATTGTTTTTCTTACTTTACATTTTTGAATACCACGACTACAAGTGAATGAGTTCCATCATTTTTTTTTTGCAGGAATATTTTACATTACTTGTGCCAACACATAAGTAGAAGAAAATTATTATAACTGTTAGACTTCTTAGAGACAAAAATTATTTAACATTGAATTTCAATGCAAAATGTGAAAACAAATAATTTTTGAAAAAGTTAAATCATAGCTGGTATAAAAAAAATGCATGAATACCTGAGTGGCCAACTATTTTAAAAATATGCGCGTTAAATGCAGATTTCAAAATGGTATTACTTTTTATTATATCTAGAGTCAATAGCAATTTATTGGTAAAAATCTGCAATACTAGAGTAAATTTAGCAAAAACAAAAGTTTTCAAAATTAGCACAGTAAACGTGAAAATAATACCAAGCGTTGAACATAGCAGATTTTTGATTTATTGGCTGTTTCTACGATGTTGTCCTAATGATAAATCCCAATGCGTGCGTCGTGCTATTGCTCGGATTGATACTGTAGGATCTCGGTCAAGTTCCGCAAGAACTAAGTCTTCGGTATCTCCTCGAGGGGGTCGTCCCACGCCAGCACCACCAACACCACTACCAGGCAGCCTTCCTTCCGAGAAACAGCTATGGACTCTAATAAACACTCGATAATCCGGGTGACGTGCGTTAGGGTACCTTTCCCTATACAGAGTCGCAGCTTCGTTTGCGTTGCCTTTGCACTCTCCATAAATGAAATGCATGTTTGCATGTTCTTGTGCAGAATACAGAATACGTAGCATCGAAAAAGTTCAATCAAACGTCTTAATTATCAAAAAGGAGGTTCAGGAAAACAGCTATTTAGACCGTTAATTTTTCTGAAGAATGAACAATAAAACGATATAAATAAGTGTTCGTCGTGGTCTTAATCTTATGAATTAAGATCAAATTACAAAAACTTTAATTCAAAATTTAAAAAACTTACGATTTTATGCGTTCTCACTTTCTCAGGATCTTGCAATTTACTATTCAAAAAGCCCAATTAAAATTGAATCAGAAGACTTTTTGTTTGGAGAAAATAACAAATAAACTAATAGCAACCAACAAAATATTTGATGGGTTTGTTAAAGCCCAATAGAAAACAAGCTTGAAAATGTAACCGTTTTTTGCACTTTTTTGACATTTTTATCAATAATGCATTCGGCCCTAGAAGTTGAAAGCTTGGATTTATCATTAGGACAACATCGTAGAAACAGCCAATAAATCAAAAATCTGCCCGGTTCAACGCTTGGTATTATTTTCACGTTTACTATGCTAATTTTGAAAAATTTTGTTTTTGCTAAATTTACTCTAGTATTGCAGATTTTTACCAATAACTTGCTATTGACTCTAGATATAATAATAAGTAATACCATTTTGAAATCTGCATTTACCGCGCATATTTTTAAAATAGTTGGCCACTCAGGTATTCATGCATTTTTTTTATACCAGCTATGATTTAACTTTTTCAAAAATTATTTGTTTTCACATTTTGCATTGAAATTCAATGTTAGATAATTTTTTTCTCTAAGAAGATAAAAAAAGTTATGAGCTGCTGATAAGACGTGTATTTGATCCGGTGACAAACATACTTTTTTTCTGATCGATAAACGCATTCAACCTCGCTAGTTTTTGTGTCTTCTTGTGCATAAGCTGATTTGCTGTTTGTATAAAGTTCTTTTTGGGCAAAAGTGCTTACATTTTAAATAATATTTGCCTAAATAAATGTGTAATAAAAGTGGAAAAATATTCTTTTGCTTCCTTTGTGCAAATTATTTAACGAATCTTTAAGTAATTTTCTTGACTCTGCTCTCAAACTTATTAAAGTCCAATACATTAACGTTTATCTAATACTCACCCATGCCTTCAAACCCATCTAAACGACCGCGCACTTTGAATTCCACACCCATAAATTCGCCCAAAAGCTTATCATCTCGTAAAATCCTAACACCTAAGAACACTCCGACATCAATAAAAATCATGGATAAGACATGGATGGATGAAAAACTTCGTCAACAAAGCGAGTTTATTGTTTCACTTCTGTCAAAAAAACTCGAAGAGTCAGAAAAAAAAATAACTGAAGAACTCGGCCGTGAAATTAATAAAATCAAAACTAGTGTCCAGGAAATAAATAATCGTGTTGTAATATTAGAAACCGCCAAAACCGAAATTAAATCAGATATCGACTCTCTAAACACCGAAATAAGTACTATCAAAATATCACTAGCTAAAGTTACCACCGAATGTACGAGCACTAGATCTTGTTTAATTGAAAACTCTAATCAAATCAATAATGTAAACAATAACTTTGATCACACCGCTGACGAATTATCGCTAGGGACGCCTTTATTTTTGGTATCCCGTGTTTACCTAACGAAAACCTCAAATCTATTTTCAATAGATTGATCTTCTGGGCAGTGACAGTAGTCTACTTTTAGGGGTTATTTATAGGCCAAATAGGAACATAGACTTTTCACCTCTTTTGTCAGTTATAGAAGAAGTCTCGTTGGGTTTCCCTAATATTGTATTATGCGGAGACTTCAATTGCAACTTATTGAATACCAATACTTTGACTGATAGCATGCGATCGCTCAGTTTAAGTCCAGTTAACACCACGAATCCAACTCATTTTTTTGATAGTGGGGCAACTCTGCTTGACTTGTTTTTTGTAAGTGACATAGACGATGTAGCCTTGTATGATCAACTTTCAAAACATAACTTAATTTTTTTAACAATCAAATTTAATCTCGAATATTCTGACAAAAAAATATCATACCGTGACTTCAAAAACATTAACTTTCAGTATCTTGAAGAGCATACTAGACTCATCAATTGGGAGAGTATATTTTCTATGCCCTCCACTTACGAACAATGGCAATTCTTAACAAATAATATCCAAACCCTTTTCGATACGCATGTTCCTTTGAAAACAAAAACTCTAAATTCTAATGATAAACCATGGTTCACGCAAAATATTAGACTGTTGATGCAACAACGAGATAATGCATATAACAACTGGAAGCGATATCGGTTGACCGAATTGCGACGTTTGTTTTGTTCACTACGAAACAAAGACACAGCTGAAATCTGTTTAGCCAAATCTCAAATTTTGTCTAATCAACTGAGTTCTTCTTTAAACGGACGTAAATTGTGGAGGAACTTGCGAAACGTTGGTATTGGTAAGGCAAGAAATATGCCTACTAACGATGTTGATGTAAACTCACTTAATAAAACTTTCATCTCAGTTCCATCAATCGGGGCGACTTTCTCTGATAATATTTCATTTAGGGAACATTTAGATCACTCTTGTTTCAGTTTTTGTTCGGTGGATGCTGCCGATGTTGTTGAAAGTCTGCTTTCAGTGAAGTCAAGTGCTGTCGGTCTGGACAATATTAACCCCAAATTTTTAAAAATAATCTTGCCAATTTTGTTGCCTTACATTACATACGCATTTAATACTATTTTGATGTCTGGAGTTTTTCCGGACATTTGGAAGTCAGCAAAAATCATACCACTTCCTAAAAATGCTAAGGGATCTGAATAGACCTATCTCAATTTTACCCTATTTGTCTAAAGTCTTTGAGAGAATTTTACAGGGACAAATCAACGCTTACCTTACAGCAAACTCTTTGCTCACTCCAAAACAATCTGGTTTTCGGAAGCAGCACAGCTGTACAACAGCACTACTTTGCGTGACTGAAGAAATAAGACAAGCGCTGGATAAGGATGATGTAACTTTCTTAGTCTTGCTCGACTTTTCTAAGGCTTTTGACACTATCAACCACGTAATTCTGTGTAAAAAACTTATGCAGCAGTTTAATTTTTCGGCAAGCTCTGCTAAGCTCGTTTATTCTTACTTGTCTAACAGAAAACAAGCAGTTCAAATTGGTGACTGTTTGTCTAGTTTTTTACCTATTTCGTCCGGTGTTCCTCAAGGGTCGATTTTGGGTCCTCTACTATTCTGTATCTATGTAAATGAACTTCCAGGTCTAATCAAAAACTGTTCCTATCATCTGTACGCCGACGACTTTTAAACTTTATTTCAGTTGTCCCCTGGGACTTATTGAGCATGGCGCCACTAATATCAATGAGGATCTTGATACTATTTCAAACTGGTCTCACTTAAATGGTCTTTTTTTGAACCCTAAGAAATCTAATGCATAGTAATCTCCAAAAAGATTCTTGATCTCTCTTACTTTCCTTCGATTTTGTTAAGTAATGTCCCCATTGAATATGTTGAAACTGCCAAAAATCTTGGTGTTAACTTTAATCGCTCTTTAACTTGGGACAACCATATAAATGGAATTATAGGCAAAGTTTATGGTGCCCTACGTACTTTATGGGTAACCCAGTATTTTACACCAGTAAACACACGCATGCTGCTTGCCAAGACCTTGTTATTACCAATTTTAATTTATGGTTGTGAACTATATTGCAATTGTTGTTATGAAAGTAAACGTAAACTTAATGTCACTTTTAACAATATTGTTCGCTATGTCTTTGGCTTACGAAGATATGATCGTGTATCCAATTTTGCTACCCTGCTGCTTGATATGACCTTTGATAACTACCTTAAACTTCGTAGTTTGTTGCTATTCGCTGATGTACTGCTTACACACCAACCACAATACTGTTTTGACAAGATAAATTTCCCTACCTCTAGTAGATCTCGTCAATTGATTCATCCTCGCTTCACATGTTTAACATCTGAACGTCAATTCTTTATAAACTCAGTCCGACTCTGGAACTCTCTTCCTCGCGCTATTACGGAAATCCAAAACGCAACAAGAATTAAAAAGGCTCTTAAAGATCATTTTTCACATAGCATTTAAAAACTTGAATTATTTTTTGCAAATGTATATTTCTGATACTCTAACTTGTTCTTTTTTCTTTTTTCGCATTACTTAGTTTCAATCGTGTATTATAATATTAGATACTGAATTATTAGCTTGCTCTATTAATTTGTATTATTAGCTTGTAACTATTTTATAAGATATTGTATCTTACAGTTATTAAGTATTCACGAATAAATTAAATGAAATGAAATGAAATGAGAAGTCCAATAGTTATAATAATTTTCTTCTACTTATGTGTTGGCACAAGTAATGTAAAATATTCCTGCAAAAAAAAAATGATGGAACTCATTCACTTGTAGTCGTGGTATTCAAAAATGTAAAGTAAGAAAAAAAATAATGCACTGAACAAAAAAATGCATATAACTTTTCTTGTGGTTGGGATAGAACTTTTTTTTATCAGTTTTCAGGACGGTCATAAAGTCTACTATGCGGCATTTCAGGGTTATCCATTACTTACGGGACACCCTGTATATAAAAATCAATGCCACTTTTCGTTAAAAGAAAATTAAAAAAAAGTCTTGAAAAAGTGTAAAATCAACATCTTTCTATACTCCCATATACAAACAATTTGTACTTATACTTAAAAGCCAATTTGAACCTTTGACAAAACAATCAAACAAAAGACAAAAAAAGTAATATTAGTTCTGTCAAACAAATTTAATGTCATCATATGCCATTTCATTTTATCAGCGATAATTATTGCTTTGTTGTGTTTATATTTTCCAAAATATTGTTGAGTTATTGCTTTGTGTTTATATTTTCCAAAATATTGTTGAGTTGTTGAGTGAAGGTAAAATGCCACGAGCAAGACGACCAAACATAGGCCGGCGAACGAGTAATGCAAATCAATTGGCATTATTAAGACGATCTCAGATTACAGATGAACGCGCACAAGCTAATGCATCGCAGCGTGAACGTACTGCACAGAATAGATCTGTTGAATCTGTACCTGTACTTAATCACGAATACGTCGTGCTGTTTTGGATGAAGTGCTGCTTTTAATTACAATACAATAGTCAGATTGATTATATCATGTGCGGATACATTGGAATGATGGACGCATATGTCTACCATTCCAATATGTGATGCGGCTAACTTTCCAGGTGAAACGCCCGGAATGTGTTGTGCTAATAGCAAAGTGAGATTGCCAACATTGGAAACTCCACCCGAACCATTGTATTCATTTATTTTTGGTACATCTCGAACGTCGAAGCAGTTTTTGAGTAATATTCAACAATACAATTCGGCATTTCAAATGACTTCTTTTGGTGCTACTAAAATTATTAGAGATAATTTTATGCCGACTTTTTAGGTAAATACATCAACACTATTGTCCCATGTTTATATCAATCTGAATCATAAAGTCTTACAAATTCTGATTCAACATCTACCTAAAATTGCATACATGTTACAGATTCAGGGCCAGATTTATCATCAAGCTCGTTCGTTATTGCCATACCCCGACGCTGATCATCAATTTTTGCAAATTTATTTTATTGGTGATGAAAATCGTGAATTGGATCAACGTTGTGCAATAGTTTCAAATACAAGACGAGAAATTATTCGTGAGCTACAAAGGTTTTTCCATCAGCATAACGCATTATTTCAATTGTTCAAAATTGCTCTTGATCGTATGCCACCTGATAATCACAAAATTGTAATAGCACCAAATTGAATATTCAACAAAATCATGTACATATATGACACAATCATGCAAGCCGTTTCCAATAATACAGGCGGATTATATTTCTTGGATGCACCTGGTGGTACAGGCAAAACTTTCGTTGTATCATTGATTTTAGCGACTATTCGATCGGAACAGAAAATTGCATTGGCACCTGCATCTTCGGGAATTGCTGCTACATTATTAGAAGGTGGTCGGACCGCACACTCTGCATTAAAACTGCCTTTGAATGTACACTGTATAGTCCAGTCAAATTAGACGAAAAAAGGGGTTCAGCTCGGAAAAATTCCCACCTAGCTGAATTTTGGTACACATCTTTTTTATATTGTTGTTAACAATGTGTAAAAAGTCGACCTCGATATCATGTACGCGTCAAAGGTTATTCGAGGTCAAAGGTCACGGAATTAGCCTTTTTTTTAATATCTCGTTTTTATTGGTCGTACAAAAAAAAGTTCTAGACACAAATTGTAGAGGAGGTAATTATCTACAAAAATGGTCTTATAACATTTTCACGTCAAGTTGATAGTTTTTCCGTTATAAGGCCAACAAAGTGTACACTTTTAATGAAATATGATTTTTTCGCTAAAAACAAGTAGCCTTTGCGTTAATATCTCGCTTCATACTGTTTGTACAATAAAAAGTCTCGAAAAAAAATTGTAGAGGACAAAATTATCTACAAAATGGTTATATATGTATGTATATATATCCAATCGCACTTGCGCTATACAAATTTTAATGTTTACCATACAAAATTACAATAATTTATAATATTACATCATATTATAATAACGATAATAAGAATGCATTCGTTTTATGCAAGATGTATATGTAGGTAAATGTCCATCGTCTCTATCATTGCTATCGTTTTTTAATGTTTGTAATCCACTTCTGCAGACTGTATAACGGCGACGACGAACCGAATTCCGCTGTCAGGCAGGATGATCCATTCAACATAGACGACGAAAGCCAACAATCCCGTCCTCCCGACTTAGACGAAGTAAAGATTGCCATATCTAAGCTTAAGTCTAATAAAGCCGCTGGAGCAGATGGCTTGAATGCCGAGCTCTTTAAAGCAGCTGGAGATAAGTTGGTTAGGAGCATGCACCAACTTATCTGTAAGATATGGTCGGAAGAAAGCATGCCCGATGAATGGAACCTCAGTATTGTTTGCCCGATCCTGAAAAAAGGAGACCCTCTAAACTGCACCAACTATAGAGGAATCAGTCTACTTAACATCGCCTACAAAATCTTCTCTGCCGTAATACGTGAACGTCTAAAGCCCATCGTCAACAACCTGATAGGTCCTTATCAGTGTGGTTTTAGACCAGGAAAGTCCACAGTCGATCAAATATTCACATTACGGCAGATCCTGGAAAAACCCCAAGAACACCAAATCGACACCCACCATCTTGTCATCGATTTCAAGGCCGCATATGACAGCATCTACAGAGACGAGCTGTATAGAGCCATGTCTAGTTTTGGCATCCCTGCCAAACTCGTCCGTTTGTGCAGGATGACCACGGAGAATTCACGCTGCTCCATAAATGTTGGAAACAACTTAACAGAACCTTTCGATGTCAAAAAAGGTTTTAGACAAGGTGATGTGCTGTCATGCGATTTTTTAACATCGTACTTGAAAGAATAGTGCAAAGCTAACACGTCAACACTAGAGGCACTATCTTTCAAAAGTCTGTCCAATTACTAGCATATGCTGATGACATTGACATAATCGGAAGAACTCAGCGTGATGTCAATGGGTCTTTTTTTTGTAAACGCAGAAAACAATACCAGCGCTGAGATCAAACGAAGAATAACTCTTGCTAACCGCTGTTTCTTTGGGCTAAGAAAGCAATTGAGTGGAAAATTCCCTTATCATCCCCGTCCTGCTATACGGTGCAGAAGCATGGACTATGACAAAAGCGGATGAAAGCACCTTGGGTCGTTTCGAGAGATAAGTTCTTCGTGTGATCTACGGTCCCGTATGCATCGAAGGGGAATGGAGGAGAAGATGGAACGACGAGCTGTACGGGCTGTACAGCGACGTAGACTTAGCCAGAAAAATAAAAGTCCAACGACTAAGATGGCTGGGTCACGTAGAGCGCCTGGAAACCAATGCTCCGGCCCGGAAAGTCTCCGAATCCACACCCACAGGACAGCGTAGTAGAGGAAGACCGCGGATCAGGTGGCGCGCACAAGTGGAAAGTGACCTCACCCAACTTGGAGCGCGAAACTGGAGACATCTAGCTAGGGACCGAGCTAGATGGAGAAGTTTGTTGGGTGAGGCCCTAGTTCACGCAGGATTGTAGCGCCACCTTAAGTAACTAAGTAATCCACGCTCGACATTTACAGTTTCACCGACCGATAGCGAGTTTTCACATATAAAACAATTACCCGCCATTTAGTTGGTTATGTAATATAAGCAGTACTTGTAAAAAAATTCAGAACTCACAAAAAACACAATATACACGTGACAACGTTCGTACGGACCGAACACAACTAAATACTCATCTACTGCAGCGGGCCGGTCCGGCATATGAATGTCGAAGACAGCTGCGTCTATTGTTACTAAAAAAGGTCGACCTAGTCCTTACAAATACTATATATGTACATACAGGGTGTCCAAAATATTTGATGGGTTTGTAAAAGCCCAATAGAACAGGTAAAATTCAAAACAAGCTCGAAAATGTAACCGTTTTTTGTACTTTTTTGACATTTTTATCAATAATGCATTCGGCCCTAGAAGTTGAAAGCTTGGATTTATCATTAGGACAACATCGTAGAAACAGCCAATAAATCAAAAATCTGCTATGTTCAACGCTTGGTATTATTTTCACGTTTACTGTGCTAATTTTGAAAACTTTTGTTTTTGCTAAATTTAATCTAGTATTGCACATTTTTACCAATAACTTGCTATTGACTCTAGATATAATAATAAGTAATACCATTTTGAAATCTGCATTTAACGCGCATATTTTTAAAATAGTTGGCCACTCAGGTATTCATGCATTTTTTTTATACCAGCTATGATTTAACTTTTTCAAAAATTATTTGTTTTCACATTTTGCATTGAAATTCAATGTTAAATAATTTTTTTCTCTAAGAAGTCCAACAGTTATAATAATTGTCTTCTACTTATGTGTTGGCACAAGTAATGTAAAATATTCCTGGAAAAAAAAATTATGGAACTCATTCACTTGTAGTCGTGGTATTCAAAAATGTAAAGTAAGAAAAAAAATAATGCACTTAACAAAAAAATGCATATAACTTTTCTTGTGGTTGGGGTAGAACTTTTTTTTATCAGTTTTCAGGACGGTCATAAAGTCTACTATGCGGCATTTCAGGGTTATCCATTACTTACCGGACACCCTGTATATGTACAACCTGTTACCCCCCAACCACCCAGTTCGCCGTCTGGCATCCAGACGACAGTAATATGTACTATGTACCTACATATACAATACATCTTGCATAAAACGAATGCATTCTTAATATCGTTATTATAATATGATATAATCTATACTATTATATAAAAGCGAAACCATTTTAAAGTTCGTAACGCATGATCTCAGAAAGTAGTCAACGGATTTATTTGAAATATATTTTATTATTTTCTATATTGTTATGAGAGTGTTTATGGCTTTAATTTTTTTTCATTAATTATTTGTCAAACTTAAATATTATTAATTTTACATTTTTTGTCCATTTTTTTTTCATTAGTTGACTTATACAACCACTCATATCTTAAAACCTATACAATAATCGACAAAGATTAGCATTGCTTCATAAAGTCAATATTGTTGCGCAAATTTTAAGCCTAAAATCACTTCTAAGCTAAACATACAACCTGAGAAATAAATAAAAACAAATTATAAAATTATAAACTTTTTGAATTTATTTTATCCAGGAAATTAGATTCCATCACAATCGCGAGGTCGCTGCTTTGTTTCATTTCATTATCATTCCAACATTTTTAATTTTCTTTTCTTCCCATGCTCTTTCTCTCTTAATATGTGTTCCATTTAATAGTTACGTTTTTTCTCTTACATACCTACCTACATATTCAATTTTTCTGTATTGTATAGTTCATCAACTAACCTACACACACACATTATTTTTTTGTTTCTCTAATTCTATCGTTAGGGCCGTCACATTGCTGAGTAGTGTGGGCTCTTTTTTTAAGTTACTATGGACATTTAATAAAAATAAATAAACAGTGCCGTGCACATGAAATGCCGATTTATCTAAAGAACAATTAGATCTTTTTTATTTTTCTGGTTCGAGGAAGTGAATAGATTATAATTCTTCCAATTTAAAAATAAAAAAAGTTCTATTATAATAGCTTGAATTACCAATTTTGTATCACTTCCTCGAACAATAAAACTGAAATTAAGTTAAAATTTTCTTTACAAATAACTCAAAGAAGGTACTTACAATGACTTCGATAAAAAGAGCACACAAATGTAGGTAGGTTAAGTCAGTTGCACTGCACTCAACATGAGCAGATGAATAAAAAAATGTGTCTATGGATATTTACACACGCATACCTATAGATGTATGAGAACATTAAAAACACAAATTTATTTTTTTTTACCGCAAACTATATTTTTCGGTTGCAAAAAAACGTTTCTAGGTATGAATAAAAGAAAGAAAAGAAGAAAATAGACACAAATTTCGTTCTGTTTTCAACTAAAAAATTGAAATTGTTTTGTATTTTGTTTGTTTTCACGTGCGGCTTGGCCTTTACTACGTAATATTTTACTTAAGTTTTTTTTTTTCTAAAGTGTTAATTTCGGTAAGGAAGTGTTTTTTGATTATAAACTAAAATTAATATTATTGTAGAAAATATGCTCAGTCCCATTGAGAAATTTTTTCATATGCTAATACTGATATTCAAAAAATGTTCGTGGTTACAATTTGCGAAGCAACGCGAGCACGGGTCGGCTAGTATTATATATTATTGTAATTTTGTATGGTAAACATTAAAATTTGTATAGCGCAAGTGCGATTGGATATATATATGTACGTACATATATAACCATTTTGTAGATAATTTTGTCCTCTACAATTTTTGTTGGAGACTTTTTATTGTACAAACAGTATGAAGCGAGATATTAACGCAAAGGCTACTTGTTTTTAGCGAAAAAATCATATTTCATTAAAAGTGTACACTTTGTTGGCCTTATAACGGAAAAACTATCAACTTGACGTGAAAATGTTATAAGACCATTTTTGTAGATAATTACCTCCTCTACAATTTGTGTCTAGAACTTTTTTTTGTACGACCAATAAAAAACGAGATATTAAAAAAAAGGCTAATTCCGTGACCTTTGACCTCGAATAACCTTTGACGCGTACATGATATCGCCAGAAAAATAAAAGTCCAACGACTAAGATGGCTGGGTCACGTAGAGCGCATGGAAACCAATGCTCCGGCCCGGAAAGTCTCCGAATCCACACCCACAGGACAGCGCAGTAGAGGAAGACCGCGGATCAGGTGGCGCGCACAAGTGGAAAGTGACCTCACCCAACTTGGAGCGCGAAACTGGAGACATCTAGCTAGGGACCGAGCTAGATGGAGAAGTTTGTTGGGTGAGGCCCTAGTTCACGCAGGATTGTAGCGCCACCTTAAGTAACTAAGTAATCCACGCTCGACATTTACAGTTTCACCGACCGATAGCGAGTTTTCACATATAAAACAATTACCCGCCATTTAGTTGGTTATGTAATATAAGCAGTACTTGTAAAAAAATTCAGAACTCACAAAAAACACAATATACACGTGACAACGTTCGTACGGACCGAACACAACTAAATACTCATCTACTGCAGCGGGCCGGTCCGGCATATGAATGTCGAAGACAGCTGCGTCTATTGTTACTAAAAAAGGTCGACCTAGTCCTTACAAATACTATATATGTACATACAGGGTGTCCAAAATATTTGATGGGTTTGTAAAAGCCCAATAGAACAGGTAAAATTCAAAACAAGCTCGAAAATGTAACCGTTTTTTGTACTTTTTTGACATTTTTATCAATAATGCATTCGGCCCTAGAAGTTGAAAGCTTGGATTTATCATTAGGACAACATCGTAGAAACAGCCAATAAATCAAAAATCTGCTATGTTCAACGCTTGGTATTATTTTCACGTTTACTGTGCTAATTTTGAAAACTTTTGTTTTTGCTAAATTTAATCTAGTATTGCACATTTTTACCAATAACTTGCTATTGACTCTAGATATAATAATAAGTAATACCATTTTGAAATCTGCATTTAACGCGCATATTTTTAAAATAGTTGGCCACTCAGGTATTCATGCATTTTTTTTATACCAGCTATGATTTAACTTTTTCAAAAATTATTTGTTTTCACATTTTGCATTGAAATTCAATGTTAAATAATTTTTTTCTCTAAGAAGTCCAACAGTTATAATAATTGTCTTCTACTTATGTGTTGGCACAAGTAATGTAAAATATTCCTGGAAAAAAAAATTATGGAACTCATTCACTTGTAGTCGTGGTATTCAAAAATGTAAAGTAAGAAAAAAAATAATGCACTGAACAAAAAAATGCATATAACTTTTCTTGTGGTTGGGGTAGAACTTTTTTTTATCAGTTTTCAGAACGGTCATAAAGTCTACTATGCGGCATTTCAGGGTTATCCATTACTTACCGGACACCCTGTATATGTACAACCTGTTACCCCCCAACCACCCAGTTCGCCGTCTGGCATCCAGACGACAGTAATATGTACTATGTACCTACATATACAATACATCTTGCATAAAACGAATGCATTCTTAATATCGTTATTATAATATGATATAATCTATACTATTATATAAAAGCGAAACCATTTTAAAGTTCGTAACGCATGATCTCAGAAAGTAGTCAACGGATTTATTTGAAATATATTTTATTATTTTCTATATTGTTATGAGAGTGTTTATGGCTTTAATTTTTTTTCATTAATTATTTGTCAAACTTAAATATTATTAATTTTACATTTTTTGTCCATTTTTTTTTCATTAGTTGACTTATACAACCACTCATATCTTAAAACCTATACAATAATCGGCAAAGATTAGCATTGCTTCATAAAGTCAATATTGTTGCGCAAATTTTAAGCCTAAAATCACTTCTAAGCTAAACATACAACCTGAGAAATAAATAAAAACAAATTATAAAATTATAAACTTTTTGAATTTATTTTATCCAGGAAATTAGATTCCATCACAATCGCGAGGTCGCTGCTTTGTTTCATTTCATTATCATTCCAACATTTTTAATTTTCTTTTCTTCCCATGCTCTTTCTCTCTTAATATGTGTTCCATTTAATAGTTACGTTTTTTCTCTTACATACCTACCTACATATTCAATTTTTCTGTATTGTATAGTTCATCAACTAACCTACACACACACATTATTTTTTTGTTTCTCTAATTCTATCGTTAGGGCCGTCACATTGCTGAGTAGTGTGGGCTCTTTTTTTAAGTTACTATGGACATTTAATAAAAATAAATAAACAGTGCCGTGCACATGAAATGCCGATTTATCTAAAGAACAATTAGATCTTTTTTATTTTTCTGGTTCGAGGAAGTGAATAGATTATAATTCTTCCAATTTAAAAATAAAAAAAGTTCTATTATAATAGCTTGAATTACCAATTTTGTATCACTTCCTCGAACAATAAAACTGAAATTAAGTTAAAATTTTCTTTACAAATAACTCAAAGAAGGTACTTACAATGACTTCGATAAAAAGAGCACACAAATGTAGGTAGGTTAAGTCAGTTGCACTGCACTCAACATGAGCAGATGAATAAAAAAATGTGTCTATGGATATTTACACACGCATACCTATAGATGTATGAGAACATTAAAAACACAAATTTATTTTTTTTTACCGCAAACTATATTTTTCGGTTGCAAAAAAACGTTTCTAGGTATGAATAAAAGAAAGAAAAGAAGAAAATAGACACAAATTTCGTTCTGTTTTCAACTAAAAAATTGAAATTGTTTTGTATTTTGTTTGTTTTCACGTGCGGCTTGGCCTTTACTACGTAATATTTTACTTAAGTTTTTTTTTTTCTAAAGTGTTAATTTCGGTAAGGAAGTGTTTTTTGATTATAAACTAAAATTAATATTATTGTAGAAAATATGCTCAGTCCCATTGAGAAATTTTTTCATATGCTAATACTGATATTCAAAAAATGTTCGTGGTTACAATTTGCGAAGCAACGCGAGCACGGGTCGGCTAGTATTATATATTATTGTAATTTTGTATGGTAAACATTAAAATTTGTATAGCGCAAGTGCGATTGGATATATATATGTACGTACATATATAACCATTTTGTAGATAATTTTGTCCTCTACAATTTTTGTTGGAGACTTTTTATTGTACAAACAGTATGAAGCGAGATATTAACGCAAAGGCTACTTGTTTTTAGCGAAAAAATCATATTTCATTAAAAGTGTACACTTTGTTGGCCTTATAACGGAAAAACTATCAACTTGACGTGAAAATGTTATAAGACCATTTTTGTAGATAATTACCTCCTCTACAATTTGTGTCTAGAACTTTTTTTTGTACGACCAATAAAAAACGAGATATTAAAAAAAAGGCTAATTCCGTGACCTTTGACCTCGAATAACCTTTGACGCGTACATGATATCGAGGTCGACTTTTTACACATTGTTAACAACAATATAAAAAAGATGTGTACCAAAATTCAGCTAGGTGGGAATTTTTCCGAGCTGAAAGCCTAATTTGACTGGACTATGTACAGGTGATTGAAACTCCAACTTGCAATATTTCGAGAAATTCTGCTATGGCAAAAGTTCTGCGATAAACGTCAATTATTTTATGCACAATGGCGAATAAAAAATCAATAGAAGCATTTAATCGAATAATGCAAGATTTACCCGGTAATCAACAGCTTTTTGGTGGTGCTCTGATATTGCTGTCAGGGGACTTTCGTCAAACATTGCCTGTCATTTCTCGATCAACTCCTACTGATGAAATAAACGCCTGTTTGCAGTCATCAGTTCCTTGGAGATATGTACGAAAATTGACACTGAACATTAATATGCGTATTCACCTACATAATGATGCAACTGCCCATGAGTTTTCAAAACAATTGTTAGAAATTGGTGATGGCAAAATACCAATCGACAGTACCAACGGATTGATCACTTTACCGAACAATTTTTGTACAATTGCGCAATGAGTTGATTGAATGTGTTTTTCCGAATTACAGAAATCATGATTGGTTGAGAGAACGCGCCATTTTAGCACCGAAGAACATTCATATCAATGCCATTAATTTTCAAATTCAAGCGAAACTGCCAGGTGTAGTCACGACATATAGGTACTGTAGTATTGTGTACTTTAATAATATATTTTAGGGAGTCGACAATGAATAAATATTCATTAGGATTGAAATAAATAAAGATTCGAAGTATAGCAGTCGACTGAAAAAGTTGTTTTATTCAGCTATGTATATTATATTGGCGACGAGGAATAAAAAAAAATACATAGATAAATAAGAAGCCATATTCAAGATTGCATATCAATTGGTGAAATAAGAACTCAGTAAGAAGTTTTAGAGCATTCCGTAGATGCTTTGTAAAAATATGGCAAATGACTTTTTACATAGGTAAGATGAAAGGAAAATTTAAAGAGGAATGATTGGTCACAAAAGTAAAAACAAAAGGTAATTTCTTTGTTTAAAAGAAAGCTGTTAAATTTATATCATGGTCATACATTTAACTTATGTAATGAACATAATATTTCTATGTGTGTGCTTTTAAAGAGTAGATTAAAATTACGTACAAAGATGCACACATAAAAATATAGACATAATGTTAAAAAAAAGAGCTTAAATGCTGAAACGATTGAGTAAACAAAATGTACTTGTTTAGCCAAACAATGTAATAACATTGGGATTGTATAGCTTAAATGCTGGTAGCTTAAATGCTGATATACGTAGCTTAAATGCTGGTAGCTTAAATGCTGATATACGTAGCTTAAATGCTGGTAGCTTAAATGCTTATATACGTAGCTTAAATGCTGGTAGCTTAAATGCTGTAATGATTAATTGAGATAAAGAAAGAAGTGAATTAGTTTTTTGAAAAGTTCTAAGATAATTTTATTTATGTTTTAGATACTATTCGACCGTTGGGTCTTCAAGTTCGGGAGTTTGATTATTCTCTACATACAAATAACGTTGGAATAGAATGGCAGAAATGGTTACGTTCTTTCGAAACAATGATTCGAGCAAGTCGTATACACGATGAAAATTGGAAACATGATTTACTCTTACATTATGCTGGCTCAAAAATACAGATGTTGATCGCTACACTACCAGACCTTTCAGAAAATTTTAAATTTGGACCATTAGCGAATATCGAAAAATATATCCACATATGACTCAATATGAGAGAAAAGTCAATAAATTAAATACATTTTTCCTACCAAAAACAAATACCACTTATGAAAGACATACATACATATATTAAGACAAATGAAACAAAAGTCATGTCAAACCTTGAAATGTTTACAATTCGGTTACGCATGCAGGCTGATAGATGTGACTGGATCAAATTTGGAAGAAAATGTAAAAGATCAAATTATTCAAAATTGCCTGTCAACTACTCTTCGAAGAGATTTGCTCAAACGAGGTGATTCTAGTCTCGAAGAAATTTTACGAGTTGCAAAAGTTTTTGAAACCGTTGCTCAACAAGAAAAATGTTTTGATAAGCGAGAACCACAAATTGATGAAGTTAACAAAATTAGCTCAAAAATAAATTCCTGGAAAACGAAACAACGAAATCAACCATATACCCCACAACTTATTGAATGTCATCGATGTGACCAGAATGGTCATATTAAGAATGATGAAAAATGTCCAGCATTTGGAAAAATTTGCAATAAATGTGGTGGACGAGACCATTTTTCCAAGAAATGTCGATCGCGAAAACGAAGTTATCATTTTGGTGGTAAACTTACCTCATTGAATACAATGATAAAATCTGATTGTCAACTAGATGATTCCAAAGGAAAACATATTGAAGAATCTGTCAAGCAAATAACAGATAAGGACGAATACGTTTTCAATGTAACCACGAAGAATGATAATTGTGAAGTTCAATGCAGAATAAGAATTGGAGGAGTACCTGTGAATGCCATTATCGATTCTGGTTCCAAATATAATTTAATGAGTCAGCACATTTGGGAGACATTGAAATCAAAAAACATAATTGTATCAAATCAACGGAAAGAGACTGGAAAAGTTTTTAAAGCATACGGTGGATATGAATTGCCATTAATTGGTGCATTTACTGCTGAACTTGACCTATCAGGTAAACACAGAAGTGATTTTTATGTCATAAAAGGTGAAGGGAAACTTCTGATCGGACGAGAAACCGCCACTAAAATAGGCATCCTGAAAATCGATCATACAATTAATAATATATATGAAGGAAAGATGCTACAAATGGGAAAAATGAAAGGTATTTTGGTAGATATACCAATAAAGAAAGATGCTACAGCCGTAGTTCAACCGTACCGAAGAATTCCGATAGCATTAGAGAAAGCAGTTGACACTAAAATTGAGGAACTTCTTGCGCAAGATGTTATTGAAAAAGTTAACGGACCAGCAAAGTGGGTTTCTCCAATGGTCGTTATACCAAAAAAGATGACATTCGGCTATGCATCGATATGCGTCGAGCGAACGAAGCCATTGAGCGAGAACATTACCCTCTTCCAACAATAGAAGATTTCTTGCCACACCTTGGAAAAGGAAAAATTTTCTCTAAACTTGATGTTAAGAACGCCTTTCACCAGATTGAAATATCAGAGAAATCAAGAGAAATTACTACCTTTATAACACGAAGAGGTTTATTTCGTTATAAACGATTAATGTTTGGCAATGTGTGTGCTCCCGAAATTTTTCAGAAAACTATGGAGCAAATATTGAGTGGATGTAATGGTTGTTTTGTCTTTATTGATGACATTTTGGTATATGGTATGGATAAACAGGAACATGATTCTATAGATTATCTGCTGTTCTAGAAACACTTAAAACAAATTGCATATCACTTAATCAAGCAAAGTGCGTTTTCAGAGTCGAAGAATTAGTTTTCTTAGGTCATCGAATTACAAAAACGGGTATATTTCCAGAAAATGATAAATTAGAAGCTATTCGTACATTTCGTGAACCAACAAATGCAGAAGAAGTGAGGAGTTTTTTAAGATTGGTGAATTATGTTGGCAAGTTTATTCCAAACCTTGCAACAATTACTGATCCACTTCGATTATTAACCAAAAAGGGTCAAAAGTTTACTTGGAAAACTGAACAGAAGAACTCTTTTGATAAACTTAAAAAGTACATGTCAGATCAACTGTCTTTGGGATACTACGATGTGAAAAATCGAACACAATTGATAGCAGATGCCAGTCCAACTGGGCTAGGAGCTGTATTGATACAGATTAATGACTAAGGCCCAAGAGTCATTTCTTACGCCAGCAAGAGTTTATCAGATGTAGAGAAACGATATGCACAAACGGAAAAGGAAGCATTGGCTCTAGTTTGGGCCACAGAAAGGTTTCATTTTTATTTGTTTGGGCGAGAATTTGAATTGGTAACTGATCACAAGCCACTTGAAGTGATTTTTGGGATAAAATCAAGACCATGTGCAAGAATCGAACGTTGGGTTTTAAGACTAATGTCATATAAGTATAAAGTTATCTATCGTCCAGGAAAAACAAACATATAGCTGATCCGTTATCGCGATTAGCAGTATGTGAGCACAACGACATACAATCGTTTGATGAACAAACGGAACATTATGTGCATTGGGTTGCATCAAATGCCACTCCAGTTGCAATCAAAATATTTGAAATCGAACGTCAATCAGTTCGAGATGATACAATTCAAGCAGTTAAGATTGCACTTCGCGAAAATAATTGGACTGGAAAAGCATTGCAATTTAAAATTTTTTTCGACTGAATTCTGTTTTGCAGGTGAGATTTTGCTGCGTGGAACACGCATCGTTATACCAGAAGCTTTGAGAAGTCAAACACTTGATTTGGCACACGAAGGTCATCCGGGAATTACATTGATGAAGCAAAGATTACGTTCTAAAGTTTGGTGGCCAAAAATGGACGCAGATGTTGAGACAAGAGTCAAGCAATGTCGAGGATGCACGTTAGTATCTGCACCAGCAGCACCAGAACCATTGAAAAGAAATCTGTTGCCGTCTGAACCTTGGCAGCACCTTGCTATAGATTGTTTGGGCCCGCTACCATCACATCACCACTTGTTTGTAATCGTTGATTATTATAGTCGGTACATAGAAATTGAAATAATGAAAAGGATTGATTCTACGGAGATAATTAAACGGCTACAAATTATATTTGCACGATTCGGACTACCTCTATCGATCACTGCCGATAATGGAAGACAATTTATAAGTGAAGAATTTCGCGACTATTGTAATATTAACAATATTCATTTGATAAGCACGACACCATATTGGCCACAACAGAACGAAAACACCATCACAAATGCTTTTTGGTCGTAATATTAGAGATAAGTTGCCAAGTATTCACCAGCCAATGGAAGTTGATGAGGAGGCCGCTGACAAAGACAGAGAAAACAAAGAGAAGGGAAAAGTATATGCAGATAACCGAAGAAGGGCAAGAGAAAGTAGTATACAGAAAGGAGATGAAGTTCTTGTAAAAAGAATGACAAAAACTAACAAATTAGAGTCTAACTTTGAACCTGAACCACATAAAGTATTATCGAGGAGAGATGGTGAAGTTGTCGTTATGTCAAACAATTCACGCAGAACTTATCGACGAAATGTTTCACATTTAAAGAAGTTGAATACAGATGTAGGATCAAGTGTAATGTCAAAGGCAAGTGCAGTAGAAGAAATTCAAGAAATTCCAAAACTTCGAGGATCAGCAAGACTTTCACTTATCTAAAATTTTAAACTTCAAAAGAAGAAAGTATTGTAGTATTGTGTACTTTAATAATATATTTTAGGGAGTCGACAATGAATAAATATTCATTAGGATTGAAATAAATAAAGATTCGAAGTATAGCAGTCGACTGAAAAAGTTGTTTTATTCAGCTATGTATATTATAGGTACATAAATCAATTGACAGTGTTATGAATCAAGATGAGGCAATGAATTATCCAATTGAATTTTTAAATTCATTGGAACCGGCTGGTATACCACCGCATTGCTTGAATCTGAAAATTGGTTGATTATATTATTGCGAAATATTAATCCACCAAAACTGTGTAATGGCACCAGATTGGCAGTGAAAAAGTTATTGCCATATTTGATTGAACTACAATCTTAACTGGTAAATCAAAAGGAGAAGTGTGTTTGATACCGCGTATCCCTATGATTCCAACTGATATTCCATTTGAATTCAAAAGATTACAATATCCTGTGCGTTTATCATTTGCGATGTCCAAAAATAAGGCCCAAGGGCAAACACTTCAAGTTTGTGGTGTCAATTTGGAGGAATCATGTTTTCACATGGCCAACTTTATGTTACCTGTTCCAGAGTCGATACCCCTGTTTATTTATTCATGCTCAAAATGGAAAAACAAAAGATATTGTTTATCCAACTGTTTTAGACTAACCCATATAGACCCACCATAGTAAGAGTACCCAATTCTTTTTTATTTTTTAGTTTTTACTCTTTGCTGATAAATATAATATAAACAATATATCATATGGGTCATTTGGACTTTTAAATAGCTAGCAATTTAAAATATTTTTTTGTTTGAATCAATGAACTTTATAATCATTTTTTTTATTACTATGCCTTATACGTAGCGAAGAACGTACCGGGCCGCTAGTTAAATATATTATTTATTTAATCGAAAAAATAATTACAAAATTGTGAAACCATGCAAGTTCATTTAAAAATATTCGTAAACAAAATTTGTGTAAAAGAGTTTTTTTTTGATTCCCAAAAATCGTTGAAGTTGGAATTTAATGCAAGGTCACCAATTTACCTCACATAAAATTGATATGAAATAAAAACTTATTCCAGCGGATGTTAGAAAGATGAAGCTAATAAGGTCTAAGGATCAATTTTTTCAATCCTTGTACTTCAAAATGATGGCAAAAATAAGTTGTATTACTATCCAGACTTGGGCTGCGATGAATAAAACATGTATGAATAAGACGGCCTTAAACAGTGAATTCAAACCACTTATAATTCAAATTTGTGTTAATACATTGACCATACTTTAATAGAAGCAGATAGGCAACATCATTTCTTACATAAACGGCTAGACCATGATGAGAAAAAGAAAGCACTAAACTATAATCGTTAAGCTTAAACAAACTCTGAATGATCGGTGGTTTTACCAACCCGTATCTTTCTTAGTGCCAGAACAGCTGTCTTGTTTAAAGCAGTGTGCACGTGTGCAGCATGGACATTTTTTTGAAAGCCCATAAACATAAAGGTTACTATATTGAACACAAAATTTACCAGCCATCACAATTCACAATACACAAAAGAAAAAAGAAGCTGGGATGCGACCCACACTAATAATTTCCCATCCCGCCTTCCGATTTGTCTTGTCAGTTAAATTATTCTAAAAAATTAAAAATAACCAACAATATTTTGCATATGATGAAATAGTTTGATTTCAAAATCTATTTTTGTTAACGAGATTTTTAGTCGTGTGAAGCCAATATTTTTAATCTTTGAAAAGATATTTGAGTCAATTCAATGTTTACCAACTTTTAGCAATGCTTTTTTTAGGTTTTCATTTTTTGTAAAAAAAAACTGTCAATTCGATTTTTCTCCAAATTTTACTGAATTTTGACAGCAATATTTTTTAAAAGGATAAAATTATTTTAAAGTCAATGTCTCAAAGTTTTAAAAAGATATTTAAGTCGAAAATCAATTTTTACCAACTTTTGTTAATTTTTTTTAAGTTTTTAATTTTTTGTAAGAAAAAGTGTCAGTTCGATTTTTTCTCAAAAAGTTACTGAATGTTGACAACAATATTTTTTAAAAGATAAAATTAGTTTCAGGCTAATATCTCAAAGTTTTGAAAAGATATTTGAGTCGAAAATAAATGTATACCAACTTTTATTAATTTTTTTTAGGTTTTTATTTTTTGTAAAAAAACTGTCAATTCGATTTTTATCAATTTTTTTCCGAAAGTTGAAAACAATATTTATTATAATATAAAATTAGTTGAAAGCCATAATTTCAAATTTTTGAAAAGATATTTGAGTCGAAAATAATTTTTTACGAACTTTTAGTAATGTTTTTTTTTCGCTAGGGACGCCTTTATTTTTGGTATCCCGTGTTTACCTAACGAAAATCTCAAATCTATTTTCAATAGATTGATCTTCTGGGCAGTGACAGTAGTCTACTTTTAGGGGTTATTTATAGGCCAAATAGGAACATAGACTTTTCACCTCTTTTGTCAGTTATAGAAGAAGTCTCGTTGGGTTTCCCTAATATTGTATTATGCGGAGACTTCAATTGCAACTTATTGAATACCAATACTTTGACTGATAGCATGCGATCGCTCAGTTTAAGTCCAGTTAACACCACGAATCCAACTCATTTTTTTGATAGTGGGGCAACTCTGCTTGACTTGTTTTTTGTAAGTGACATAGACGATGTAGCCTTGTATGATCAACTTTCCGTACCTGCCTTTTCAAAACATAACTTAATTTTTTTAACAATCAAATTTAATCTCGAATATTCTGACAAAAAAATATCATACCGTGACTTCAAAAACATTAACTTTCAGTATCTTGAAGAGCATACTAGACTCATCAATTGGGAGAGTATATTTTCTATGCACTCCACTAACGAACAATGGCAATTCTTAACAAATAATATCCAAACCCTTTTCGATACGCATGTTCCTTTGAAAACAAAACTCTAAATTCTAATGATAAACCATGGTTCACGCAAAATATTAGACTGTTGATGCAACAACGAGATAATGCATATAACAACTGGAAGCGATATCGGTTGACCGAATTGCGACGTTTGTTTTGTTCACTACGAAACAAAGTCACAGCTGAAATCTGTTTAGCCAAATCTCAAATTTTGTCTAATCAACTGAGTTCTTCTTTAAACGGACGTAAATTGTGGAGGAACTTGCGAAACGTTGGTATTGGTAAGGCAAGAAATATGCCTACTAACGATGTTGATGTAAACTCACTTAATAAAACTTTCATCTCAGTTCCATCAATCGGGGCGACTTTCTCTGATAATATTTCATTTAGGGAACATTTAGATCACTCTTGTTTCAGTTTTTGTTCGGTGGATGCTGCCGATGTTGTTGAAAGTCTGCTTTCAGTGAAGTCAAGTGCTGTCGGTCTGGACAATATTAACCCCAAATTTTTAAAAACAATCTTGCCAATTTTGTTGCCTTACATTACATACGCATTTAATACTATTTTGATGTCTGGAGTTTTTCCGGCCATTTGGAAGTCAGCAAAAATCATACCACTTCCTAAAAATGCTAAGGGATCTGAATATAGACCTATCTCAATTCTACCCTATTTGTCTAAAGTCTTTGAGAGCATTTTACAGGGACAAATCAACGCTTACCTTACAGCAAACTCTTTGCTCACTCCAAAACAATCTGGTTTTCGGAAGCAGCACAGCTGTACAACAGCACTACTTTGCGTGACTGAAGAAATAAGACAAGCGCTGGATAAGGATGATGTAACTTTCTTAGTCTTGCTCGACTTTTCTAAGGCTTTTGACACTATCAACCACGTAATTCTGTGTAAAAAACTTATGCAGCAGTTTAATTTTTCGGCAAGCTCTGCTAAGCTCGTTTATTCTTACTTGTCTAACAGAAAACAAGCAGTTCAAATTGGTGACTGTTTGTCTAGTTGTTTACCTATTTCGTCCGGTGTTCCTCAAGGGTCGATTTTGGGTCCTCTACTATTCTGTATCTATGTAAATGAACTTCCAGGTCTAATCAAAAACTGTTCCTATCATCTGTACGCCGACGACTTTTAAACTTTATTTCAGTTGTCCCCTGGGACTTATTGAGCATGGCGCCACTAATATCAATGAGGATCTTGATACTATTTCAAACTGGTCTCACTTAAATGGTCTTTTTTTGAACCCTAAGAAATCTAATGCATAGTAATCTCCAAAAAGATTCTTGATCTCTCTTACTTTCCTTCGATTTTGTTAAGTATTGTCCCCATTGAATATGTTGAAACTGCCAAAAATCTTGGTGTTAACTTTAATCGCTCTTTAACTTGGGACAACCATATAAATGGAATTATAGGCAAAGTTTATGGTGCCCTACGTACTTTATGGGTAACCCAGTATTTTACACCAGTAAACACACGCATGCTGCTTGCCAAGACCTTGTTATTACCAATTTTAATTTATGGTTGTGAACTATATTGCAATTGTTGTTATGAAAGTAAACGTAAACTTAATGTCACTTTTAACAATATTGTTCGCTATGTCTTTGGCTTACGAAGATATGATCGTGTATCCAATTTTGCTACCCTGCTGCTTGATATGACCTTTGATAACTACCTTAAACTTCGTAGTTTGTTGCTATTCGCTGATGTACTGCTTACACACCAACCACAATACTGTTTTGACAAGATAAATTTCCCTACCTCTAGTAGATCTCGTCAATTGATTCATCCTCGCTTCACATGTTTAACATCTGAACGTCAATTCTTTATAAACTCAGTCCAACTCTGGAACTCTCTTCCTCGCGCTATTACGGAAATCCAAAACGCAACAAGAATTAAAAAGGCTCTTAAAGATCATTTTTCACATAGCATTTAAAAACTTGAATTATTTTTTGCAAATGTATATTTCTGATACTCTAACTTGTTCTTTTTTCTTTTTTCGCATTACTTAGTTTCAATCGTGTATTATAATATTAGATACTGAATTATTAGCTTGCTCTATTAATTTGTATTATTAGCTTGTAACTATTTTATAAGATATTGTATCTTACAGTTATTAAGTATTCACGAATAAATTAAATGAAATGAAATGAGAAGTCCAACAGTTATAATAATTTTCTTCTACTTATGTGTTGGCACAAGTAATGTAAAATATTCCTGCAAAAAAAAAAATGATGGAACTCATTCACTTGTAGTCGTGGTATTCAAAAATGTAAAGTAAGAAAAAAAATAATGCACTGAACAAAAAAATGCATATAACTTTTCTTGTGGTTGGGATAGAACTTTTTTTTATCAGTTTTCAGGACGGTCATAAAGTCTACTATGCGGCATTTCAGGGTTATCCATTACTTACGGGACACCCTGTATATAAAAATCAATGCCACTTTTCGTTGTTATATTATAACTCAACAATGCCTTTACCGATTTGGCTAATTTTGGTCTTGAATTATTTGTGGAAGTCCAGAGAAGGTTTGTACGTAGAGAAAATTAAAAAAAAGTCTAAAATCAACATCTTTCTATACTCCCATATACAAACAATTTGTACTTATACTTAAAAGCCAATTTGAACCTTTGACAAAACAATCGAAGACAAAAAAATTAATATTAGTTCTGTCAAACAAATTTAATGTCATCATATGCCATTTCATTTTATCAGCGATAATTATTGCTTTGTTGTGTTTATATTTTCCAAAATATTGTTGAGTTATTGCTTTGTGTTTATATTTTCCAAAATATTGTTGAGTTGTTGAGTGAAGGTAAAATGCCACGAGCAAGACGACCAAACATAGGCCGGCGAACGAGTAATGCAAATCAATTGGCATTATTAAGACGATCTCAGATTACAGATGAACGCGCACAAGCTAATGCATCGCAGCGTGAACGTACTGCACAGAATAGATCTGTTGAATCTGTACCTGTACTTAATCACGAATACGTCGTGCTGTTTTGGATGAAGTGCTGCTTTTAATTACAATACAATAGTCAGATTGATTATATCATGTGCGGATACATTGGAATGATGGACGCATATGTCTACCATTCCAATATGTGATGCGGCTAACTTTCCAGGTGAAACGCCCGGAATGTGTTGTGCTAATAGCAAAGTGAGATTGCCAACATTGGAAACTCCACCCGAACCATTGTATTCATTTATTTTTGGTACATCTCGAACGTCGAAGCAGTTTTTGAGTAATATTCAACAATACAATTCGGCATTTCAAATGACTTCTTTTGGTGCTACTAAAATTATTAGAGATAATTTTATGCCGACTTTTTAGGTAAATACATCAACACTATTGTCCCATGTTTATATCAATCTGAATCATAAAGTCTTACAAATTCTGATTCAACATCTACCTAAAATTGCATACATGTTACAGATTCAGGGCCAGATTTATCATCAAGCTCGTTCGTTATTGCCATACCCCGACGCTGATCATCAATTTTTGCAAATTTATTTTATTGGTGATGAAAATCGTGAATTGGATCAACGTTGTGCAATAGTTTCAAATACAAGACGAGAAATTATTCGTGAGCTACAAAGGTTTTTCCATCAGCATAACGCATTAATTCAATTGTTCAAAATTGCTCTTGATCGTATGCCACCTGATAATCACAAAATTGTAATAGCACCAAATTGAATATTCAACAAAAACATGTACATATATGACACAACCATGCAAGCCGTTTCCAATAATACAGGCGGATTATATTTCTTGGATGCACCTGGTGGTACAGGCAAAACTTTCGTTGTATCATTGATTTTAGCGACTATTCGATCGGAACAGAAAATTGCATTGGCACCTGCATCTTCGGGAATTGCTGCTACATTATTAGAAGGTGGTCGGACCGCACACTCTGCATTAAAACTGCCTTTGAATGTACACTGTACAGGTGATTGAAACTCCAACTTGCAATATTTCGAGAAATTCTGCTATGGCAAAAGTTCTGCGATAAACGTCAATTATTTTATGCACAATGGCGAATAAAAAATCAATAGAAGCATTTAATCGAATAATGCAAGATTTACCCGGTAATCAACAGCTTTTTGGTGGTGATCTGATATTGCTGTCAGGGGACTTTCGTCAAACATTGCCTGTCATTTCTCGATCAACTCCTACTGATGAAATAAACGCCTGTTTGCAGTCATCAGTTCCTTGGAGATATGTACGAAAATTGACACTGAACATTAATATGCGTATTCACCTACATAATGATGCAACTGCCCATGAGTTTTCAAAACAATTGTTAGAAATTGGTGATGGCAAAATACCAATCGACAGTACCAACGGATTGATCACTTTACCGAACAATTTTTGTACAATTGCGCAATGAGTTGATTGAATGTGTTTTTCCGAATTACAGAAATCATGATTGGTTGAGAGAACGCGCCATTTTAGCACCGAAGAACATTCATATCAATGCCATTAATTTTCAAATTCAAGCGAAACTGCCAGGTGTAGTCACGACATATAGGTACTGTAGTATTGTGTACTTTAATAATATATTTTAGGGAGTCGACAATGAATAAATATTCATTAGGATTGAAATAAATAAAGATTCGAAGTATAGCAGTCGACTGAAAAAGTTGTTTTATTCAGCTATGTATATTATATTGGCGACGAGGAATAAAAAAAAATACATAGATAAATAAGAAGCCATATTCAAGATTGCATATCAATTGGTGAAATAAGAACTCAGTAAGAAGTTTTAGAGCATTCCGTAGATGCTTTGTAAAAATATGGCAAATGACTTTTTACATAGGTAAGATGAAAGGAAAATTTAAAGAGGAATGATTGTTCACAAAAGTAAAAACAAAAGGTAATTTCTTTGTTTAAAAGAAAGCTGTTAAATTTATATCATGGTCATACATTTAACTTATGTAATGAACATAATATTTCTATGTGTGTGCTTTTAAAGAGTAGATTAAAATTACGTACAAAGATGCACACATAAAAATATAGACATAATGTTAAAAAAAAGAGCTTAAATGCTGAAACGATTGAGTAAACAAAATGTACTTGTTTAGCCAAACAATGTAATAACATTGGGATTGTATAGCTTAAATGCTGGTAGCTTAAATGCTGATATACGTAGCTTAAATGCTGGTAGCTTAAATGCTGATATACGTAGCTTAAATGCTGGTAGCTTAAATGCTGATATACGTAGCTTAAATGCTGGTAGCTTAAATGCTGTAATGATTAATTGAGATAAAAAAAAGAAGTGAATTAGTTTTTTGAAAAGTTCTAAGATAATTTTATTTATGTTTTAGATACTATTCGACCGTTGGGTCTTCAAGTTCGGGAGTTTGATTATTCTCTACATACAAATAACGTTGGAATAGAATGGCAGAAATGGTTACGTTCTTTCGAAACAATGATTCGAGCAAGTCGTATACACGATGAAAATTGGAAACATGATTTACTCTTACATTATGCTGGCTCAAAAATACAGATGTTGATCGCTACACTACCAGACCTTTCAGAAAATTTTAAATTTGGACCATTAGCGAATATCGAAAAATATATCCACATATGACTCAATATGTACGGTGACCATCCGTTCATTATTAAAATGAACAGTTCATTATTTGAAGAAAATGTTCATTCTGAATTATTGTGTGTCGGAAAACATAAAAATGTTCATTATTTTAGAAATTGCTCATTATTATTTGTTCATTATTTTATGATTTTTTTTTCTTTAAGGAAAGCCTAAGCATGAAAACTATTAAATGTTTAATAAAAACGTACCTTTACATCATAATTCGTAGTCTTTCTTTTTCGGAACAATTCCTACTCTCACAATTACAAAAATCAGATCATATTATACATCCCAACATACAGGGGAAGTAAAACTAATACTTTACACTTGCGCACAGGATGACTCACCACTGGAAATTCATTTTACCATTGAGTTTTACTGACCATGACAATGGTAAAAAAAAACTTTCAGTGAATGTGAATGAAACTCATCTTTTTTGCATTTGGACTAGTTATGGCATTTTCCAAGAGTAATTTTGAGAATGCACTCCGACTGTTGGAATTATTGCATTGTTGAAAAATCCTTCACTCCAAAAATAAATGAAGAGTAAGGATTACACTCCTTCCTGGGACAAAGTGGAGTTAAGTTTAATGTATATTATGAAAAAGAGAAGCAATATTTCAGTTAATGGCACTGATGTTTTCGACGAGTTGTCATGTGTAAAAAATTACGTTTCTTCAGAAAAAATTGTTGAATGGAAGGAGAGCCAAATGAGTGCTGGAGATAGGTGGGTTGCAATTTTCAAGTTTTTCAATAAAAAAATTATACAGTATGAAAACATTTCAAAAATCGTAGAGTATGGGTCTAATGCCTCTACAGAGAGAGTTTTCTCAATTGACAAACGAAAAAAAAAAACAATATGAAAATTAAAACAATCAGGTCCATTTTAATTTGCAAATGAAATTATGAATTAAATTGCATCCAATTTAAGAATTTTAAAAAGGAAAGCCAGAATTAATTAAAAAAAATTATTCTTCCGAAAAGTACTTATTTTAACAATACTAATATATTATAATTCGATGTCAAAGTTATTTGACTAGCCAATATACATATATATATGATAAGGTTTTGTTTACTTTTTTTGTGAATAAGTTAGAGACTGAAAGAATCTGTGTTATTTTTATGTTTGTTTTGTTTATTATCGATGAAAGTTCCTTTTTTGTTTAGTTTATAAATACATATACCTAATTATACTATATTTATTAATTAATTTATATTAGGTATATTTATTTACTATTACTCAATGAAATACAAAAAAAAATCTTGAAAACTGGTCAACATTTTTCATTTTTGGGTACTGTTCATTATTTTGTCTCGGAAAATATGGTCACCGTATCAATATGAGAGAAAAGTCAATAAATTAAATACATTTTTCCTACCAAAAACAAATACCACTTATGAAAGACATACATACATATATTAAGACAAATGAAACAAAAGTCATGTCAAACCTTGAAATGTTTACAATTCGGTTACGCATGCAGGCTGATAGATGTGACTGGATCAAATTTGGAAGAAAATGTAAAAGATCAAATTATTCAAAATTGCCTGTCAACTACTCTTCGAAGAGATTTGCTCAAACGAGGTGATTCTAGTCTCGAAGAAATTTTACGAGTTGCAAAAGTTTTTGAAACCGTTGCTCAACAAGAAAAATGTTTTGATAAGCGAGAACCACAAATTGATGAAGTTAACAAAATTAGCTCAAAAATAAATTCCTGGAAAACGAAACAACGAAATCAACCATATACCCCACAACTTATTGAATGTCATCGATGTGACCAGAATGGTCATATTAAGAATGATGAAAAATGTCCAGCATTTGGAAAAATTTGCAATAAATGTGGTGGACGAGACCATTTTTCCAAGAAATGTCGATCGCGAAAACGAAGTTATCATTTTGGTGGTAAACTTACCTCATTGAATACAATGATAAAATCTGATTGTCAATTAGATGATTCCAAAGGAAAACATATTGAAGAATCTGTCAAGCAAATAACAGATAAGGACGAATACGTTTTCAATGTAACCACGAAGAATGATAATTGTGAAGTTCAATGCAGAATAAGAATTGGAGGAGTACCTGTGAATGCCATTATCGATTCTGGTTCCAAATATAATTTAATGAGTCAGCACATGTGGGAGACATTGAAATCAAAAAACATAATTGTATCAAATCAACGGAAAGAGACTGGAAAAGTTTTTAAAGCATACGGTGGATATGAATTGCCATTAATTGGTGCATTTACTGCTGAACTTGACCTATCAGGTAAACACAGAAGTGATTTTTATGTCATAAAAGGTGAAGGGAAACTTCTGATCGGACGAGAAACCGCCACTAAAATAGGCATCCTGAAAATCGATCATACAATTAATAATATATATGAAGGAAAGATGCTACAAATGGGAAAAATGAAAGGTATTTTGGTAGATATACCAATAAAGAAAGATGCTACACCCGTAGTTCAACCGTACCGAAGAATTCCGATAGCATTAGAGAAAGCAGTTGACACTAAAATTGAGGAACTTCTTGCGCAAGATGTTATTGAAAAAGTTAACGGACCAGCAAAGTGGGTTTCTCCAATGGTCGTTATACCAAAAAAGATGACATTCGGCTATGCATCGATATGCGTCGAGCGAACGAAGCCATTGAGCGAGAACATTACCCTCTTCCAACAATAGAAGATTTCTTGCCACACCTTGGAAAAGGAAAAATTTTCTCTAAACTTGATGTTAAGAACGCCTTTCACCAGATTGAAATATCAGAGAAATCAAGAGAAATTACTACCTTTATAACACGAAGAGGTTTATTTCGTTATAAACGATTAATGTTTGGCAATGTGTGTGCTCCCGAAATTTTTCAGAAAACTATGGAGCAAATATTGAGTGGATGTAATGGTTGTTTTGTCTTTATTGATGACATTTTGGTATATGGTATGGATAAACAGGAACATGATTCTACAGATTATCAGCTGTTCTAGAAACACTTAAAACAAATTGCATATCACTTAATCAAGCAAAGTGCGTTTTCAGAGTCGAAGAATTAGTTTTCTTAGGTCATCGAATTACAAAAACGGGTATATTTCCAGAAAATGATAAATTAGAAGCTATTCGTACATTTCGTGAACCAACAAATGCAGAAGAAGTGAGGAGTTTTTTAGGATTGGTGAATTATGTTGGCAAGTTTATTCCAAACCTTGCAACAATTACTGATCCACTTCGATTATTAACCAAAAAGGGTCAAAAGTTTACTTGGAAAACTGAACAGAAGAACTCTTTTGATAAACTTAAAAAGTACATGTCAGATCAACTGTCTTTGGGATACTACGATGTGAAAAATCGAACACAATTGATAGCAGATGCCAGTCCAACTGGGCCCAAGAGTCATTTCTGACGCCAGCAAGAGTTTATCAGATGTAGAGAAACGATATGCACAAACGGAAAAGGAAGCATTGGCTCTAGTTTGGGCCACAGAAAGGTTTCATTTTTATTTGTTTGGGCGAGAATTTGAATTGGTAACTGATCACAAGCCACTTGAAGTGATTTTTGGGATAAAATCAAGACCATGTGCAAGAATCGAACGTTGGGTTTTAAGACTAATGTCATATAAGTATAAAGTTATCTATCGTCCAGGAAAAACAAACATATAGCTGATCCGTTATCGCGATTAGCAGTATGTGAGCACAACGACATACAATCGTTTGATGAACAAACGGAACATTATGTGCATTGGGTTGCATCAAATGCCACTCCAGTTGCAATCAAAATATTTGAAATCGAACGTCAATCAGTTCGAGATGATACAATTCAAGCAGTTAAGATTGCACTTCGCGAAAATAATTGGACTGGAAAAGCATTGCAATTTAAAATTTTTTTCGACTGAATTCTGTTTTGCAGGTGAGATTTTGCTGCGTGGAACACGCATCGTTATACCAGAAGCTTTGAGAAGTCAAACACTTGATTTGGCACACGAAGGTCATCCGGGAATTACATTGATGAAGCAAAGATTACGTTCTAAAGTTTGGTGGCCAAAAATGGACGCAGATGTTGAGACAAGAGTCAAGCAATGTCGAGGATGCACGTTAGTATCTGCACCAGCAGCACCAGAACCATTGAAAAGAAATCTGTTGCCGTCTGAACCTTGGCAGCACCTTGCTATAGATTGTTTGGGCCCGCTACCATCACATCACCACTTGTTTGTAATCGTTGATTATTATAGTCGGTACATAGAAATTGAAATAATGAAAAGGATTGATTCTACGGAGATAATTAAACGGCTACAAATTATATTTGCACGATTCGGACTACCTCTATCGATCACTGCCGATAATGGAAGACAATTTATAAGTGAAGAATTTCGCGACTATTGTAATATTAACAATATTCATTTGATAAGCACGACACCATATTGGCCACAACAGAACGAAAACACCATCACAAATGCTTTTTGGTCGTAATATTAGAGATAAGTTGCCAAGTATTCACCAGCCAATGGAAGTTGATGAGGAGCCCGCTGACAAAGACAGAGAAAACAAAGAGAAGGGAAAAGTATATGCAGATAACCGAAGACGGGCAAGAGAAAGTAGTATACAGAAAGGAGATGAAGTTCTTGTAAAAAGAATGACAAAAACTAACAAATTAGAGTCTAACTTTGAACCTGAACCACATAAAGTATTATCGAGGAGAGATGGTGAAGTTGTCGTTATGTCAAACAATTCACGCAGAACTTATCGACGAAATGTTTCACATTTAAAGAAGTTGAATACAGATGTAGGATCAAGTGTAATGTCAAAGGCAAGTGCAGTAGAAGAAATTCAAGAAATTCCAAAACTTCGAGGATCAGCAAGACTTTCACTTATCTAAAATTTTAAACTTCAAAAGAAGAAAGTATTGTAGTATTGTGTACTTTAATAATATATTTTAGGGAGTCGACAATGAATAAATATTCATTAGGATTGAAATAAATAAAGATTCGAAGTATAGCAGTCGACTGAAAAAGTTGTTTTATTCAGCTATGTATATTATAGGTACATAAATCAATTGACAGTGTTATGAATCAAGATGAGGCAATGAATTATCCAATTGAATTTTTAAATTCATTGGAACCGGCTGGTATACCACCGCATTGCTTAAATCTGAAAATTGGTTGATTATATTATTGCGAAATATTAATCCACCAAAACTGTGTAATGGCACCAGATTGGCAGTGAAAAAGTTATTGCCATATTTGATTGAACTACAATCTTAACTGGTAAATCAAAAGGAGAAGTGTGTTTGATACCGCGTATCCCTATGATTCCAACTGATATTCCATTTGAATTCAAAAGATTACAATATCCTGTGCGTTTATCATTTGCGATGTCCAAAAATAAGGCCCAAGGGCAAACACTTCAAGTTTGTGGTGTCAATTTGGAGGAATCATGTTTTCACATGGCCAACTTTATGTTACCTGTTCCAGAGTCGATACCCCTGTTTATTTATTCATGCTCAAAATGGAAAAACAAAAGATATTGTTTATCCAACTGTTTTAGACTAACCCATATAGACCCACCATAGTAAGAGTACCCAATTCTTTTTTATTTTTTAGTTTTTACTCTTTGCTGATAAATATAATATAAACAATATATCATATGGGTCATTTGGATATTTAAATAGCTAGCAATTTAAAATATTTTTTTGTTTGAATCAATGAACTTTATAATCTTTTTTTTTATTACTATGCCTTATACGTAGCGAAGAACGTACCGGGCCGCTAGTTAAATATATTATTTATTTAATCGAAAAAATAATTACAAAATTGTGAAACCATGCAAGTTCATTTAAAAATATTCGTAAACAAAATTTGTGTAAAAGAGTTTTTTTTTGATTCCCAAAAATCGTTGAAGTTGGAATTTAATGCAAGGTCACCAATTTACCTCACATAAAATTGATATGAAATAAAAACTTATTCTGCGGATGTTAGAAAGATGAAGCTAATAAGGTCTAAGGATCAATTTTTTCAATCCTTGTACTTCAAAATGATGGCAAAAATAAGTTGTATTACTATCCAGACTTGGGCTGCGATGAATAAAACATGTATGAATAAGACGGCCTTAAACAGTGAATTCAAACCACTTATAATTCAAATTTGTGTTAATACATTGACCATACTTTAATAGAAGCAGATAGGCAACATCATTTCTTACATAAACGGCTAGACCATGATGAGAAAGAGAAAGCACTAAACTATAATCGTTAAGCTTAAACAAACTCTGAATGATCGGTGGTTTTACCAACCCGTATCTTTCTTAGTGCCAGAACAGCTGTCTTGTTTAAAGCAGTGTGCACGTGTGCAGCATGGACATTTTTTTGAAAGCCCATAAACATAAAGGTTACTATATTGAACACAAAATTTACCAGCCATCACAATACACAAAAGAAAAAAGAGGCTGGGATGCGACCCACACTAATAATTTCCCATCCCGCCTTCCGATTTGTCTTGTCAGTTAAATTATTCTAAAAAATTAAAAATAACCAACAATATTTTGCATATGATGAAATAGTTTGATTTCAAAATCTATTTTTGTTAACGAGATTTTTAGTCGTGTGAAGCCAATATTTTTAATCTTTGAAAAGATATTTGAGTCAATTCAATGTTTACCAACTTTTAGCAATGCTTTTTTTAGGTTTTCATTTTTTGTAAAAAAAAACTGTCAATTCGATTTTTCTCCAAATTTCACTGAATTTTGACAGCAATATTTTTTAAAAGGATAAAATTATTTTAAAGCCAATGTCTCAAAGTTTTAAAAAAGATATTTAAGTCGAAAATCAATTTTTACCAACTTTTGTTAATTTTTTTTAAGTTTTTAATTTTTTGTAAGAAAAAGTGTCAGTTCGATTTTTCTCAAAAAGTTACTGAATGTTGACAACAATATTTTTTAAAAGATAAAATTAGTTTCAGGCTAATATCTCAAAGTTTTGAAAAGATATTTGAGTCGAAAATAAATGTATACCAACTTTTATTAATTTTTTTTAGGTTTTTATTTTTTGTAAAAAAACTGTCAATTCGATTTTTATCAATTTTTTTCCGAAAGTTGAAAACAATATTTATTATAATATAAAATTAGTTGAAAGCCATAATTTCAAATTTTTGAAAAGATATTTGAGTCGAAAATAATTTTTTACGAACTTTTAGTAATGTTTTTTTTTCGCTAGGGACGCCTTTATTTTTGGTACCCCGTGTTTACCTAACGAAAATCTCAAATCTATTTTCAATAGATTGATCTTCTGGGCAGTGACAGTAGTCTACTTTTAGGGGTTATTTATAGGCCAAATAGGAACATAGACTTTTCACCTCTTTTGTCAGTTATAGAAGAAGTCTCGTTGGGTTTCCCTAATATTGTATTATGCGGAGACTTCAATTGCAACTTATTGAATACCAATACTTTGACTGATAGCATGCGATCGCTCAGTTTAAGTCCAGTTAACACCACGAATCCAACCCATTTTTTTGATAGTGGGGCAACTCTGCTTGACTTGTTTTTTGTAAGTGACATAGACGATGTAGCCTTGTATGATCAACTTTCCGTACCTGCCTTTTCAAAACATAACTTAATTTTTTTAACAATCAAATTTAATCTCGAATATTCTGACAAAAAAATATCATACCGTGACTTCAAAAACATTAACTTTCAGTATCTTGAAGAGCATACTAGACTCATCAATTGGGAGAGTATATTTTCTATGCCCTCCACTAACGAACAATGGCAATTCTTAACAAATAATATCCAAACCCTTTTCGATACGCATGTTCCTTTGAAAACAAAACTCTAAATTCTAATGATAAACCATGGTTCACGCAAAATATTAGACTGTTGATGCAACAACGAGATAATGCATATAACAACTGGAAGCGATATCGGTTGACCGAATTGCGACTTTTGTTTTGTTCACTACGAAACAAAGTCACAGCTGAAATCTGTTTAGCCAAATCTCAAATTTTGTCTAATCAACTGAGTTCTTCTTTAAACGGACGTAAATTGTGGAGGAACTTGCGAAACGTTGGTATTGGTAAGGCAAGAAATATGCCTACTAACGATGTTGATGTAAACTCACTTAATAAAACTTTCATCTCAGTTCCATCAATCGGGGCGACTTTCTCTGATAATATTTCATTTAGGGAACATTTAGATCACTCTTGTTTCAGTTTTTGTTCGGTGGATGCTGCCGATGTTGTTGAAAGTCTGCTTTCAGTGAAGTCAAGTGCTGTCGGTCTGGACAATATTAACCCCAAATTTTTAAAAACAATCTTGCCAATTTTGTTGCCTTACATTACATACGCATTTAATACTATTTTGATGTCTGGAGTTTTTCCGGCCATTTGGAAGTCAGCAAAAATCATACCACTTCCTAAAAATGCTAAGGGATCTGAATATAGACCTATCTCAATTCTACCCTATTTGTCTAGTCTTTGAGAGAATTTTACAGGGACAAATCAACGCTTACCTTACAGCAAACTCTTTGCTCACTCCAAAACAATCTGGTTTTCGGAAGCAGCACAGCTGTACAACAGCACTACTTTGCGTGACTGAAGAAATAAGACAAGCGCTGGATAAGGATGATGTAACTTTCTTAGTCTTGCTCGACTTTTCTAAGGCTTTTGACACTATCAACCACGTAATTCTGTGTAAAAAACTTATGCAGCAGTTTAATTTTTCGGCAAGCTCTGCTAAGCTCGTTTATTCTTACTTGTCTAACAGAAAACAAGCAGTTCAAATTGATGACTGTTTGTCTAGTTGTTTACCTATTTCGTCCGGTGTTCCTCAAGGGTCGATTTTGGGTCCTCTACTATTCTGTATCTATGTAAATGAACTTCCAGGTCTAATCAAAAACTGTTCCTATCATCTGTACGCCGACGACTTTTAAACTTTATTTCAGTTGTCCCCTGGGACTTATTGAGCATGGCGCCACTAATATCAATGAGGATCTTGATACTATTTCAAACTGGTCTCACTTAAATGGTCTTTTTTTGAACCCTAAGAAATCTAATGCATAGTAATCTCCAAAAAGATTCTTGATCTCTCTTACTTTCCTTCGATTTTGTTAAGTAATGTCCCCATTGAATATGTTGAAACTGCCAAAAATCTTGGTGTTAACTTTAATCGCTCTTTAACTTGGGACAACCATATAAATGGAATTATAGGCAAAGTTTATGGTGCCCTACGTACTTTATGGGTAACCCAGTATTTTACACCAGTAAACACACGCATGCTGCTTGCCAAGACCTTGTTATTACCAATTTTAATTTATGGTTGTGAACTATATTGCAATTGTTGTTATGAAAGTAAACGTAAACTTAATGTCACTTTTAACAATATTGTTCGCTATGTCTTTGGCTTACGAAGATATGATCGTGTATCCAATTTTGCTACCCTGCTGCTTGATATGACCTTTGATAACTACCTTAAACTTCGTAGTTTGTTGCTATTCGCTGATGTACTGCTTACACACCAACCACAATACTGTTTTGACAAGATAAATTTCCCTACCTCTTGTAGATCTCGTCAATTGATTCATCCTCGCTTCACATGTTTAACATCTGAACGTCAATTCTTTATAAACTCAGTCCAACTCTGGAACTCTCTTCCTCGCGCTATTACGGAAATCCAAAACGCAACAAGAATTAAAAAGGCTCTTAAAGATCATTTTTCACATAGCATTTAAAAACTTGAATTATTTTTTGCAAATGTATATTTCTGATACTCTAACTTGTTCTTTTTTCTTTTTTCGCATTACTTAGTTTCAATCGTGTATTATAATATTAGATACTGAATTATTAGCTTGCTCTATTAATTTGTATTATTAGCTTGTAACTATTTTATAAGATATTGTATCTTACAGTTATTAAGTATTCACGAATAAATTAAATGAAATGAAATGAGAAGTCCAACAGTTATAATAATTTTCTTCTACTTATGTGTTGGCACAAGTAATGTAAAATATTCCTGCAAAAAAAAAAATGATGGAACTCATTCACTTGTAGTCGTGGTATTCAAAAATGTAAAGTAAGAAAAAAAATAATGCACTGAACAAAAAAATGCATATAACTTTTCTTGTGGTTGGGATAGAACTTTTTTTATCAGTTTTCAGGACGGTCATAAAGTCTACTATGCGGCATTTCAGGGTTATCCATTACTTACGGGACACCCTGTATATAAAAATCAATGCCACTTTTCGTTGTTATATTATAACTCAACAATGCCTTTACCGATTTGGCTAATTTTGGTCTTGAATTATTTGTGGAAGTCCAGAGAAGGTTTGTACGTAGAGAAAATTAAAAAAAAGTCTAAAATCAACATCTTTCTATACTCCCATATACAAACAATTTGTACTTATACTTAAAAGCCAATTTGAACCTTTGACAAAACAATCGAAGACAAAAAAATTAATATTAGTTCTGTCAAACAAATTTAATGTCATCATATGCCATTTCATTTTATCAGCGATAATTATTGCTTTGTTGTGTTTATATTTTCCAAAATATTGTTGAGTTATTGCTTTGTGTTTACATTTTCCAAAATATTGTTGAGTTGTTGAGTGAAGGTAAAATGCCACGAGCAAGACGACCAAACATAGGCCGGCGAACGAGTAATGCAAATCAATTGGCATTATTAAGACGATCTCAGATTACAGATGAACGCGCACAAGCTAATGCATCGCAGCGTGAACGTACTGCACAGAATAGATCTGTTGAATCTGTACCTGTACTTAATCACGAATACGTCGTGCTGTTTTGGATGAAGTGCTGCTTTTAATTACAATACAATAGTCAGATTGATTATAGCATGTGCGGATACATTGGAATGATGGACGCATATGTCTACCATTCCAATATGTGATGCGGCTAACTTTCCAGGTGAAACGCCCGGAATGTGTTGTGCTAATAGCAAAGTGAGATTGCCAACATTGGAAACTCCACCCGAACCATTGTATTCATTTATTTTTGGTACATCTCGAACGTCGAAGCAGTTTTTGAGTAATATTCAACAATACAATTCGGCATTTCAAATGACTTCTTTTGGTGCTACTAAAATTATTAGAGATAATTTTATGCCGACTTTTTAGGTAAATACATCAACACTATTGTCCCATGTTTATATCAATCTGAATCATAAAGTCTTACAAATTCTGATTCAACATCTACCTAAAATTGCATACATGTTACAGATTCAGGGCCAGATTTATCATCAAGCTCGTTCGTTATTGCCATACCCCGACGCTGATCATCAATTTTTGCAAATTTATTTTATTGGTGATGAAAATCGTGAATTGGATCAACGTTGTGCAATAGTTTCAAATACAAGACGAGAAATTATTCGTGAGCTACAAAGGTTTTTCCATCAGCATAACGCATTAATTCAATTGTTCAAAATTGCTCTTGATCGTATGCCACCTGATAATCACAAAATTGTAATAGCACCAAATTGAATATTCAACAAAAACATGTACATATATGACACAATCATGCAAGCCGTTTCCAATAATACAGGCGGATTATATTTCTTGGATGCACCTGGTGGTACAGGCAAAACTTTCGTTGTATCATTGATTTTAGCGACTATTCGATCGGAACAGAAAATTGCACCTGCACCTTCGGGAATTGCTGCTACATTATTAGAAGGTGGTCGGACCGCACACTCTGCATTAAAACTGCCTTTGAATGTACACTGTACAGGTGATTGAAACTCCAACTTGCAATATTTCGAGAAATTCTGCTATGGCAAAAGTTCTGCGATAAACGTCAATTATTTTATGCACAATGGCGAATAAAAAATCAATAGAAGCATTTAATCGAATAATGCAAGATTTACCCGGTAATCAACAGCTTTTTGGTGGTGCTCTGATATTGCTGTCAGGGGACTTTCGTCAAACATTGCCTGTCATTTCTCGATCAACTCCTACTGATGAAATAAACGCCTGTTTGCAGTCATCAGTTCCTTGGAGATATGTACGAAAATTGACACTGAACATTAATATGCGTATTCACCTACATAATGATGCAACTGCCCATGAGTTTTCAAAACAATTGTTAGAAATTGGTGATGGCAAAATACCAATCGACAGTACCAACGGATTGATCACTTTACCGAACAATTTTTGTACAATTGCGCAATGAGTTGATTGAATGTGTTTTTCCGAATTACAGAAATCATGATTGGTTGAGAGAACGCGCCATTTTAGCACCGAAGAACATTCATATCAATGCCATTAATTTTCAAATTCAAGCGAAACTGCCAGGTGTAGTCACGACATATAGGTACTGTAGTATTGTGTACTTTAATAATATATTTTAGGGAGTCGACAATGAATAAATATTCATTAGGATTGAAATAAATAAAGATTCGAAGTATAGCAGTCGACTGAAAAAGTTGTTTTATTCAGCTATGTATATTATATTGGCGACGAGGAATAAAAAAAAAATACATAGATAAATAAGAAGCCATATTCAAGATTGCATATCAATTGGTGAAATAAGAACTCAGTAAGAAGTTTTAGAGCATTCCGTAGATGCTTTGTAAAAATATGGCAAATGACTTTTTACATAGGTAAGATGAAAGGAAAATTTAAAGAGGAATGATTGGTCACAAAAGTAAAAACAAAAGGTAATTTCTTTGTTTAAAAGAAAGCTGTTAAATTTATATCATGGTCATACATTTAACTTATGTAATGAACATAATATTTCTATGTGTGTGCTTTTAAAGAGTAGATTAAAATTACGTACAAAGATGCACACATAAAAATATAGACATAATGTTAAAAAAAAGAGCTTAAATGCTGAAACGATTGAGTAAACAAAATGTACTTGTTTAGCCAAACAATGTAATAACATTGGGATTGTATAGCTTAAATGCTGGTAGCTTAAATGCTGATATACGTAGCTTAAATGCTGGTAGCTTAAATGCTGATATACGTAGCTTAAATGCTGGTAGCTTAAATGCTGATATACGTAGCTTAAATGCTGGTAGCTTAAATGCTGTAATGATTAATTGAGATAAAGAAAGAAGTGAATTAGTTTTTTGAAAAGTTCTAAGATAATTTTATTTATGTTTTAGATACTATTCGACCGTTGGGTCTTCAAGTTCGGGAGTTTGATTATTCTCTACATACAAATAACGTTGGAATAGAATGGCAGAAATGGTTACGTTCTTTCGAAACAATGATTCGAGCAAGTCGTATACACGATGAAAATTGGAAACATGATTTACTCTTACATTATGCTGGCTCAAAAATACAGATGTTGATCGCTACACTACCAGACCTTTCAGAAAATTTTAAATTTGGACCATTAGCGAATATCGAAAAATATATCCACATATGACTCAATATGTACGGTGACCATCCGTTCATTATTAAAATGAACAGTTCATTATTTGAAGAAAATGTTCATTCTGAATTATTGTGTGTCGGAAAACATAAAAATGTTCATTATTTTAGAAATTGCTCATTATTATTTGTTCATTATTTTATGATTTTTTTTTCTTTAAGGAAAGCCTAAGCATGAAAACTATTAAATGTTTAATAAAAACGTACCTTTACATCATAATTCGTAGTCTTTCTTTTTCGGAACAATTCCTACTCTCACAATTACAAAAATCAGATCATATTATACATCCCAACATACAGGGGAAGTAAAACTAATACTTTACACTTGCGCACAGGATGACTCACCACTGGAAATTCATTTTACCATTGAGTTTTACTGACCATGACAATGGTAAAAAAAAACTTTCAGTGAATGTGAATGAAACTCATCTTTTTTGCATTTGGACTAGTTATGGCATTTTCCAAGAGTAATTTTGAGAATGCACTCCGACTGTTGGAATTATTGCATTGTTGAAAAATCCTTCACTCCAAAAATAAATGAAGAGTAAGGATTACACTCCTTCCTGGGACAAAGTGGAGTTAAGTTTAATGTATATTATGAAAAAGAGAAGCAATATTTCAGTTAATGGCACTGATGTTTTCGACGAGTTGTCATGTGTAAAAAATTACGTTTCTTCAGAAAAAATTGTTGAATGGAAGGAGAGCCAAATGAGTGCTGGAGATAGGTGGGTTGCAATTTTCAAGTTTTTCAATAAAAAAATTATACAGTATGAAAACATTTCAAAAATCGTAGAGTATGGGTCTAATGCCTCTACAGAGAGAGTTTTCTCAATTGACAAACGAAAAAAAAAAAACAATATGAAAATTAAAACAATCAGGTCCATTTTAATTTGCAAATGAAATTATGAATTAAATTGCATCCAATTTAAGAATTTTAAAAAGGAAAGCCAGAATTAATTAAAAAAAATTATTCTTCCGAAAAGTACTTATTTTAACAATACTAATATATTATAATTCGATGTCAAAGTTATTTGACTAGCCAATATACATATATATATGATAAGGTTTTGTTTACTTTTTTTGTGAATAAGTTAGAGACTGAAAGAATCTGTGTTATTTTTATGTTTGTTTTGTTTATTATCGATGAAAGTTCCTTTTTTGTTTAGTTTATAAATACATATACCTAATTATACTATATTTATTAATTAATTTATATTAGGTATATTTATTTACTATTACTCAATGAAATACAAAAAAAAATCTTGAAAACTGGTCAACATTTTTCATTTTTGGGTACTGTTCATTATTTTGTCTCGGAAAATATGGTCACCGTATCAATATGAGAGAAAAGTCAATAAATTAAATACATTTTTCCTACCAAAAACAAATACCACTTATGAAAGACATACATACATATATTAAGACAAATGAAACAAAAGTCATGTCAAACCTTGAAATGTTTACAATTCGGTTACGCATGCAGGCTGATAGATGTGACTGGATCAAATTTGGAAGAAAATGTAAAAGATCAAATTATTCAAAATTGCCTGTCAACTACTCTTCGAAGAGATTTGCTCAAACGAGGTGATTCTAGTCTCGAAGAAATTTTACGAGTTGCAAAAGTTTTTGAAACCGTTGCTCAACAAGAAAAATGTTTTGATAAGCGAGAACCACAAATTGATGAAGTTAACAAAATTAGCTCAAAAATAAATTCCTGGAAAACGAAACAACGAAATCAACCATATACCCCACAACTTATTGAATGTCATCGATGTGACCAGAATGGTCATATTAAGAATGATGAAAAATGTCCAGCATTTGGAAAAATTTGCAATAAATGTGGTGGACGAGACCATTTTTCCAAGAAATGTCGATCGCGAAAACTAAGTTATCATTTTGGTGGTAAACTTACCTCATTGAATACAATGATAAAATCTGATTGTCAACTAGATGATTCCAAAGGAAAACATATTGAAGAATCTGTCAAGCAAATAACAGATAAGGACGAATACGTTTTCAATGTAACCACGAAGAATGATAATTGTGAAGTTCAATGCAGAATAAGAATTGGAGGAGTACCTGTGAATGCCATTATCGATTCTGGTTCCAAATATAATTTAATGAGTCAGCACATGTGGGAGACATTGAAATCAAAAAACATAATTGTATCAAATCAACATAAAGAGACTGGAAAAGTTTTTAAAGCATACGGTGGATATGAATTGCCATTAATTGGTGCATTTACTGCTGAACTTGACCTATCAGGTAAACACAGAAGTGATTTTTATGTCATAAAAGGTGAAGGGAAACTTCTGATCGGACGAGAAACCGCCACTAAAATAGGCATCCTGAAAATCGATCATACAATTAATAATATATATGAAGGAAAGATGCTACAAATGGGAAAAATGAAAGGTATTTTGGTAGATATACCAATAAAGAAAGATGCTACACCCGTAGTTCAACCGTACCGAAGAATTCCGATAGCATTAGAGAAAGCAGTTGACACTAAAATTGAGGAACTTCTTGCGCAAGATGTTATTGAAAAAGTTAACGGACCAGCAAAGTGGGTTTCTCCAATGGTCGTTATACCAAAAAAGATGACATTCGGCTATGCATCGATATGCGTCGAGCGAACGAAGCCATTGAGCGAGAACATTACCCTCTTCCAACAATAGAAGATTTCTTGCCACACCTTGGAAAAGGAAAAATTTTCTCTAAACTTGATGTTAAGAACGCCTTTTACCAGATTGAAATATCAGAGAAATCAAGAGAAATTACTACCTTTATAACACGAAGAGGTTTATTTCGTTATAAACGATTAATGTTTGGCAATGTGTGTGCTCCCGAAATTTTTCAGAAAACTATGGAGCAAATATTGAGTGGATGTAATGGTTGTTTTGTCTTTATTGATGACATTTTGGTATATGGTATGGATAAACAGGAACATGATTCTATAGATTATCAGCTGTTCTAGAAACACTTAAAACAAATTGCATATCACTTAATCAAGCAAAGTGCGTTTTCAGAGTCGAAGAATTAGTTTTCTTAGGTCATCGAATTACAAAAACGGGTATATTTCCAGAAAATGATAAATTAGAAGCTATTCGTACATTTCGTGAACCAACAAATGCAGAAGAAGTGAGGAGTTTTTTAGGATTGGTGAATTATGTTGGCAAGTTTATTCCAAACCTTGCAACAATTACTGATCCACTTCGATTATTAACCAAAAAGGGTCAAAAGTTTACTTGGAAAACTGAACAGAAGAACTCTTTTGATAAACTTAAAAAGTACATGTCAGATCAACTGTCTTTGGGATACTACGATGTGAAAAATCGAACACAATTGATAGCAGATGCCAGTCCAACTGGGCCCAAGAGTCATTTCTTACGCCAGCAAGAGTTTATCAGATGTAGAGAAACGATATGCACAAACGGAAAAGGAAGCATTGGCTCTAGTTTGGGCCACAGAAAGGTTTCATTTTTATTTGTTTGGGCGAGAATTTGAATTGGTAACTGATCACAAGCCACTTGAAGTGATTTTTGGGATAAAATCAAGACCATGTGCAAGAATCGAACGTTGGGTTTTAAGACTAATGTCATATAAGTATAAATTTATCTATCGTCCAGGAAAAACAAACATATAGCTGATCCGTTATCGCGATTAGCAGTATGTGAGCACAACGACATACAATCGTTTGATGAACAAACGGAACATTATGTCCATTGGGTTGCATCAAATGCCACTCCAGTTGCAATCAAAATATTTGAAATCGAACGTCAATCAGTTCGAGATGATACAATTCAAGCAGTTAAGATTGCACTTCGCGAAAATAATTGGACTGGAAAAGCATTGCAATTTAAATTTTTTTTCGACTGAATTCTGTTTTGCAGGTGAGATTTTGCTGCGTGGAACACGCATCGTTATACCAGAAGCTTTGAGAAGTCAAACACTTGATTTGGCACACGAAGGTCATCCGGGAATTACATTGATGAAGCAAAGATTACGTTCTAAAGTTTGGTGGCCAAAAATGGACGCAGATGTTGAGACAAGAGTCAAGCAATGTCGAGGATGCACGTTAGTATCTGCACCAGCAGCACCAGAACCATTGAAAAGAAATCTGTTGCCGTCTGAACCTTGGCAGCACCTTGCTATAGATTGTTTGGGCCCGCTACCATCACATCACCACTTGTTTGTAATCGTTGATTATTATAGTCGGTACATAGAAATTGAAATAATGAAAAGGATTGATTCTACGGAGATAATTAAACGGCTACAAATTATATTTGCACGATTCGGACTACCTCTATCGATCACTGCCGATAATGGAAGACAATTTATAAGTGAAGAATTTCGCGACTATTGTAATATTAACAATATTCATTTGATAAGCACGACACCATATTGGCCACAACAGAACGAAAACACCATCACAAATGCTTTTTGGTCGTAATATTAGAGATAAGTTGCCAAGTATTCACCAGCCAATGGAAGTTGATGAGGAGCCCGCTGACAAAGACAGAGAAAACAAAGAGAAGGGAAAAGTATATGCAGATAACCGAAGACGGGCAAGAGAAAGTAGTATACAGAAAGGAGATGAAGTTCTTGTAAAAAGAATGACAAAAACTAACAAATTAGAGTCTAACTTTGAACCTGAACCACATAAAGTATTATCGAGGAGAGATGGTGAAGTTGTCGTTATGTCAAACAATTCACGCAGAACTTATCGACGAAATGTTTCACATTTAAAGAAGTTGAATACAGATGTAGGATCAAGTGTAATGTCAAAGGCAAGTGCAGTAGAAGAAATTCAAGAAATTCCAAAACTTCGAGGATCAGCAAGACTTTCACTTATCTAAAATTTTAAACTTCAAAAGAAGAAAGTATTGTAGTATTGTGTACTTTAATAATATATTTTAGGGAGTCGACAATGAATAAATATTCATTAGGATTGAAATAAATAAAGATTCGAAGTATAGCAGTCGACTGAAAAAGTTGTTTTATTCAGCTATGTATATTATAGGTACATAAATCAATTGACAGTGTTATGAATCAAGATGAGGCAATGAATTATCCAATTGAATTTTTAAATTCATTGGAACCGGCTGGTATACCACCGCATTGCTTGAATCTGAAAATTGGTTGATTATATTATTGCGAAATATTAATCCACCAAAACTGTGTAATGGCACCAGATTGGCAGTGAAAAAGTTATTGCCATATTTGATTGAACTACAATCTTAACTGGTAAATCAAAAGGAGAAGTGTGTTTGATACCGCGTATCCCTATGATTCCAACTGATATTCCATTTGAATTCAAAAGATTACAATATCCTGTGCGTTTATCATTTGCGATGTCCAAAAATAAGGCCCAAGGGCAAACACTTCAAGTTTGTGGTGTCAATTTGGAGGAATCATGTTTTCACATGGCCAACTTTATGTTACCTGTTCCAGAGTCGATACCCCTGTTTATTTATTCATGCTCAAAATGGAAAAACAAAAGATATTGTTTATCCAACTGTTTTAGACTAACCCATATAGACCCACCATAGTAAGAGTACCCAATTCTTTTTTATTTTTTAGTTTTTACTCTTTGCTGATAAATATAATATAAACAATATATCATATGGGTCATTTGGACTTTTAAATAGCTAGCAATTTAAAATATTTTTTTGTTTGAATCAATGAACTTTATAATCTTTTTTTTTATTACTATGCCTTATACGTAGCGAAGAACGTACCGGGCCGCTAGTTAAATATATTATTTATTTAATCGAAAAAATAATTACAAAATTGTGAAACCATGCAAGTTCATTTAAAAATATTCGTAAACAAAATTTGTGTAAAAGAGTTTTTTTTTGATTCCCAAAAATCGTTGAAGTTGGAATTTAATGCAAGGTCACCAATTTACCTCACATAAAATTGATATGAAATAAAAACTTATTCTGCGGATGTTAGAAAGATGAAGCTAATAAGGTCTAAGGATCAATTTTTTCAATCCTTGTACTTCAAAATGATGGCAAAAATAAGTTGTATTACTATCCAGACTTGGGCTGCGATGAATAAAACATGTATGAATAAGACGGCCTTAAACAGTGAATTCAAACCACTTATAATTCAAATTTGTGTTAATACATTGACCATACTTTAATAGAAGCAGATAGGCAACATCATTTCTTACATAAACGGCTAGACCATGATGAGAAAGAGAAAGCACTAAACTATAATCGTTAAGCTTAAACAAACTCTGAATGATCGGTGGTTTTACCAACCCGTATCTTTCTTAGTGCCAGAACAGCTGTCTTGTTTAAAGCAGTGTGCACGTGTGCAGCATGGACATTTTTTTGAAAGCCCATAAACATAAAGGTTACTATATTGAACACAAAATTTACCAGCCATCACAATACACAAAAGAAAAAAGAGGCTGGGATGCGACCCACACTAATAATTTCCCATCCCGCCTTCCGATTTGTCTTGTCAGTTAAATTATTCTAAAAAATTAAAAATAACCAACAATATTTTGCATATGATGAAATAGTTTGATTTCAAAATCTATTTTTGTTAACGAGATTTTTAGTCGTGTGAAGCCAATATTTTTAATCTTTGAAAAGATATTTGAGTCAATTCAATGTTTACCAACTTTTAGCAATGCTTTTTTTAGGTTTTCATTTTTTGTAAAAAAAAACTGTCAATTCGATTTTTCTCCAAATTTTACTGAATTTTGACAGCAATATTTTTTAAAAGGATAAAATTATTTTAAAGCCATTGTCTCAAAGTTTTGAAAAGATATTTAAGTCGAAAATCAATTTTTACCAACTTTTGTTAATTTTTTTTAAGTTTTTAATTTTTTGTAAGAAAAAGTGTCAGTTCGATTTTTCTCAAAAAGTTACTGAATGTTGACAACAATATTTTTTAAAAGATAAAATTAGTTTCAGGCTAATATCTCAAAGTTTTGAAAAGATATTTGAGTCGAAAATAAATGTATACCAACTTTTATTAATTTTTTTTAGGTTTTTATTTTTTGTAAAAAAACTGTCAATTCGATTTTTATCAATTTTTTTCCGAAAGTTGAAAACAATATTTATAATATAAAATTAGTTGAAAGCCATAATTTCAAATTTTTGAAAGGATATTTGAGTCGAAAATAATTTTTTACGAACTTTTAGTAATGTTTTTTTTTTTAGGTTTCTATTTTTTATAAAAAAAAACTGTCAATTCGATTTTTCTTAAATTATTCATCGTTGCACAAAATTGTTTTGGAGATAAAATCATTTTTTGTTCGTAAAATTTTCGAGGTGACAAATATTTTTTTTCAGTTTCTTTGATTTATAAATTGAATTGTTAATTGAATTGAGCTATGGACGATGCAAAAAAAATGTATGGACGTTTGTACGTCCGTACGAACGTACGTACACACGCACGCGCAGACATCTCTCTAAAAGTCTTTTATTTTGACTCTAGGGACCTTGAAACGTCGAGAAATGTCAAAATTTTCAACTCGACAAATCGGACCGATTACATTAACTTCCTATGGGAAATTAATAAAAAATAAGACATATTTTATTTGGGAACCAAAAATTTTCCAAAAAAAAATACATATTACCAATTTATCAAAGTATTAATTCGCATAGTCTACTGCCCCACTCTAAATGAACATTCCACAAAACATTGTAAAAGAAACGTTTCGAAAAGGCTTTCCATTTGTTTACAAAACATTTAAGAAACTTTGCAGGAACATTTCATAAATATTTCTGACTTGTTTAAATGGTGTCGACGCTTTAAGAAATGTGTTTTTGTTTTCTATTTGTGGATCTTTTTTGATTTTTTTTCTACCTAATCTTCTTTATAATTTGTATTTTTGGACTTTTAAGACCAAGCATCTGCATTTTTTTTTATTTAAAAACGTTCATCGAGTGGATCCCACAAAACTTTTTTATTTTATACATTTGTATCAATTGGACAAAGTTCTCGTTGCACCACCACTTTTTTAGCGAAATTTTGTATCTAAAAAGTAGTTAAATCTTAAGAGCCGATGTTGATTTATTTTTATCGTGATAATATTTATACGGTTTAATTATGTATAGAACAAAATATCGGCCAAATAGCCGCCGCGACCTTGGCGCACACCTACACCGGATGGTCCAAATTTTCGATTACGCTGAGTCATAATTGAGGTTCCATGCCGTTAATTTGCCGATTATATGTATCATCCTTAAGCTCTTGAATTGCTGCTTCCTTATTGAAGTACACTTTTTTTCAAATAACCCGAAAGAAAGAAGGAAAAAGGTCCAAATTACATGATTTCGGCAGCCAATTGACATCGCCACCACGTAAAATAACATGGTCGCGTTGCCTGACCGGCCTTGTTGTGGGAAAAATGTTTTTTGTTTTTTCGACAATCACTCTTGGATTATCAAATGCGGCACTTTTGATTATTGATGAATCCACTTAAGCGCAAATGTGCCTCATCACTGCAGACGATTTCGTTCGAAAATGTATCATGCACTGTTGCTATTTCTTGTCACCATTCTGATTATTAATAACGCTTGAAATGTTCAAAAGGCTTTAGTTCTTCTTTCAGAAATGTTTCACGATTGTCCAGACCAAAAAATAATATATTTAAGAATTATTATAGAAACATTTCTCTGTTTCATAGAGTTTTATGAAATGTTTCTTTTACGTAGATTAGACACATTATGTGTGATTTTATAAAATGAATAATAAATAAAGTAACACAAAGCTATCATAGCTTACTAACTTCATTGATTTGAAAATAGCGACAATACAAACTTCCATACTATTTACTTTTGAACCAAAGCTAGCGTTTTAATGTTTTATACTTCTTTGAAAAGCTTAAGAATGTTTTTTAAAAACAAGAAACAGTATTGTGTTTTTTAATAAGACTATTTAAAAGTTCGTTATACAAAATTTAGTTTCATTAGAATACGATTTGAACAATACATTTTTTTGGAAATTATTGTCGAAAATTGAAAATTTTTCAGATGTAAAATATTTGCCTTTTTATTCAAGATACCAAAATCTAAACACATAATAAATACAAAAATCTTTTGTGAACAGGGTGAGTAAAAAACCGTCTTTAGGTACATAGATGTTTTTGCGAATCTCATAATGACAACCGTTATTCGACAGCTATTAGGATGCGGTACAGACAAGTTAACAAATTTTTAAAGTTGTATGAACTGTGTGAAAAGTCAATTCATACAACTTTAAAAATTTGGTAACCTGTCTGTACCGCATCCTAATGGCTGTCGAATAACGGTTGTTATTCAGTTTCTAACATTAATTAATTAGCACACACTCAACGAGTTTTGAATACCTTAAATATGGCAGACACAGTGTGAGCATTAGGAAAAAAAGAAAGGGGTTAGAAGGGAGGTCCCGTTTTAAAATTGGTTTGGAATTTTTGAACATTGCAATGATAGGGAAGTAAAGAGCGTGATACTGTTAAGAAACGAATATCTATACCCCACAGTAGGACTGAAGTGGGTTTCAAGGTTAAACTGATGAATATTGATAGACTCGCGAATATTACGGTTGAACTATTTCAGGTTAGGAATATAGCTGGTTATTTCACTAGAGCAAAGACCGTAAAAAAATTGTCAATTCGATTTTTCCCAAAATTTAATGAATGTTGAAAACAAACTTATTTTAAGATGAAATTAGTTCGAAGCCAATATCTTTAGTTTTTACAAAGGTAGTTAAAACGAATATCAATTTTTGCGAACTTTTAGTAATGTTTTTATTTTTTGTAAAAAAAAACCTGTCAATTCGATTTTTCTCAAAATTTTACCAAATGTCAATAACGTTATTCTTCGGCGCATACAAAAAATATTCGAGGTGACAATTATTTTGTTTCGCAGTTAGTTGATTTTTTTTCAAAATTTTACTAGTTTGGAATCACGTCACAATAAATAATACAAAATTTAATTCAAGTCGCTAGCGGTTTTGGTTCGTTAGATATTTTGGGTTACCCAAAATTTTCTGCATTATTATCTGTTCAATAAAATTTATTTGAAGTCGATATCTCTTCTGTTTCTCGAGATATGGACGAAGAAAAAAGCTTCCGGAACTAATGGACGTACGAACGTTCGTATGTACACACGCACAGACAGTCATCTCTATTATTTAGACAATAACTTCCTATGGGAAGTTTAAAAGAGTGAGGACGATGATCGAGTGACGTAAATAAGTAAATGATGTTATGGTCACCAAGCATTTTAATTTATTTAGATCTTTTTTCATTTAGAGTTCGCGAGATGCCAATTTATCGGACGAAATTGCAAAGTGAAAAACAGGAATGATTGGGAAATGTTTTAAATTTTAAAAGCCACGGAAACAACCGACCAATGGAAAAATGTAAGACAAAAAATAAAACAAAAAATTCCTTAGAATTTAATTTTTAAAATGTTATTTTAAAACAGTGCACAGTGTAGCGAATAGCACATGCTAGATGGACAAAATTATATTTGTCTTTGTAAATGAGTAAAATAAAGATGTATTGTAAAAATACCAAGTTAATGTTTGAATTAAGTACATTCTATTAAAAAAAGAACGCATAAATATAATGTAGAGGTAAAACTTTTATTGTTATAATGTATAATGTATATACTGTTACTCGCTGACCCGGCCACGCTTTGCAGTGGCTAACGTTTTTTGTCATATTACATATATATCAGATATCGACACCGCCTTTACAATGAAGTTAATAAAAACGAACGGAGACGGAAATGTTAAAGCTGTATAATACAAATTTACTGGTTTGGAATTTGAAGGGGAGGAACTTTGAACACAATTGATCAAAATGTTCGTACAGTTGATGTAAAGCAAAAATCAATACAAAAGAATTAAATTTAAAATGTATTGTTATTTTTATTCAAGTTTGTAACAAATGAGTATATGTATAACAAAGTTTTAGTAAATAAAATGTGACAAACTTATAAATGAGGTTTGAAGAGCGGATAGTTTAGAATCTTCTAACAATAATATTTATTATTTTCATAAATATGTAGGTACTTTTAATTTCAATTCGCTAACTCAAATAGGTTCGATGGTTTTCCTATACGTGAACATGCAACATATATAGCTGCCCATGAGAAAAACATGGATTTTCCAAATCTTAACCACAAATGGACATTGGTTGGCTTTGAGACTTATAGATATGAAGGGTATGGTAGAATCTGACGGTATCATTGAACCAATCTTAAATCGAAGATTATGTAATGGCATTCCAGGTATATCTTGTTAATTTAAAAATTCAATTGAAAATTAACACCATCATTTCCATTAAAAACAGTATCGATTTTTTTAAAAGACTTCAAGTCGCCTGGTAACAACTGTTGTATCTGGAAGTTGGTTTCCTCAACATCAACATTTCCGCTGCCAAAATAGCTCGATGACTGAGCTTGTTATGATACAAGTAATTTATTTTTATATTCGGAAAAATGCTCTGAATCAATTCTTTTTTTCTGAAGAACAATGCAAACATTGACATAATGCAATCTATTGAATACTTACTCAATCCAGTCAACAGATGCCGCCATCTGTTAGAGTCGTTTGGAGCTAGCAGATAATTGTGACTGTCAAATTATAGACAAATAATTTGCAATAAAATAATATTGCGATCATACTCGTAAATTGAGATGTAAGTCATCCTATCTTTCAAGTTGTACCAAACTGCACACGGTGTACAAATTTGATTAAAATCGGTTAAGTAGTTAAGGAGTCCAACGCGGACAAACATTGTGGTGTATCTGGCAACACCACCTAATTCCTTTTTATTGTTGTGGTGGCAACACCACCAATTCACCAATTCATAATTCCGAAGTTTTTCCGTCTCTTCGGAGTAGTAGTTGTAGTTAATGATGACTTAGTGAGTCATGTCGTGAGTCGAGCGTGGTCAGGTGTCGTTAGCAAATAGTGAACTTTATAAAATATGTATTTTCTTAGATTTAAGTAAATTGAATTATATTTAATAAAGGTTATTCATAAGAAACGTGTTCCTTCTTATTTTAAATAACTTCAATGGTGACCCCGACCGACAAAAGTAAAACCCCGACATCAGTGTCTAACATACATAAATGTCATTTAAATCGACTAAATGTGTTATAAACAACAAAAGTGTCAAAGAAAAAGCATACAGAAAAAAGTGCGTAAAACTTACATTTTTGTGATTTGGTCTTTTGCAAAGACTGTACCCAAATTAGACACCTAACAACGCGTCATACGACCGCATGTGCATACAAATATATAGACATCAGTTATTGCCGTTACATATTCATAACTGTCTTCGTAAATGCACATAAGCTCGTGAACTCATCAAAGCATATAAAAAATATATTTCCATATACTATCACGCTCTGAAACCAACATTCGCAAAAACACATCAGTACACATACACACGACGATATATGTATGTTCGAAAAAATTAACAAGAATATATACAAAAAGTGAACGGCGTACAATTATTGTCCTTTTCTTGCATAATACGAATATGTGTACATAAAAGTGAAGTGCATACAATTGTTCTTTTCTTAAATCTTAATACCTGAGTTCAAAGAACAACCATCTCTTTTCCCTGAACTTAACTAATTTCTTCATTAAGAGATGTACATATATGATATGTAAAATGCGACAAATATTACTTCACCACGGTGAATAGACAATATCAGTATCAGCATCATACAATCATCTCTCTCTTCGTCAAACATACCATCTCCGTCATAATCGATCAAAAAATTTTCACCACACCAAATGTCATAACAAACAAACATAACAAATACCTGCGTTCCGGCCAGTTCCAGATCATCGCTCATCATTCATCAACAATCAAATAAACATCAATTTTCATTTTGCTAAATTAAAACAGTCCAAATTAATAAAGATTTTCCCCTATCAATTTATAAAAATAGTTCAATTTCATTTTTTTTAGAATCCATAGTAATTTGATACAAAAAAAAATATGTTTAATTTTTCCCTTGAAATATAGCCCTATTCATTTCAACCGATTTATGTTTTCATTCTGTAACACATTTGACCACTGCATTAATTCAGACGCATAATATACCTTTCTCTTTTCTGTTCACATTAAGATACCAGGTAAGTAATTGCATTATCTCATTCTACATTTTGAAAGGATATATTTTTCGTTTAAAAAAAAAGGTAAATAAAAATAAACTTAAAAATGAGCAAAGTTGAAGACGAAACTGGCGAGAAGCCACCAGTTTCAAAACACGAAATTATTTCACGAGTTAAAATGCCGAATTTTTGTCATTCCAGTCCCTCAACTTGGTTTGCATTAGTAGAATCAACTTTTGCGATTAACAATATAAAAACTGATGTTTTGAAATACCATCACGTATTAACAGCACTCCCGGAGGATATATTAATGACTATAACTGACGTCATCAATAATCCTCCCGAAAACGATAAGTTTGTAAAAATTAAAGACACAGTTATAAGCAGGCACTCTGAAAATGAGAGTCTACGATTGCAAAAGTTATTAGGAGGCGTAGCCATAGGTGATAATACGCCATCACAATATTTTCGACAATTACAATTAATATCAGGCTCGTCTAATGTCCTTCCTGATGACGTATTGAAACATATATGGTTAGGTGGTCTTCCGACACACATTAAGTCTATCCTAGTAGCAGCAACGACTTCCGATATAGCTTCTCTAATGAAAATGGCGGATAAGATTTTTGAAGTGGGTAATACCACCCCCGTGGTCGCAAGCACTTCAACTGACCCATTGGTCGATAGACTAAACGCTTTAGAAAAACAAATAGAAAAACTAACTATCTGTTCGACTAAAAAATATGATAGGTCCCGATCCGCTTATAGGTACCAAAAAGAGTATAGAGGTAGGAGTAGAAGCAAAAGCCAAGTTAACAAATACCCAACATGTTATTTTCATCACAGATTCGGGAAAGACGCACGGAATTGTCGTAAACCATGCGATTTCGAAACGAAAAATAACCAAAAAAACTAATTTCGACGACTACTGATATTAATGCCAGCAGTCATGTTAGTCGTCGTCTCTTCATGCAGAAGAAGTGAGGAGTTTTTTAGGATTGGTGAATTATGTTGGCAAGTTTATTCCAAACCTTGCAACAATTACTGATCCACTTCGATTATTAACCAAAAAGGGTCAAAAGTTTACTTGGAAAACTGAACAGAAGAACTCTTTTGATAAACTTAAAAAGTACATGTCAGATCAACTGTCTTTGGGATACTACGATGTGAAAAATCGAACACAATTGATAGCAGATGCCAGTCCAACTGGGCCCAAGAGTCATTTCTTACGCCAGCAAGAGTTTATCAGATGTAGAGAAACGATATGCACAAACGGAAAAGGAAGCATTGGCTCTAGTTTGGGCCACAGAAAGGTTTCATTTTTATTTGTTTGGGCGAGAATTTGAATTGGTAACTGATCACAAGCCACTTGAAGTGATTTTTGGGATAAAATCAAGACCATGTGCAAGAATCGAACGTTGGGTTTTAAGACTAATGTCATATAAGTATAAAGTTATCTATCGTCCAGGAAAAACAAACATATAGCTGATCCGTTATCGCGATTAGCAGTATGTGAGCACAACGACATACAATCGTTTGATGAACAAACGGAACATTATGTCCATTGGGTTGCATCAAATGCCACTCCAGTTGCAATCAAAATATTTGAAATCGAACGTCAATCAGTTCGAGATGATACAATTCAAGCAGTTAAGATTGCACTTCGCGAAAATAATTGGACTGGAAAAGCATTGCAATTTAAAATTTTTTTCGACTGAATTCTGTTTTGCAGGTGAGATTTTGCTGCGTGGAACACGCATCGTTATACCAGAAGCTTTGAGAAGTCAAACACTTGATTTGGCACACGAAGGTCATCCGGGAATTACATTGATGAAGCAAAGATTACGTTCTAAAGTTTGGTGGCCAAAAATGGACGCAGATGTTGAGACAAGAGTCAAGCAATGTCGAGGATGCACGTTAGTATCTGCACCAGCAGCACCAGAACCATTGAAAAGAAATCTGTTGCCGTCTGAACCTTGGCAGCACCTTGCTATAGATTGTTTGGGCCCGCTACCATCACATCACCACTTGTTTGTAATCGTTGATTATTATAGTCGGTACATAGAAATTGAAATAATGAAAAGGATTGATTCTACGGAGATAATTAAACGGCTACAAATTATATTTGCACGATTCGGACTACCTCTATCGATCACTGCCGATAATGGAAGACAATTTATAAGTGAAGAATTTCGCGACTATTGTAATATTAACAATATTCATTTGATAAGCACGACACCATATTGGCCACAACAGAACGAAAACACCATCACAAATGCTTTTTGGTCGTAATATTAGAGATAAGTTGCCAAGTATTCACCAGCCAATGGAAGTTGATGAGGAGCCCGCTGACAAAGACAGAGAAAACAAAGAGAAGGGAAAAGTATATGCAGATAACCGAAGACGGGCAAGAGAAAGTAGTATACAGAAAGGAGATGAAGTTCTTGTAAAAAGAATGACAAAAACTAACAAATTAGAGTCTAACTTTGAACCTGAACCACATAAAGTATTATCGAGGAGAGATGGTGAAGTTGTCGTTATGTCAAACAATTCACGCAGAACTTATCGACGAAATGTTTCACATTTAAAGAAGTTGAATACAGATGTAGGATCAAGTGTAATGTCAAAGGCAAGTGCAGTAGAAGAAATTCAAGAAATTCCAAAACTTCGAGGATCAGCAAGACTTTCACTTATCTAAAATTTTAAACTTCAAAAGAAGAAAGTATTGTAGTATTGTGTACTTTAATAATATATTTTAGGGAGTCGACAATGAATAAATATTCATTAGGATTGAAATAAATAAAGATTCGAAGTATAGCAGTCGACTGAAAAAGTTGTTTTATTCAGCTATGTATATTATAGGTACATAAATCAATTGACAGTGTTATGAATCAAGATGAGGCAATGAATTATCCAATTGAATTTTTAAATTCATTGGAACCGGCTGGTATACCACCGCATTGCTTGAATCTGAAAATTGGTTGATTATATTATTGCGAAATATTAATCCACCAAAACTGTGTAATGGCACCAGATTGGCAGTGAAAAAGTTATTGCCATATTTGATTGAACTACAATCTTAACTGGTAAATCAAAAGGAGAAGTGTGTTTGATACCGCGTATCCCTATGATTCCAACTGATATTCCATTTGAATTCAAAAGATTACAATATCCTGTGCGTTTATCATTTGCGATGTCCAAAAATAAGGCCCAAGGGCAAACACTTCAAGTTTGTGGTGTCAATTTGGAGGAATCATGTTTTCACATGGCCAACTTTATGTTACCTGTTCCAGAGTCGATACCCCTGTTTATTTATTCATGCTCAAAATGGAAAAACAAAAGATATTGTTTATCCAACTGTTTTAGACTAACCCATATAGACCCACCATAGTAAGAGTACCCAATTCTTTTTTATTTTTTAGTTTTTACTCTTTGCTGATAAATATAATATAAACAATATATCATATGGGTCATTTGGACTTTTAAATAGCTAGCAATTTAAAATATTTTTTTGTTTGAATCAATGAACTTTATAATCTTTTTTTTTATTACTATGCCTTATACGTAGCGAAGAACGTACCGGGCCGCTAGTTAAATATATTATTTATTTAATCGAAAAAATAATTACAAAATTGTGAAACCATGCAAGTTCATTTAAAAATATTCGTAAACAAAATTTGTGTAAAAGAGTTTTTTTTTTGATTCCCAAAAATCGTTGAAGTTGGAATTTAATGCAAGGTCACCAATTTACCTCACATAAAATTGATATGAAATAAAAACTTATTCTGCGGATGTTAGAAAGATGAAGCTAATAAGGTCTAAGGATCAATTTTTTCAATCCTTGTACTTCAAAATGATGGCAAAAATAAGTTGTATTACTATCCAGACTTGGGCTGCGATGAATAAAACATGTATGAATAAGACGGCCTTAAACAGTGAATTCAAACCACTTATAATTCAAATTTGTGTTAATACATTGACCATACTTTAATAGAAGCAGATAGGCAACATCATTTCTTACATAAACGGCTAGACCATGATGAGAAAGAGAAAGCACTAAACTATAATCGTTAAGCTTAAACAAACTCTGAATGATCGGTGGTTTTACCAACCCGTATCTTTCTTAGTGCCAGAACAGCTGTCTTGTTTAAAGCAGTGTGCACGTGTGCAGCATGGACATTTTTTTGAAAGCCCATAAACATAAAGGTTACTATATTGAACACAAAATTTACCAGCCATCACAATACACAAAAGAAAAAAGAGGCTGGGATGCGACCCACACTAATAATTTCCCATCCCGCCTTCCGATTTGTCTTGTCAGTTAAATTATTCTAAAAAATTAAAAATAACCAACAATATTTTGCATATGATGAAATAGTTTGATTTCAAAATCTATTTTTGTTAACGAGATTTTTAGTCGTGTGAAGCCAATATTTTTAATCTTTGAAAAGATATTTGAGTCAATTCAATGTTTACCAACTTTTAGCAATGCTTTTTTTAGGTTTTCATTTTTTGTAAAAAAAAAACTGTCAATTCGATTTTTCTCCAAATTTTACTGAATTTTGACAGCAATATTTTTTAAAAGGATAAAATTATTTTAAAGCCATTGTCTCAAAGTTTTGAAAAGATATTTAAGTCGAAAATCAATTTTTACCAACTTTTGTTAATTTTTTTTAAGTTTTTAATTTTTTGTAAGAAAAAGTGTCAGTTCGATTTTTCTCAAAAAGTTACTGAATGTTGACAACAATATTTTTTAAAAGATAAAATTAGTTTCAGGCTAATATCTCAAAGTTTTGAAAAGATATTTGAGTCGAAAATAAATGTATACCAACTTTTATTAATTTTTTTTAGGTTTTTATTTTTTGTAAAAAAACTGTCAATTCGATTTTTATCAATTTTTTTCCGAAAGTTGAAAACAATATTTATAATATAAAATTAGTTGAAAGCCATAATTTCAAATTTTTGAAAGGATATTTGAGTCGAAAATAATTTTTTACGAACTTTTAGTAATGTTTTTTTTTTTAGGTTTCTATTTTTTATAAAAAAAAACTGTCAATTCGATTTTTCTTAAATTATTCATCGTTGCACAAAATTGTTTTGGAGATAAAATCATTTTTTGTTCGTAAAATTTTCGAGGTGACAAATATTTTTTTTCAGTTTCTTTGATTTATAAATTGAATTGTTAATTGAATTGAGCTATGGACGATGCAAAAAAAATGTATGGACGTTTGTACGTCCGTACGAACGTACGTACACACGCACGCGCAGACATCTCTCTAAAAGTCTTTTATTTTGACTCTAGGGACCTTGAAACGTCGAGAAATGTCAAAATTTTCAACTCGACAAATCGGACCGATTACATTAACTTCCTATGGGAAATTAATAAAAAATAAGACATATTTTATTTGGGAACCAAAAATTTTCCAAAAAAAAATACATATTACCAATTTATCAAAGTATTAATTCGCATAGTCTACTGCCCCACTCTAAATGAACATTCCACAAAACATTGTAAAAGAAACGTTTCGAAAAGGCTTTCCATTTGTTTACAAAACATTTAAGAAACTTTGCAGGAACATTTCATAAATATTTCTGACTTGTTTAAATGGTGTCGACGCTTTAAGAAATGTGTTTTTGTTTTCTATTTGTGGATCTTTTTTGATTTTTTTTCTACCTAATCTTCTTTATAATTTGTATTTTTGGACTTTTAAGACCAAGCATCTGCATTTTTTTTATTTAAAAACGTTCATCGAGTGGATCCCACAAAACTTTTTTATTTTATACATTTGTATCAATTGGACAAAGTTCTCGTTGCACCACCACTTTTTTAGCGAAATTTTGTATCTAAAAAGTAGTTAAATCTTAAGAGCCGATGTTGATTTATTTTTATCGTGATAATATTTATACGGTTTAATTATGTATAGAACAAAATATCGGCCAAATAGCCGCCGCGACCTTGGCGCACACCTACACCGGATGGTCCAAATTTTCGATTACGCTGAGTCATAATTGAGGTTCCATGCCGTTAATTTGCCGATTATATGTATCATCCTTAAGCTCTTGAATTGCTGCTTCCTTATTGAAGTACACTTTTTTTCAAATAACCCGAAAGAAAGAAGGAAAAAGGTCCAAATTACATGATTTCGGCAGCCAATTGACATCGCCACCACGTAAAATAACATGGTCGCGTTGCCTGACCGGCCTTGTTGTGGGAAAAATGTTTTTTGTTTTTTCGACAATCACTCTTGGATTATCAAATGCGGCACTTTTGATTATTGATGAATCCACTTAAGCGCAAATGTGCCTCATCACTGCAGACGATTTCGTTCGAAAATGTATCATGCACTGTTGCTATTTCTTGTCACCATTCTGATTATTAATAACGCTTGAAATGTTCAAAAGGCTTTAGTTCTTCTTTCAGAAATGTTTCACGATTGTCCAGACCAAAAAATAATATATTTAAGAATTATTATAGAAACATTTCTCTGTTTCATAGAGTTTTATGAAATGTTTCTTTTACGTAGATTAGACACATTATGTGTGATTTTATAAAATGAATAATAAATAAAGTAACACAAAGCTATCATAGCTTACTAACTTCATTGATTTGAAAATAGCGACAATACAAACTTCCATACTATTTACTTTTGAACCAAAGCTAGCGTTTTAATGTTTTATACTTCTTTGAAAAGCTTAAGAATGTTTTTTAAAAACAAGAAACAGTATTGTGTTTTTTAATAAGACTATTTAAAAGTTCGTTATACAAAATTTAGTTTCATTAGAATACGATTTGAACAATACATTTTTTTGGAAATTATTGTCGAAAATTGAAAATTTTTCAGATGTAAAATATTTGCCTTTTTATTCAAGATACCAAAATCTAAACACATAATAAATACAAAAATCTTTTGTGAACAGGGTGAGTAAAAAACCGTCTTTAGGTACATAGATGTTTTTGCGAATCTCATAATGACAACCGTTATTCGACAGCTATTAGGATGCGGTACAGACAAGTTAACAAATTTTTAAAGTTGTATGAACTGTGTGAAAAGTCAATTCATACAACTTTAAAAATTTGGTAACCTGTCTGTACCGCATCCTAATGGCTGTCGAATAACGGTTGTTATTCAGTTTCTACCATTAATTAATTAGCACACACTCAACGAGTTTTGAATACCTTAAATATGGCAGACACAGTGTGAGCATTAGGAAAAAAAGAAAGGGGTTAGAAGGGAGGTCCCGTTTTAAAATTGGTTTGGAATTTTTGAACATTGCAATGATAGGGAAGTAAAGAGCGTGATACTGTTAAGAAACGAATATCTATACCCCACAGTAGGACTGAAGTGGGTTTCAAGGTTAAACTGATGAATATTGATAGACTCGCGAATATTACGGTTGAACTATTTCAGGTTAGGAATATAGCTGGTTATTTCACTAGAGCAAAGACCGTAAAAAAATTGTCAATTCGATTTTTCCCAAAATTTAATGAATGTTGAAAACAAACTTATTTTAAGATGAAATTAGTTCGAAGCCAATATCTTTAGTTTTTACAAAGGTAGTTAAAACGAATATCAATTTTTGCGAACTTTTAGTAATGTTTTTATTTTTTGTAAAAAAAAACCTGTCAATTCGATTTTTCTCAAAATTTTACCAAATGTCAATAACGTTATTCTTCGGCGCATACAAAAAATATTCGAGGTGACAATTATTTTGTTTCGCAGTTAGTTGATTTTTTTTCAAAATTTTACTAGTTTGGAATCACGTCACAATAAATAATACAAAATTTAATTCAAGTCGCTAGCGGTTTTGGTTCGTTAGATATTTTGGGTTACCCAAAATTTTCTGCATTATTATCTGTTTAATAAAATTTATTTGAAGTCGATATCTCTTCTGTTTCTCGAGATATGGACGAAGAAAAAAGCTTCCGGAACTAATGGACGTACGAACGTTCGTATGTACACACGCACAGACAGTCATCTCTATTATTTAGACAATAACTTCCTATGGGAAGTTTAAAAGAGTGAGGACGATGATCGAGTGACGTAAATAAGTAAATGATGTTATGGTCACCAAGCATTTTAATTTATTTAGATCTTTTTTCATTTAGAGTTCGCGAGATGCCAATTTATCGGACGAAATTGCAAAGTGAAAAACAGGAATGATTGGGAAATGTTTTAAATTTTAAAAGCCACGGAAACAACCGACCAATGGAAAAATGTAAGACAAAAAATAAAACAAAAAATTCCTTAGAATTTAATTTTTAAAATGTTATTTTAAAACAGTGCACAGTGTAGCGAATAGCACATGCTAGATGGACAAAATTATATTTGTCTTTGTAAATGAGTAAAATAAAGATGTATTGTAAAAATACCAAGTTAATGTTTGAATTAAGTACATTCTATTAAAAAAAGAACGCATAAATATAATGTAGAGGTAAAACTTTTATTGTTATAATGTATAATGTATATACTGTTACTCGCTGACCCGGCCACGCTTTGCAGTGGCTAACGTTTTTTGTCATATTACATATATATCAGATATCGACACCGCCTTTACAATGAAGTTAATAAAAACGAACGGAGACGGAAATGTTAAAGCTGTATAATACAAATTTACTGGTTTGGAATTTGAAGGGGAGGAACTTTGAACACAATTGATCAAAATGTTCGTACAGTTGATGTAAAGCAAAAATCAATACAAAAGAATTAAATTTAAAATGTATTGTTATTTTTATTCAAGTTTGTAACAAATGAGTATATGTATAACAAAGTTTTAGTAAATAAAATGTGACAAACTTATAAATGAGGTTTGAAGAGCGGATAGTTTAGAATCTTCTAACAATAATATTTATTATTTTCATAAATATGTAGGTACTTTTAATTTCAATTCGCTAACTCAAATAGGTTCGATGGTTTTCCTATACGTGAACATGCAACATATATAGCTGCCCATGAGAAAAACATGGATTTTCCAAATCTTAACCACAAATGGACATTGGTTGGCTTTGAGACTTATAGATATGAAGGGTATGGTAGAATCTGACGGTATCATTGAACCAATCTTAAATCGAAGATTATGTAATGGCATTCCAGGTATATCTTGTTAATTTAAAAATTCAATTGAAAATTAACACCATCATTTCCATTAAAAACAGTATCGATTTTTTTAAAAGACTTCAAGTCGCCTGGTAACAACTGTTGTATCTGGAAGTTGGTTTCCTCAACATCAACATTTCCGCTGCCAAAATAGCTCGATGACTGAGCTTGTTATGATACAAGTAATTTATTTTTATATTCGGAAAAATGCTCTGAATCAATTCTTTTTTTCTGAAGAACAATGCAAACATTGACATAATGCAATCTATTGAATACTTACTCAATCCAGTCAACAGATGCCGCCATCTGTTAGAGTCGTTTGGAGCTAGCAGATAATTGTGACTGTCAAATTATAGACAAATAATTTGCAATAAAATAATATTGCGATCATACTCGTAAATTGAGATGTAAGTCATCCTATCTTTCAAGTTGTACCAAACTGCACACGGTGTACAAATTTGATTAAAATCGGTTAAGTAGTTAAGGAGTCCAACGCGGACAAACATTGTGGTGTATCTGGCAACACCACCTAATTCCTTTTTATTGTTGTGGTGGCAACACCACCAATTCACCAATTCATAATTCCGAAGTTTTTCCGTCTCTTCGGAGTAGTAGTTGTAGTTAATGATGACTTAGTGAGTCATGTCGTGAGTCGAGCGTGGTCAGGTGTCGTTAGCAAATAGTGAACTTTATAAAATATGTATTTTCTTAGATTTAAGTAAATTGAATTATATTTAATAAAGGTTATTCATAAGAAACGTGTTCCTTCTTATTTTAAATAACTTCAATGGTGACCCCGACCGACAAAAGTAAAACCCCGACATCAGTGTCTAACATACATAAATGTCATTTAAATCGACTAAATGTGTTATAAACAACAAAAGTGTCAAAGAAAAAGCATACAGAAAAAAGTGCGTAAAACTTACATTTTTGTGATTTGGTCTTTTGCAAAGACTGTACCCAAATTAGACACCTAACAACGCGTCATACGACCGCATGTGCATACAAATATATAGACATCAGTTATTGCCGTTACATATTCATAACTGTCTTCGTAAATGCACATAAGCTCGTGAACTCATCAAAGCATATAAAAAATATATTTCCATATACTATCACGCTCTGAAACCAACATTCGCAAAAACACATCAGTACACATACACACGACGATATATGTATGTTCGAAAAAATTAACAAGAATATATACAAAAAGTGAACGGCGTACAATTATTGTCCTTTTCTTGCATAATACGAATATGTGTACATAAAAGTGAAGTGCATACAATTGTTCTTTTCTTAAATCTTAATACCTGAGTTCAAAGAACAACCATCTCTTTTCCCTGAACTTAACTAATTTCTTCATTAAGAGATGTACATATATGATATGTAAAATGCGACAAATATTACTTCACCACGGTGAATAGACAATATCAGTATCAGCATCATACAATCATCTCTCTCTTCGTCAAACATACCATCTCCGTCATACTCGATCAAAAAATTTTCACCACACCAAATGTCATAACAAACAAACATAACAAATACCTGCGTTCCGGCCAGTTCCAGATCATCGCTCATCATTCATCAACAATCAAATAAACATCAATTTTCATTTTGCTAAATTAAAACAGTCCAAATTAATAAAGATTTTCCCCTATCAGTTTATAAAAATAGTTCAATTTCATTTTTTTTAGAATCCATAGTAATTTGATACAAAAAAAATATGTTTAATTTTTCCCTTGAAATATAGCCCTATTCATTTCAACCGATTTATGTTTTCATTCTGTAACACATTTGACCACTGCATTAATTCAGACGCATAATATACCTTTCTCTTTTCTGTTCACATTAAGATACCAGGTAAGTAATTGCATTATCTCATTCTACATTTTGAAAGGATATATTTTTCGTTTAAAAAAAAAGGTAAATAAAAATAAACTTAAAAATGAGCAAAGTTGAAGACGAAACTGGCGAGAAGCCACCAGTTTCAAAACACGAAATTATTTCACGAGTTAAAATGCCGAATTTTTGTCATTCCAGTCCCTCAACTTGGTTTGCATTAGTAGAATCAACTTTTGCGATTAACAATATAAAAACTGATGTTTTGAAATACCATCACGTATTAACAGCACTCCCGGAGGATATATTAATGACTATAACTGACGTCATCAATAATCCTCCCGAAAACGATAAGTTTGTAAAAATTAAAGACACAGTTATAAGCAGGCACTCTGAAAGTGAGAGTCTACGATTGCAAAAGTTATTAGGAGGCGTAGCCATAGGTGATAATACGCCATCACAATATTTTCGACAATTACAATTAATATCAGGCTCGTCTAATGTCCTTCCTGATGACGTATTGAAACATATATGGTTAGGTGGTCTTCCGACACACATTAAGTCTATCCTAGTAGCAGCAACGACTTCCGATATAGCTTCTCTAATGAAAATGGCGGATAAGATTTTTGAAGTGGGTAATACCACCCCCGTGGTCGCAAGCACTTCAACTGACCCATTGGTCGATAGACTAAACGCTTTAGAAAAACAAATAGAAAAACTAACTATCTGTTCGACTAAAAAATATGATAGGTCCCGATCCGCTTATAGGTACCAAAAAGAGTATAGAGGTAGGAGTAGAAGCAAAAGCCAAGTTAACAAATACCCAACATGTTATTTTCATCACAGATTCGGGAAAGACGCACGGAATTGTCGTAAACCATGCGATTTCGAAACGAAAAATAACCAAAAAAACTAATTTCGACGACTACTGATATTAATGCCAGCAGTCATGTTAGTCGTCGTCTCTTCATTAAGTGTAAAAATTCGAAGCTTACATTTTTAATCGACACGGGGGCTGACGTTTCCACTGTCCCAGTACAGTTCTTTCCGCGAGTATTAAAAGATTCAAGTTTTGGTTTGGCAGCAGCCAATGGTACACCCATTAAAACATTTGGTACCCAATTATTGAAAATCGATTTAGGCCTACGACGAGATTTTACCCATGCATTTATCGTGGCTTCCGTTAATCATCCAATAATTGGTGCCGATTTTCTGTCTAAATTCAATCTTTTGGTAGATTTAAAATCTAAAAAAATCATAGATGCCACTACTTCTCTACAAGTTTGTACCATAACAAAAGATGCTGACAATCCCACTCCAAAGCTTTTTCAATTATCTAATCCGTACGGGACAATTCTCGAAAAATATAAATGCCTAACATCACCTCCGAACTATAATCTTGAGGTAAAACATGATGTCGTCCATCACATTCATACGAAAGGTGAATTACCTTATTCCAAGCCTCGGAGACTAGATAAAACGAAATACGATCAAGCTAAAACGGAGTTTGAATATATGTTGAGCCTAGGACTATGTCGACTTTCCTCTTCACCAGTTTCATCTCCTCTGCATCTAGTTAAAAAGAAAGATAGCAACGATTGGAGGCCCTGTGGCGATTATCGTCGCCTCAATGCACAAACTATACCAAATCGTTTTCCATTAAGGCATATACAAGATGCAAACATGCATATAGAAGGTTGTAGTGTTTTTTCTAAAATCGATCTAGTTAGGGCATTCCATCATATTCCAATCGCCCCAGAAGATGTTCATAAAACTGCCATAATCACTCCTTTCGGTCTTTATGAGTTTATGTTCATGCCTTTCGGTCTGAGAAACGCCGCCCAGACATTTCAACGCTTCATGAACAAAACTCTCGAAGGTTTAAATTTCATTTTCGCATATCTTGATGATATACTAGTTTTCAGCAAAAGTTTAGAAGAACATCAAAATCATTTAAAAATTCTTTTTGAACGGTTAAGTGCATTCGATGTTAAAATTAATGTATCAAAATGTGTTTTTGGTGCAGAGAGTTTAACATTTCTAGCACATACTGTTACCAAAGATGGAATGCTTCCAACCAATGAAAGGGTTGACGCCATTCTTGCACTCAATCCTCCAAACAGCATTAAACAGACGCAACAATTCTTAGGGATGATAAATTTTTATAATAGGTTCATTCCTCATCTTGCAGAATATTTAGCACCAATTTATTCACATTTATCAAAACTCGAAAAAAAGAAAAAAGAAAAAACGCCTAAAGCATTACAAAAATTTAGTTGGTCTGCAGAATGCGAAATTTTCTTCAATAAAGCTAAAGAAGCCCTTGCTTCCGCAACACTTCTCTCACACCCGATTGAAAATGCACACTTTAACATTACCACTGATTCGTCCAATGTAGCTGTAGGAGCAGTGTTGCAACAGTTTGACACACAGCAACGCTGTTGGGTACCACTCGGTTTCTTTTCGAAAAAACTTCAACCAGCTGAAACACGCTATTCAACGTTTGACAGAGAACTCCTGGCTATTTATCTAGCTATAAAGCATTTTAGGCATTTTGTTGAAGGGCGCGAGGTCATAATTTTTTCCGACCATAAACCTCTAACCACAGCGATAACATCTAAAACAGAACGTAGCCCGCGTCAAACACGACACCTTGAATATATTGCCCAGTTCACAAGTGATATTAGACATATTTCTGGTAAAGATAATGTTGTCGCCGATTATCTATCACGACCAACGAACGAAACCAATAGTATTTTGCTAACGTGTTTTGATGTTAAAGAATTAGCCAAAAGCCAAGACGATGACGAAGAACTTAAATCGCTACTAGCCAACAAACAATCTTCAAATATTAAACTAGAAGCTTTCCCAATTCCCAATATAAATATAAAAATTTGGTGTGAGACGTCAAAAGGTTCTAAAAGACCTTATTTGCCTATGGGTTTTAGGAAGAAAGCGTTTGATAAGTTGCACTCTTTGAGTCACCCCGGCGTTCGTGCAACGAGAAAGATATGTACGTCTAAGTATTTCTGGCCAGGTATAAACATTGACACAGGCTATTGGGCAAAAACTTGCCTTTCTTGCCAAAAGTCTAAAGTACAGCGACATATCAAGTCCCCATTAGAAGAGTTCCCGGTAATTACATCACGGTTCGAACATATCCATATGGACTTGGTAGGTCCCTTGCCTCCCTCGAAAGGATATACCTATATCTTGACAATAATAGACCGATATACAAGATGGTCAGAGGCATACCCGCTTAAAAGCAGTATAGCTGCAGATGTAGCCAAAGCTTTTTTTAAAGATTACGTTTCAAGATTTGGTTGCCCAGTGCAGATAACTACTGACCAAGGAGTTCAGTTTGAATCCAGACTGTTTGCGGAACTCACAAAACTCCTTGGCAGCCACAGAATAAGAACCACAGGCTATCACCCTCAGAGTAACGGTATGATCGAGAGGATACACAGACAGCTTAAGGATTCTTTGAAGGCAAGAGCAAATACAAAAGATTGGTATGATGAATTACCTTTCATTCTATTAGGTTTACGAACAACAGTTAAAGAAGATTTGAATGCATCTCCTGCCGAATTAGTTTACGGAGAAACCCTTAGAGTTCCAGGTGAGTTTTTTTGTTTCCAACGAAACAAATAGTGAAAAAGATACAAATACGTTGATTCAAGACGTACGTAAACAAATACGCCGTGTATCTTTCCAAGCTCCAAAGGTTCATTCAAAACCAAGCAGTTATGTTCCGAAAACAATCCATAATTGCAAATTTGTTTTCGTAAGAAAAGATAGAGTAAAAATTGGTCTCGAACAACCATACGAAGGACCATTTAAAGTAGTTAGACGAATGAGAAAATATTTCGTACTGGACATACATGGTAAAAACCGATCAATATCAATCGATAGACTTAAACCTGCTTATAGTGCTTGCTTATAATGAGTTACAATTATTATTTTTTTTTTACAAGTATTTTAAAATATATAACGATATATCCAACAAAATAAGAATTGAATATTGAAATTACTTACAATATAAATATAATTCAATTTACTTAAATCTAAGAAAATACATATTTTATAAAGTTCACTATTTGCTAACGACACCTGACCACGCTCGACTCACGACATGACTCACTAAGTCATCATTAACTACAACTACTACTCCGAAGAGACGGAAAAACTTCGGAATTATGAATTGGTGAATTGGTGGTGTTGCCACCACAACAATAAAAAGGAATTAGGTGGTGTTGCCAGATACACCACAACATCGTGACACAATATTTATATATATTAAGAAGAAGAAGATAAAATAAAATAAAATTAATGTATTCCAAATTTTTTAAATTTTCAATTGCCATAGTTTTCAATTTCTTCATCACTTTCAGGAGAATCAGTTATAATCTCAATTCAAAACAAAATTTGTATTTTACTTCCCTAAACTTTGTTGCTAAGAGTACTACTTTTAATTGAGGATTGGACCAAGAACATAACATGAAACGGAAATTAAGCCCTTTTCCAAAAACGCATCACAAATTCACTAACTTCATGACTCCAGGGGGGGTGTCATGTGAGCCATAAAGCTAATACAGTTAAGTTGTATAAGTAAAGATTTCATCTAAAGATTTGTTAGTTTGCTGTTGAAAACAACTAAAATGTTTGTTTTCACGCAATTAAGAATTTGGAAAATCTTTAGTAATGCTTTAAATTATTTTCATAAAATTTGTTTCTAAGTAAAAAAGCAAAATATTTAGGTTCTTAAGAAAAAACCTTTAATAAGAGATCTTCAATTTTATTTTATATCTTATTTTTTTTTACCCTCATAAAAATATTGAACATTGAAATGATTTTTTCTTGCGACATATGTATAGGAACGACATATGTATGTATGTATATGGCAAGTATTGCATTCATAAAAAAATTCGAACTAGAGTTTTTAATCAAACATGACATTACGATGGTAGAAAAGTCGAAAAAAGTTGGTTTCCCGATTCCATCCGTTTGTCTGTCTGTTCTGGACTCTTCAGCCCAATCTATTGTATCGATTGAAAAACTAGGTTTTCATCCAATTAGCGTAAGGCGTTTTTTCATTTTTTTAATACGAAAAATAACACCAGTCGCCATACAATTTTTTTGGTTAAAAGTTGAAAATTAGAACTTTTTCAAAATGAACCGATAGGTGTTTTTAAGACTTTCAATAAATTTGTTGTTATTAATTTGGCTTCTTTCTAAAAGAAAAACGTATTTTGCTATTGCTTCAGAAGGGTGCTCCTTATCCTTATAAAATCATTATTTTGTTTTTAAGTTTTCTCAAGAACTAATGGACCGATTTCAATAATCTTCTCTGCAAGTTCTTGTCGATGATCAAATGATCAAATTGATCAAAAAAGTTTGAATAAAATGGGATTTAATTTTTTGAGAAAAATTTATTTTGCAGGTAAATTTTCAACTCTTAAAATATATTTAATATTTTGAAACAGACTTTTTGGAAGAAATTAGGAAGTTCTAACGACCCAGTCATGCATTTTATTTCTTTCAAAATTCATTTTCTGTTGAATACAAAAACTTTTAAAATCTTAAAAAATTAAAAAAATCTCGTTTTTAAAGTGAATTTGCTTTAGGTGCTCTAGAGCTGAGATTTAAACACGAATTTCAAGAATATAAATGTCCCAAAAACAGCAAAAGTGACACTTTTGTTAAACTAATGGCTAATTGAAAAACACAATGAAATTTTCATATCTTTTAATATAAAAGCTTTGAATCTCTTGAGAACTGAAGTGAAAAGAGATTCTGAAACGTGTAATTTGTGAGTGCCAGACAAAAGTTTGTTCCCAATTTATTTGTTTACCTTAATTTGTTTGTATTTAATTTTTATAGAAATTAAGTACTTAAATGCACCTATTTCCTTAAATTCAAGAACCAAACATTTTTCTCTCTATAATTTTTAAGTTTTGTTGACTCCCGAAAATTGAATTCGAAAAAACTACGTTAAAAAAAGCCAGAAAATCCTTAATATCGGATTCTGTCTCATTTTCCGGGTTTTTGAATTTTTGTAGAGTTTTTCGCATTAATAGAAATGGCAACAAAAAAAGAAAATATTATTTTTGAAAAAAAGCTCCGTTTCAAAACAAATGTTTACATTTCTGCGTGAAAGCAATGCTCTTTAACTTTGCATACTGTTGGAATCATGGAATACTTTCATATGTAGGTAGCCGTCCAAATTAAATAGTAAGAATATACCTTGCTGGACAACAGTGTTCTAAAATAATCTAATAACTAAAGGTGTCACTTTAGACCTTGAAATGTGTAAATTTAAGGTTACGATACACATCATGTTATCTAAATTTTGTAAGCCTCCTTTACAGAACATTAAAGAACATTTTTAAGTGGTGACTAAAAACTAAAAAATGGCTTTATTGCAAGAGACATTTCCTGGCCGCGTAATTTCTTGTCGTAGCGATGTCAACTGGCCACCAAAATCATGCGATTTGACACCGCTGGATTTTTTTTGTGGGGCTACTCAAAAATGCAGATAAACTTTTGACTCTTGAGCACTTAAAAACCAACATTCATGGCTTAGATACCGTCCAATATGTGTCGAATAGTTCTCGAAAATTACCTCAAAAGAATCGATGCTTGCAACAATTAGCGTGGTGGTCATTTAAATGATGACACATAATGTCAACGTTCAAACTTTATTAAATTAAATTAAATTGGGTGGCGCAACAGTCCGTTGGGAACTAGGTCCTAGTGACTTACAACTCTCAACCATTCCTCTGTGCGAGTACTGTTGTCAGGGATGGAGGGGACCTACAGTTTATATGCCGAATCCGAACGGCAAATTTTGAGAAAGCACTTTTCATGACAAGAACTACTCTTGGAGAATTTGTCAATTCCTCGCAAGAGGCAGTACCCGTGAAACTTAAGATGGCATAGGCAGGGATCGAACCCAAGACCTCTGGCATGACAGTCCAACGCACTAACCATCATGCCACGGGTACATGTTCAAACTTTATAATAAAAAGAAATATCATAACAAAATATTTAAAATGTGGTTTATTTACGTTTGCTCTTTAAAACGCAAAATTTTGAATCAAGCATGTTTTCAATATTTTGTTTGCAATAGTAAAAAAATCCACTCAATTAGTGCGTACACAAACACACAGACAACTCTCTTCAAATATTTGATTTAGATTGTAGGGACCTTGAAACGTCGAGGAATGTCGAAATTTTAAATTTGACAAATCGGACACATTCTAATAACTTCATTTCGGAATTTAAAAGTTTAAATGTCGCAATTAAAAATAAAAAAAGAAATCGTTAATCTGTTAGGCCTGTTACCAATTCGTATGAGGATCTCGGATTTATTAAAAAAATGATGACCTGAAACCTCAAGATTGGTGGTTTTGTGTAAAATTTGCTACAAACAAGTGTAAAACACAGCTCTTACTCCGCAGTGTGGTCTTTGGGAGTACTTTTAAGGTGCTCCTTGTGAATTCAGACCGCAATTATGGAGAAACATAAATATTATTTTTTAATTGATGGAGTGAATCAATAATTATAACCGCGACATTCTTCAGATATTTTTGTACTTGTAAGAAATTTAAGATTCAATTGTGTGCTAAAGATGGAGTTGACAGCTTGGCAACAGATCCTGGTCAACGGTTTAAGAAATTAACTTCTTCCAGCTGAAGCCAGTTTGAACCCAGCGTCAGCAGACAAGCAAGCATCCAAAGACATTTCATTTTCCACTTGGTTTCTCCTTTAATTTTCTCTGAATTTTTGAATAATCTTATTTTTGTTATTTGTTGTTTTTATGGAATACAAAATTTGTAAGCTATATAGTCACATTAGTACCATAAGTTACGTTAGTTACGCGGAAAATGAGATGTAACTAATTACAATTTGTACGCGTAACTATTTGGGTAACTTACTCGGAGTTAATTACGTTTCCAACACTGCTTACAGCCGTAAAGAAATTCTTGACGTAACCCTTTTGACTTTGAGTAACTCGGATACTATTCTCATTGACCAATGGAGGGTATCTAAAGAGGAATCATTCTGTGATCACAAGATCATAGAATTTGTAATACCTGACTCCTTAGATTTTTGTAAACCTGTTAGAAATATCAGAAAAACAAACTAGGATGTTTTAAATAGGGAAGTTGAGACCGACGTACAAAAGCGTTAGAGAAAGTTTGTCCAGTAAAAATTTGAAGAAAAAAAAATATAAATAAGGTTTAAAGGATAATTTTGCAAAACCTTAAGATTATATACTACTGCTTTTTTTAGAATTCATTGCTCTTATTTGTATTTGATCAAAAACTGAAAACTAGATGATTTTATGTCTTCGAGTTCTTGAGAAAATTGAAAATTACCAAAAAAAATATTTTAGTTAAATTACTTTTTCCTTGCTTGAGTATTAACGTAGTCTTATTTTGATAGTAATAATCGAATATGGATTAAGATATACCTAGGGTAAATTAATTTTTCTTAAATCCAGCTTATTTAAATGCAAAAGAAACTTTGCATGCACCCCATCTTGCACCCACCGCACCTTTCACCCTCCCCACCTTTCACCCTCCCCACCTTGCACCTACTCCACCCCAAATCCTATAGTGTGCCCAAGCAGGGGAGTTGCAGGGGGGCAGCATGCCCCCATACCCACCTCGGTGTGGCATACACCCAAACTCGCACACATCCCACTGTTGCATACACCCAAACTCACACCTACTATCAACAAAAGACCACTCAAGCAAACAAAAAATAATTAAGTTAAAATAGTAGTTGTGGTTATTTTCAATTTTCTCAAAAACTAAAAGACATAAAATCATCTAGTTTTCAGTTTTTGATCAAAAACAAATAAGAGCAATAAATTCTAAAATAAAAATAATGGTAGATAATTTTGAAGTATTGAAAATTACACTTTAAACCTTTTTTTAACTTTTTTTTGTACTCAAAATTTGTGTTTAAAATTAAGTTCTTCAAAAACTATGCATAGTTTTTACTTGATTTAGAAACTGACCAATAGAACAGAATGTTGGCCTTAAAAATATGTATAATACTTAATTGTAAGTATTACCGTTATTTTTTAAGTATTTTTTTTCCATTTTAAGTAATCATTTTTTTAAATTGCCTCTCCTGCCTAAACGGGGGGAGATAGACCCCCCTCCCAGAGTAAAAAATGCTTGTTTTTAAATGTTCTTAAAAAATCCGTTATAATATCTTGTCGCCGGAGTTATCGTACCCTTGCCCCCAATCGTTTAGAGAAACATTATAACTTCTAGCAAATTCTCACTTTCCAGGTTGCAGCTCTTTTGACAACAGAAATACACACGTGGAACCTTGCAATGTACACATCACATTACCAACGGAATTAATTGAGGAAGAAAAGATTAAATGGGCCATTAGCTCATTCTTACAGTATAAATTACCAGGGTTGGATGGTGTTTTTCTTATGATGCTAGAAAAATGTATAGAATATGCAATCCCACTCTTAAAAATATGTTCCTAAGTAGCCTAAAATGAGGAATGTGCCTTAGGCGTGGAGAGAACTCAAATTACTCTTATTTCGAAAGCTTGAAAACCAAGTTAAACAATTGCCAAAGACTTCAGATCCATCAGTCTTTCTTCTATTAAACACTTTTTAAAAACGTATACAAATTTATATACGCAACAAACTGAGCCTGGCAAATATGTCTCCAAACTAACATGCATATATGTACAAAAGAAATAAGTATAGCGACACTTCATACTGTCGTGAGCAGTATTGAGATCTTTTGGGTTCTCGTGATGAATATAATACTTATGAGACTCAAATACTATGGAGATAAAGTAATTGCATACGCAGATGATTTTGCATTTTTAGCGACAGAATAATTCCCCTTCACCACTAGCGAGCAGATAGAAAACAATGTATATATGTGCTATAAACTGCGGTTTGAAGATTAACTCACAAAAAAAAAACTCAAACCACGTGAAGTATCTTAATGTGGTCTTTGATAAGAACTTGAGTTTTAGTCTTAAATCTACTCCTGCAGTAAGATTTTTGGTAAAACCTGGTTAAACCCCAAAATTATCAAATGTATGTTTAGAGCCATAGTTAGACCAATAATAAAATATGGAAGCACGATCTGGTAGAACGCTTTAAATGAAGAATAAACCATCATCCTAAGAATCAGAATTAGCGGCTAATAGCATACTACCACTAAGCAAAAACTGATTACTGGAAATCCAGCGCCATTGTTCACTCGGTAATTCAACAGAAATACACGGGTAACAAACTATGCAGTGAATACTTAACACCCCGTTCAGACTTCAGGAAGCCATTTACAACCTTCTTTCCCAGTAGAGAAGATTAGCTTATCAACAAACCTTTGAACTGAAAACCGACGGTAGCAGTATACACCGACGCGACGGATCAAAGATGGATAGTGGTGTTGGTGCGGATTTCTATTTAGAAACTTTTGGACTAGTCAGCTCATTCAAACTTCAGATGAAAACTCAACAAATTTTAATGATGGCAATGCCACAAGCTAATACTACATTCTTCATTGACAGCCAGGCAGCAATGAAAGCAATTTCTACCAACGAAGCATGTGACTAGCCATCGCGAAGAGCTAAGGGTTCTTGGCACACAGTACATCTTAAGGCTCTGTTGGGTTCCTGGTCACAGTGGTGTTCCAGGAAATGAAAAAGCTGATGAACTGAAAGAATAGGTTTAACACTTGACCTTAATCACGCAAACGCAACTTCAGATCCCGCCATGAAATCTAAAACAGGTAATCGGGAGTAAAATTCTTGACCTAGCTAACAAGAGATATACAATACATACATACATATATGCTACAACCAGAACACCAAAAGATCAATAAACAAAAAACCGAACATATCATCCAACTGAGCAAAAAATCACTCTTCCCTCTCGTGAGTGTTACCACAGGGCACAACATATTGGGTTACCACAAGAAGAAAATACGAATCAGTATGGACGACTTATGCAGAGGTGGTGGTGATGAGGATAAGAGAAAACTACTCACTACCTGTGCCACTGCCCTGCGCTTTACCATTTAAGAAACAAGCTCCTCGAAAAACACTCCCTAAATGACTTGAATAATCTCTCTGCCATTATTTTTCACCAAAGCCAAAAAATGGTTCGAAAACTCTTAACAGCTATATATCTAGCCGACCAACAGGTAGGGTATCGCTACTTTAACTAAACGTTAAAAAATGGCACAGGACTACATTCATAGCACGGACAAAATGGTTAGTATGTCATGTGTAAACTGCAGTGGTGACAGCTTAAAGAGTATGCGCACATTTTTTTTTATAATTGAGCACACTCAAGGGGATATTACTACCCTTATGATGCAGAGACACAGTGTGACCACTAGGAAGATTAGAGGGGGTTTGAAAGGAGATGTCGGTGTACATTGGTTTTGAATTCCTGAATATTGCAATGACTAGAAAAGATAGAGTAGACATTCGCGTAGTACGGCTAAGGAACAAATCTCTGTATTTGACAGATGAGTATTCTTAGAAGCGCGGGTGCTACGATTGAACTGTTTAAGGGGAGGAAATTGCCTTACACCCGTCCTCGTACCGTCCCAGCTTTTAACATAATCTCAACACTAATAAGCCAACACCACCTAAATTAACTGGTACATACATAAACCATTGGCCTGTGTCTGAGGAGGAAAGGGAATGGTTTCACGTGCTGGGATAAAGAAGGGAAACATGCCCAAAAAAAAGGAGTTTTAACTTCTCCTCACCCTAGTTAATATACCGACTGACATCTACAAACACTTTCAGGTTACAAATTGCAGAAACTACACTCACGCCTTTGGCAGGCTCAGTCATGGGACTCTTATCATAGTTATTCATCTAGCGTATCACAATGGATCTATAGGGTTCGCCATCTAACGTTTTTTTCAACTAGTGCTTATTTCGTGAATGGTAACACTTAGCTCATGTCTGGTTTGACAGACAATTAGTTTTATCCTTCCGCTGAACGAATATGGTTGTGTATACGCTTGAACAACGCTGTGAACAACGCTATAGAGAAGATGCCGATTTTGCCAAAAAAAAAATCATCTTTTCAGATGAAGCTTATTTTGATCTTGGCGGGTATGTAAACAAGCAAAATTGTCGCATTTGGGACACAGAAAACCCGCACGCATGCATTGAAAAGCCGGTACACCCAAAACGAGTCACTTTGGTGCGGATTTTGGTCCAGAGGCATAATTGGGCCATTTTACTTCGAAAATGAGCAAGGAGTGGCCGTTACAGTCAATGGCGAACGAATTTTTGTTCACAAAAATTGAAGTGGAGGATATTGGCAACATTTAGTTTCAACAGGACGGCGGCGCTACGTACCACACAACTGAAGCTACACCCGATGTTTTTATAGCATTTTCACAAAAAAAAAAAAAGAAGTTATTTGGCGGACCCTATACAATGATCTAAGTATCAAGTTAATAAGGCCAACTGTCAGCCCATTAACCTAACCTAACCTACAATTTCTGTTGTTAGGACGGGGCCTAAATATTCTGTTTCCTTTGTAAAAAAATTGCATTTGTCTATTTGGATTTTAAGATTGTGTTGTCGTAATTTTATAACACTTTTTGCACGCTTATTATGCTTTATTCAGTTTCCTGTAATCTATCAATTTTCTTTGGAACAACCCACAAAGGTGAGTTACTTTCATTTATAGTTCCGTTCCTTAACATTTCTTTAACTTTTCTATAAATTTCTAGTTCATGTTTTTGCGGCAATCTATATATTTTTGCGTAAATTGGTCTATTTCTTACTCCAAATTTACGTATGATGCAGGATGAACTGTTCCAACGTTGTACCGATGAAAACTTTTAACTAGTTTTATCTCTCAATGAAATTCCAGTCTTCGTCCTAGAGTCCTATGGAATCCCACTGACTGCTCCAATAATACTTAAAAAAAAACAGCAGTTGACACATCATATCCACACGAGGACATGGAAATCACGATCCAAACCACCCAAAACAAGGAAATACTGTGAGAAGTTTCGACGTTTGACGGCTAGAATCGCAAGAGATTGGCATACCATTTTCCAATCAAGTGTCTAACAACCGCTTTAGAAGTCTCGTACTATCTGCATTAAGTATTGAAAACCTGAGGCATTAAAACATTGGGAGCATGAGAAACTCGCGATCAAAAAAGGTGTCTTAACGTGAGTGAAGTTGGTAAATTTTAAGTAAAAGTACAAAATAACGGCGATGAGCGGATTATCGCAGTAGAATCGAAGTCTATGCTGCGAATATGGAAAGCCCACTTATAAATGACGATGGATAGCAACATTCAACTAAGGCGATGCAGAACAACAATTTCGCCTATGTGACCTTGAAGAAGTGAAGATAGATAAATCGAATCTAAAGTTAAACCAAGCTGTTAGAGCTGACGGATTCGCTGCCCATAAAGAAGAAACAAATTAAATTTGTTTAAGCAATTTTGTATGTGCATAAGTGTAAGGAACTGGTGCAATTGTTTGGCAAAATCCTTATAATTGTGGGCCTTTAAACCACCATACAAAATAAATACTTTAATACACCAGATTCAGAAAAAAGTAGACCCTTTTAACTGTAGGTACAAACTATAGAGGCATCAGTCTACTTAACAATGCTTATAAAATCTTCTCTGCCGTAATTTGTGAACGTCTAAAGCCCATCGTCAACAAGCTGATAGGTCCTTACCAGTTTGGTTTTACACCAGAAAAGTCCACAGTCGATCAAATATTCCATTACGGCAGATCCTGGAAAAAACCCAAGAACATCAAATCGACACCCGCTATCTTTTTATAGATTTCAAGGCCATGTCTAGTTTTGGCATCCCTGCCAAACTCGTCGTTTGTGCAGGATGACTTTGGATAATTCACGCTACTCCATAAAGGTTGGAAACAACTTAACAGAACCTTTCGATGTTCAAAAAAGGCTTTAGATAATGTAATGCGCTGGCATGCGATTTTTTTAACATTGTACTTGAAACAATAGTGCAGAGCTCCCACGTCAACACTAGAGGCACTATCTTTCAAAAATCTGTCCAATCACTAGAATATGCTGATGACGTTGACAAAATCGGAAGAACTCAGAGTGATGTCAATTGAGCTTTTGTGAGTATTGAGGCAGCAAAAATGGGTTTAACGGTTAATAAGGGCAAAACAAAGTACATGCTGTCATCAAGAAAGGACTTACAACACCGACGTCTCGGTCAAAACGTCACCATCGACAGACGTGATTTTGAGGTAGTTAAGGACTTCGCCTACTTAGGCTCCGCTTTGAATGCAGAAATCAACACCGGCGCTGAGATCAAACGAAGAATTACTCTTGCTAACTGCTGTTTCTTTGGGCTAGGAAAACAATTGAGTAGCAATGCCCTCTCGAGCGACCAAAGTGTAGCTTTATAAGACCCTCATCATCCCCGTCCTCCTACACGGTGCAGAAGCATGGACTATGACAAAAAGCGGGTGAAAGCACCTTGGGTCGTTTCGAGAGATAAGTTCTTCATGTGATCTTTGCATAGAAGGGGAGTGGAGGAGAAGATGTACGACGACGAGCTGTACGGGCTGTACAGCGAAGTAGACTTCGCCAGAAAGGTAAAATTGAAGATATTAAGATGGCTGGGTTACAAAGAGTGCATGGAAACAAATGCTCCGGCCCGGAAAGCCTTCGACAAGTCTTCGCACAAGTGGAAAGTGACCTCACATAACTTGGAGCGCGAAACTGCAAACATCTAGCTAGGGACTAGCTAGTCTAGATGGAGAGATTCTTAGGTGAGGCCTTGGTTTACATAGGACTGAAGTGCCACCTTAAGTTAGTAAGTAGGTACACCAGATTCAAAAGCAAATATAATTTTTGAGTCCATCAATAAATAAACAGAAATGGTACAGAAGTACAAGTGAAGCACGAGCTCTTTCTCGCTATAACTGATGGTAAAGTAGCTCAAATCTTAAAAAATACAACTTTTGTGTCAATATTGTAGATAATGGGGTGCTACACCACGGCAAATGAACGATTTAAGAAAAGTATCTGCTAGGTCTGATAATAAAAATTCGTATAAATATAGACTCTGGAATGTTTAAACTCGTATAGAGATTTAATAAATTTTCTTCTTCTCAATTTTTGCTTGCATTACAAACTTTAAATATGGCCAATGGGCGCGATTGTATATATATTTCTTATAGTACTATTATGAGACGAAATTTTTTATTTCATCTCCACAACTATTGAGGGCGAGTTACGTATACAATACATCTACAATTACATCTTCTAACCCTAACCCTAATGTATTGCACAAGCCACTTAAGACCGAAGCAACGACGACACTTAAATTTTAACAGCATTTTGAGAAATATGAGATAAAATAAACATTGGTCCAAATCCAATTATGAAATCAAGCTGATAAAATAAACATTGGACGATCTTCAATGCGGCCAACAATCATCGGACAGCATCACGAGATAAGTTGGAGTCGCAGCGATCATCAGATACAAATCACACATCATAATAGACAGTCGACTTTCGTTTGTTCTTTCATTTTATATTATTTTCTGAATAAAGTTATATTTGTTTTTTTTAAAAACTCTTTTATACTTTTTAAAAAGTTATTTGGCGAAGTCGGTAGGATACTCAATGAGATATATAAACGAATATTATATTGACATATGAGATCCAGTGATACGAACGCATTTCGCGATTGTTAAATTTTTCAAATAAATTTAAATTAAACGAATATTAATTTTAAATACAGTTTGAAAAAAAAATTGTTTGTGAAAAATATAGCATCTCACATTCATATAACGGGTGATTTTTTAAGAGCTTTAGAACTTTTTTTTAAAAAAAAAACGCATAAAATTTGCAAAATCTCATCGATTCTTTATTTGAAACGTTAGATTGGTCCATGACATTTACTTTTTGAAGATAATTTCATTTAAATGTTGACCGCGGCTGCGTCTTAGGTGGTCCATTCGGAAAGTCCAATTTTGGGTAACTTTTTCGAGCATTTCGGCCGGAATAGCCCGAATTTCTTCGGAAATGTTGTCTTCCAAAGCTGGAATAGTTGCTGGCTTATTTGTGTAGACTTTAGACTTGACGTAGCCCCACAAAAAATAGTCTAAAGGCGTCAAATCGCATGATCTTGGTGGCCAACTTACCGGTCCATTCCTTGAGATGAATTGTTCTCCGAAGTTTTCCCTCAAAATGGCCATAGAATCGCGAGCTGTGTGGCATGTAGCGCCATCTTGTTGAAACCACATGTCAACCAAGTTCAGTTCTTCCATTTCTGGCAACAAAAAGTTTGTTAGCATTGAACGATAGCGATCGCCATTCACCGTAACGTTGCGTCCAACAGCATCTTTGAAAAAATACAGTCCAATGATTCCACCAGCGTACAAACCACACCAAACAGTGCATTTTTCGGGATGCATGGGCAGTTCTTGAACGGCTTCTGGTTGCTCTTCACTCCAAATGCGGCAATTTTGCTTATTTACGTAGCCATTCAACCAGAAATGAGCCTCATCGCTGAACAAAATTTGTCGATAAAAAAGCGGATTAAAAAAAAAAAAGCGGTAATAAAATTCAATGATTTGCAAGCGTTGCTCGTTAGTAAGTCTATTCATGATGAAATGTCAAAGCATACTGAGCATCTTTCTCTTTGACACCATGTCTGAAATCCCGCGTGATCTGTCAAATACTAATGCATGAAAATCCTAACCTCAAAAAAATCACCCATTATAAATGTATGTTGCGAAATCTCGTAGAGAGAATATTTAGCAAATGAACAGTGAAGAGAAACAATTAAACAGAGACAGATTAAACAGAAAGCTAAATAAAAATCGCGACAGTGATACCGGAAGTGAAAGTGAACCAGACGAACAAAAAACTATAATAATGACGGAAACTGCACCCGTATTAAACGATGTTCAGAAGGAGGAACAACGCTACCTTCTTCGTGAAATGGAGAAAATAAACCCATTCAGAGGATCAAAAGATTGTAATCTGGCACTGTTTATATCAACAGTGGAGTACTTTCTAAACCAAGTCATGCTGCAGGAAAATCAGATAAAGGCTACATTAATAATCCACTCAAAAATTCAAGGAGAAGCAGTAAGGGCAACTAACAGCTTACCACATTTATCGTCGTGGAAGGACATTAAGGTAAACTTAATAAGATTATTTTCAATAAAAGAAACTTATATTAAGTTATCTCAAGAAATTGGTTGTATTGTAGAATCTAACACTTTTGAATTGTATAAAAAATTAGACTTTTTATTACAAAAATTGCAAACTAAAACGCAATTAGAACCAAATTTAATTTACACACAGGCAAATAACGAAGTTCTGGTATTTGAAGCATTTAAACATAATTTAAACCCTTCACAAAAAGCTATAGTTATCGCCTATAATTGTAAAAATATGGTTGAAGCTTATGAAATCTTAGAAGCCAATGATATGATTCGTGTAAGAAATCAAAGTGAACCGAACAAGGGCTTTAATATGAAACACCATCAGAATAATTCTCCTAGACAAAATCAGGGACATCAAAATTATAACCAAAATAGATTTAATCAAAATAATAATAATTTAAGACAACAGAATAGAATAACATCTGAGCAGGTTAGATACAACAACAACAGAATATTTGGAAATTTAAACCATAATAATAATAATAATTGGCAGGGACAAAATAATAATCAGCCAAGTTCAAGTCAAGTTAGGAGATTTAATAATAATCGAGAACAACCAATGGAAGTTAATCGCCTCAGTGAACAACAAACAATTAATGAAGAAGTAAATTTTATAGCAGAGGGGCTTCGACACTTCCCAACGTAGTACTTACAGTTCAAAAAGAAAAAATAAAAGTCTTAGTAGACACAGGATCTACTATGACCCTCCTCGATACAAAAAAACTTAAATCCTGTACAAGAATGAAATTAGAAAAAGAAATAAAAGTGAATACCGTCAACTCATATATTTTTATAACAGAACAAATAATAACAAAAATACCTGAAGAATTTTTGGAAGATTCCACAATGGAATGGAAATTAATGAATTTTGAAAACAAAAATTTTGATGCGATCATAGGATCGAATTTTTTAAATGCCATAGGGGGTATTATTAATATGAAAGATAAATATTTAGAAATAAATCAGAATAGAATTCCTTTTCTTTCTATCCCAGTCAAAGAAAAAGAATATATCAATGCAAATGATCACTGTCCTTTTCAATATGACGAAATTCATGTGTTAGAAGATAACTCAATGGAAATGAGCAAACTTTTACACAAAGATTTTGTCAGAATGGCAACCCTAATTCTATTGTTCTATTGTATTAGCATATACTTTTAGTACCTATGTTACACATAATTATTACTAGTTAAGTCACTTGAATAAAAACCACTCTTGAAGTAAGTCGCGCTCTTCTTTTACTCTGTCTTTCCACTTGTTCTCGCTTACAAAGGTTATGGGCCCAGTGCACGTATACGAGTATTAGAAAAAAAAAAAAAAATTTTTTTTGCGTTCAAGTATTAGTCGGACATAATTTCAATTTTTTTTACTTAACACGCGGTAAATTCTGAAAAATAATTTGTTCAATTTATTTTACCATTGAGTCGTGTCGGAAAATTAATTAATTGAAAAATAATAAAATGTCTGTGTCTGCGATGCAAATCGATAAACTCAACGGCGACAACTTTACATCTTGGTCGGTCCAGATGAGGAGCTTGCTGGTCACGTTGGACTATTGGCATGTCGTCGAGAAGGTAAAGGCTGAAAACCTTCCTGACCCGGATAAGCTCGCTTGGGAAAGGACAGATGCCAAAGCGTTGGCAATGATAACTCTTTGTGTTAAGCCTTCTGAGTTAATTCATTTGAAGGGATGTGGTACTGCGAAGATCGCATGGGAAAAGCTAACATTAACCTACAATGGAAAAGGGCCTGCTCGAAAGGTAAACTTATTTAAACAATTGGTTAAATTTCAATTTAAAGTGGGACAAAAATTCACTACGCAAATAAATGAATTTTGTTCGATTGTCGATGCTTTAAATGAAATTGATTGTCATTTGCCTGATGACCTCGTTAGTATTTTAATGCTGTGTAGTCTACCCGAGGAAATGGAGAACTTCGTCGTTGCAATCGAAAGTCGCGATGATCTGCCATCATTGAGTCAACTAAAAATTAAAATTTTAGAGGAAGAACATCGGCGTGGTGACAGAGTCGATTCGAACGAACAGGTGTTCTCGGTTAAACATAAAGAGCAAAAGAACAAATATCAAAGAAGTGCAACAAAAAGCAACAGCGAAAAACGAAGCAACAGAAACGTTAAGTGCTACGGTTGTGGGAAGAGAGGGCACATAAAATCACAGTGCAGTAGTCAAAGCTCGAGTCAGTCTCTTGCGCATGCTGTCGTTCTCAGTGCATGTAGTCATGGGGGAACAAAACGCAACAGTAACAACAACTGGATTTTGGATAGCGGTGCATCATCACACATGTGTTCTGATAAACAACTGTTTTCGTCGTTGAAGAAGCATAATCAGAAAGTTTTTATGGCATCAGGTGACAACGTTGAAGCAAACGGGATAGGTCAAGTGACATTGAAATCAGGTGACATGAGCATTACCTTGACCAAAGTGTTATACGTACCAGAGCTCAATTCTAACTTTTTATCTGTTAGTAAGATAATTGAAAATAGATGTCGTGTTCAATTCACAGATGATAAAGCTTTTGTTAATTCCAGAGATAATAAATCAATTTTTGTTGCATATTTGCAGAATGGAATTTATTCTACAAAGATGACATCAGAACACGAAATGGTTTTAAGCGCTCGGCAAGAAGGTACATCGGTCGTTTGGCACAAACGTTTTGGACACCTCAACGTCGGGGATTTATATAAGATGTCACAAAAAGAAATGGTTCGCGGTATGAGTGTAAATAAAGCAGATGGCTTTAAATGCGTCACATGTGCCTTGTGTAAAATAAGTACAAAGCCATTTAATCACTATAATGAATTGTTTACTTCCAGTTTGCTAGATGTTGTTCACACGGATATATGCGGCCCGCTACGTGTTACATCTCAAGGTGGATCTGTCTACTTTATCACCTTTATAGATGACTTCTCGAGGTACACGACCACATATTTTTTGAAGAAGAAATCTGAAGCCTTGAAGGTATTTAAGGAGTATGTGGCTACTATGGAGAAGCAAACTGGAAAGAAGGTAAAATGTATTCGTAGTGATAATGGGCGGGAGTACACTAGTGCCGATTTTGATAATTTTTTAAAATTAAATGGAATAATTCATCAGCGGTCTACAAGTTACACACCCCAGCAAAATGGCGTCGCCGAAAGGGCAAATAGAACCCTTATGGAAATGGCCCGATGCATGCTGGAGGAGTCCAAGTTGCCACAATACCTATGGTCGGAGGCCATAAATACGGCAACGTATATCAGAAATCGTTCGCCAACGAAAATTTTGAATGATAAAACACCATACGAGTGTTGGTTTGGTTATAAGGCGTCTGTAAGTCACATGAAAATTTTTGGGTGTGATGCTATTGCTTTGTTGAAGCAACCTGGTGGGTCTAAGTTGCGGCCCAAAGGAAAAATTTTGTCATTTGTTGGTTATGCTGACCATACCAAGGGGTATAGGCTTTATGATAAAAATTTAAAATCAATTGTCATTTCTAGAGATGTTACGTTTTTTGAGGAAAAATTCTCAGTAGCTGAATGTGACATTAAGAGCGCGTCAAATAACAAAGTAGAAAAAACTAATTTTACTTTTATTTCGTACCCAGGTGATCACAATGCCGTGATGAATGAAGACGTCGGCAAAGGTGATATTAAAGATGGTAGTGGTGATGTTGCTGTGGACGATGTTGCTGTTGTTGATGCTGCTGAGGATGTCTACGAAGATGCTGCTAGTGATGTTCTTGAAATTGCTTCTGAAGAAGATGCTGTTAGTGATGCTGAAGACTTTGGTGATGATGAGGTGTTTGTTGAAGATGTTGTTGTTGATGGTGAGAAAGAGCCCGTCGTAGAAGAACCTATTGCTAAATCGAGCGGAGGAAGACCAAGAATCTTGCGGACAGGAAATCCAGGACGACCGAGGAAAGTTTCTGCTGTTAGTCGAGAATATGCAAATAAACTCGTCTCAAGTGTTCCAGATCCGATCAATGTGAAAGAAGCTTTAGAAAGTGCTAACGCCATGAAGTGGAGAGATGCCATGAGAAAAGAATATTCTTCGTTGGTCGAGAATAATACATGGGATCTAGTTAGTGAACCAAAACACCAAAACATCATCGGTTGTAAATGGGTATTTGCAACAAAACGAAATGCAGATGGAGAAGTAGAGAAATATAAGGCACGTTTGGTCGCCCAAGGCTGTTTTCAGAAAGAAAACGTGGATTATTTCGAAACTTATTCACCGGTTGTGCGACATCCTACTATTCGTTTAATTTTGGCGCTTGGTGTCCAGAACCAACTTTTTAGAAATCACATTGACATCGCAGCTGCTTATCTCAATGGAGATTTAGAAGAGGAAGTATATATGCGCCAGCCGGAGGAGTTTGTAGACCAGAATCAACCGGAGAAAATTTGTAAGCTTAAAAAATCTCTATATGGCCTAAAACAAGCCGGAAGAGATTGGAATCGGAAGATTAACGATGTGTTGGTAAGCATTGGTTTTGTGAGATGCAAAACAGATAGCTGCGTGTATGTTTTGAGAAACAGCCAACATATGAGTATAATTGGATTATACGTTGACGATTTAGTAATAGCTTACTCATCAGAAGCAGTCTTTTCCGATATCATGCAAAATTTGAATAGTCATGTGGAGGCTATTGATCGTGGACCAATCAAATTTTATCTTGGAATGGAAATCGAGAGGGATGGCCCACAAGGAAGCATAGCTGTTCACCAGAGACGATATATTGAAGACCTGTTAACTCACTGGGGTATGGAAAATTGTAAACCTGCATCTACACCACTCGCAAGTGGAACCGTCTTAGAAAAATGTTCTAAAGACAACTGTGCTGCTGTGAACATCAAAGATTATCAATTGCTTATGGGAGCATTGAACTACTTGGCGACAATTTCAAGACCTGACCTTACTCATGTTGTCTCTAAGATGTCGCAGTTTTATTCTCATCCGCACCACGAGCACTTTATAGCAGCGAAGCACATACTTCGATACTTAAGAAGCGATTCGAAGGTTTGTTTAATTTATAATGGTAATAATGATTTATTTTGTTATACAGATGCTGATTGGGGTTCAGACGCAACTGACCGCAAGTCTTACAGTGGTTACGTTGTGTATTTTGGCGGAGGTCCCGTAGCTTGGGAATCCAAAAAACAGCATGTAATAGCACTAAGTACGATGGAAGCGGAGTACATTGCTATGTGTCAAGGTGCAAAAGAAGTCGTTTTTCAAAGAAGCTTGCTTGCTGAAATGGGTTTCCTGAAATATTCCAAAGAAGCAACTACCATGTACTGTGACAATCAAGGTGCCAGCTTTTTTGCAAATAATGAAATTACACATAAACGTAGTAAGCATATTGACATAAAATATCATTATTTAAAAGACAAATGTTCGAAAAATATAATATCTATTTCTTATGTACCAACCAATAATAATTTAGCTGATATATTTACGAAGTGTTTAAACAAAAATAAGCATATTGAATTGTCAAAGAAATTATTTAAAATTTAATGAATTTCGTTTATATAAATTTTTTCATTGCGAATTTTGGTTGAGATGGAGTTTGTCAGAATGGCAACCCTAATTCTATTGTTCTATTGTATTAGCATATACTTTTAGTACCTATGTTACACATAATTATTACTAGTTAAGTCACTTGAATAAAAACCACTCTTGAAGTAAGTCGCGCTCTTCTTTTACTCTGTCTTTCCACTTGTTCTCGCTTACAGATTTGAATGAAGAAGAAAAGAATATACTAAGAGAATTTTTAAATAAAAATAAGGATTTATTCTACAAGGATGGAGAATTGTTAAGTTCCACAACTCAAACAGTTCATTCCATAAGGACAAAGACAGATAATCCTATTTTCACCAAAATTTATCGATATCCAAAAGTCCATGAGCAAGAGATAGCTAAACAAATTAAAGAAATGCTCAGTAATGGAATAATACAAAAAAGTAGAAGCCCTTATAACTCACCTGTTTGAATAGTTCCAAAAAAATTAGACAACCAGGGAACTATGAAGTGGCGTATGGTAATTGATTACCGTAAGTTAAATGAGGAAACTATCGAGTATAAGTATCCATTACCAAACATTGACGATGTCTTGGATAAATTAGGGAGATCGCAATATTTTACGACACTAGATCTGGCAAAAGGATTTCACCAGATTTGAGTCAACGAAAAAGACATTGAAAAAAATGCGACTTTCTTGTGAAAGAAACGAAGTTTCGTGGACACACGGTTACAGACAAGGGAGTTTTACCCAATCAAGATAAAATTATAGCAATACAAAAGATTAACGTACCGACAACCGTTAAAGAAATAAAATCATTCCTTGGTCTTACTGGTTACTATAGGAAATTATAAAAGACTATGCTAAGGTAGCCCAACCAATGACAAGATATTTAAAGAAAGGAACCAAAATCGATTCTAAGAATATCGAGTACATAAAATCATTTGAAACATTAAAAAAATTAATTGTTTCACCTCCAGTCCTGGCTTATCCAGATTTCAATAAAACTTTCGAGCTAACAACAGATGCATCTAATTATGCTATAGGAGCGGTCTTAGCTCAAGATAAACATCCTGTTACGTTCATAAGTAGAACTCTAAACGACCACGAGAGAAACTACTCTACTACAGAGAAAGAACTATTAGCAATAGTTTGGTCATCAAGTATTTAAGACCTTATCTCTACGGAAGAAAATTTCAGTCAAAATCCGATCACCAACCTTTAAATGGTTGAAAACAAAGAGTATAGGTAAAGACATATCGGGAAGGTTACAGCGATGAATTCTATCACTTGGTGAATATAACTTCGATATAGAGTACCTTAAAGGATGTCAAAATACAGTGGCAGATTACCTCAGTAGGGAAATAAAAGACACTGGAGAAATTAATCAATTGGATGATTCTAGCCTAGAAGAAACTCTCCACTCAAAAGATGAAGAACAGTTAGATCACTTTAATATAACAGAAAAGCCAGTTAACAAGTTTAAGCAACAGATAGTGGTTAACAATGATTATAATGAAAGAAAGATAAGAACGCAAGTTTTAGTAGGCAACAGAAAGTTAATCGAATTGTCCCCTACAATAATCGATTCTGAAACATTTGAAGAACAAATTAAGGAAGTTTTAGAAATTAAACAATCAGGAATATACTGTGACGACTATCGCATTTTCAACCAGTTACAACAGAAATTAATCAAATTATTTGATAAAACTATAATTAAATTTTATAAATGTAGTTACCTAGCACAAGAATTAGAAGATGAAAATAAAGTCATAGAAAGAATAAAATCTTGTCACGAACTAGAAACAGCTCATGCTGGTATCGAAGAGAATTACTTGGGAATACAACCATATATATATTATCCTTATTTAAGAAAATTAGTAATTGACTTTGTTAATAGTTGCAAACATCTGCAAACAAAATAAATATGATAGGCACCCGATCAAGCCAAAATTCAAATTGACCGAGACTCCAACAGACATCAAATAGTTCACATCGATATATTTTACATACAAAATTTGAAATTCCTTTCCACTATTGACAAATTCAGTAAAAAATTGACAATGACATATACATATAAAAGATAGTAATGGCGAAACCATTAAAGAAACAATAATGCAATTTATTTCTCAACATAACAAGCCTTTGAAAATTGTAATGGATAATGAGTTCAATCAATTGAGTATAAAAAAAATGTTACAAGATCTAAATATACATAGAAATACATTATACTACCCCAAACTCACATACAGGGAATAGCCCAATTGAACGTGTACATAGCGCAACCTTAGAAAAATATAGATGTTTATCCAATGGGAAAGAACTAGGAATAATCGATAGAATTGATACAATATACAAAGCAGTTTTCTACTATAACAACTCCATACAAGTATTGAGTAAAGAGAAACCTTTTAATATTTAATCAGGCAGGGGCGTCTTTAGACTTTTGGGGGCCCTGGGCCCAATATGCTTGGGGACCAAAAAAAGTAGGGACAATATATTTTCTTTAAATTCTTTAGGTTACAAAAATCATTTAAAAATGAATTTGTGTTTTTTAAAAATATTTTTACTTTTTAAAAAGAACTAAAAAAAACAAAACAGATATTTTTTTTATACTTTTATAATTTTTTTAAATTTACCTTCAATAGTTGAACATTTTTCTTTATAGTTGATTTTTGATAATTTTTATTGTTTTTTTGGTTAATTTCTAATGTTTTTATATATTTTTTTTAATTTTATGTAAGTTTATTTCTTTATATTTCTTTTGATTTGGTTTTTTTTAGATATACATATATCTAAGTTTAAGCACAGATAAGAAACTATATAGTTTCTTATCTGTGGTTTAAGTATACAATATAATATTATTAAAGGCATACTTTTCTGACTTTGCCAGTTGCAAAATCATGAATTAAGTCATCAAATTCAATTTCCTGCAGTAATTCATTTTCAATTGATAAAATTGACAAGCTGTTTAGTCTATCTTGTAGCATTTTTTATCCGTCATAGATAAAAAAATTCTACAGGCAGTTTCTACATTTGGAAATATGTTCCCAATTTCACCCACTGTAATTAGACTGTACAATTTTGATGTTGTAATAAGATCTTTATTAACATCTTTATTGAATTCTTTTAAATACTGTGTGAGGTGGAGGCATTCTACCTCAAGTTCTTCTGCATTAACATCTCTATGGTATTTTTTTGAAAACTGTTCGCAAGAATTTTGCAAACTCCACTGAAGTCAAATATTGCAATCGACAAAAAAAGCCAAACAATGCATTAATTTGTTGACAGCAATTGGATCGTATTTTTAATTGCAAAGTAATAGTGTCAATAATTGGAAAAAAAAGTTGGTATTTTAAACTTTTCTTTCCCAATTAGCTGGACGGATGGTGCAGGACCATCAAAATATGTGGCACGTGAACTTCGTACTATTTTACGTTGCATTAAGACTTTATAATTAGCATCCGGATTCTGAATTTTGGCACACGCTTCAAATTTATCAAAATTCTCCCTTAGATCATTTATGAAAAAACATAGTGAACAAAGCAAATTGGCAGCAACGTCAATCTTTATTGTTTCTTTTTGAAGGCTCTTGCTGGTTTTATGAATTCTTTCCAATATTGTGCTCCAAATTTCTGTAAAAATGAGGAACTCCAATTTTAACATTCTCTTAGACAGGCTTAGCGCTTCGCTTTTTGTGTCTGGAGTATGCTCTGGATCTCTAGAGATAGATGTCAAGCCTTCAGTAATTTGCTTATAACCATGATGGACCACCTTGTTTCAGAAAGGCTTTTAAGAACTCTATGTGAACCTAAACATTCATTCAATTTATTCTAGCCATGGGTAGAAGCAGAAAAAAAGTTGTACGTTTTTTGAACCACTTGAAAGAAACTTGTTGCCTCCTGCACACAACCAGCCGCAAAAAGGCCTACTAAGTTAAGAAAATGTGCTGCACAAGGTACAAAGGTAGCAAATTCGCACTTCTCATTTAATCTTGCTTGCAAACCAGAATATTTTTCCGACATATTAGGCGCATTATCATAGCTTTGTCCTCTACAATCCTCTATTGAAATATCAGTCTATTAAAAATTAAGTCCGTTGGGAACCCTCTTAAGGGGCATATGGCCTCTACTTCGCCTACGCGTCATCGTGTACGGTTTCCGGAGATGTGTTTCAGCTCCCTCAAACTCTTGCCTAGTGACGCTGATTCCGCCTCGACTGTCCTGCGCCATGTGCTTCTAGGTCGTCCACTTCTTCTTCCTTTTGTGTAAGCGGATTCCACTGCATTGCTTGGCCTGCAATGCAGTCGTTACCTTTTCGAAGCGTATATTTAATTCATTGTCACTTACGCCTTCGTATTATAGAGTCTATAGGTTCCTGACCTGTCCTTCTAGGAAGGACCTCATTTGATATACGGTTTGGCCAGAAAATCCTTAGGATGTAACGATGTATTTTTTTTTTCTTTTATGAAACCTACCCCAAACAAACACCGACGTACGCAGATGAGCACTGTAAAGATGAGCAGAGCGAGAGACAATGAACATAGTCTTTATTCCTTGCATTGAACAGAGGGTAAGAAAGAGGAAATGAAACAAAATTGTTCTATCCGACTAATCATGGTACAACTCATCATTTCGCAACTCATCATGGGACAACTTTGTGTTTGTTTATTTAGTGAGTTGAAAAGCCAACATGTCTGGAGAACTGTAGAGTAGAACGAAAGCAGAGTTGTTAAAATAATGTTGACAGCGTGTGCGTGTATGATTAAAGATTCATGTTGCCAGAAGTTTAAAATGTTGAGGAGGAGAATTTCAACGGAACGGAGAGTAAAATGAAACTTGTTTTTCTGTTACTGTCTACTAACCTTACGCCATTGCAATCAGGCCATGTAGACAAAGAAAGATTATATAATACGTACCAAACTAATAAAGAAAAAAGAATAGAGAAAACCAATAAGACTAGAGAAGACTACGTAGAAACTCGCAGCAAAGCTTTTATAGTAAATCATCACAGAAAATATGATAAAACTACTCCGCGATTCTTTTACAAACAAACGGATCATGCACATCCAATCAATATACAACGTCATAGAAAGACAAAAATCAAAAACAAAGATGACATAATTATGAAAAAGAAACCTGGAAGACCTAAGTAAGAGTACTAAGTCTAACACAAAAATAGCATCAAAGAAAGATTCAGTTACACAAAAGATTCCATCGGGAATAGATCCGCTTCCGATCGCAAGTTGTTCGCATAAATAAAAGTTATAATGAAAAGCTTAATATAAATTCTTTTAATTAAGCTAGTATTTAGTGACATAACAATTGAAAACATATATAACCAAGAAGTTTATACATAATAAAATTAAAGAAAGTTAAACTAGTTAGAGATTATAAACATGTAGTCCATAAAATCAATATCACTCAAATCGAAGAAGTTTTGAATAACATTGACAGTGACATTTACAAATTAAAAAATATTAAATTTCCCGCAGAAGTATATCGAGAAATTTGTATTATTAAATCCGAAATCAGTAGCTTATTACTGCATAGAAACAGGAGAAGTTTAATAAACCTTGGTGGTAACATGCTTAAGTTGTTTTTGTTTGGAACATTACATGAAAACGACCGAAAAAATATCGAAGAACAATTGAATATAAATAAATATAACAACCATGAATTAATTGTAACATTTAACAAGCAAATTGACATTAATAATAAACTGAAGAAGCAAATAGATACTATACAATCAAAATTTAACAGTATGTACAAAAGTAAAGATTTTCTAAATCTCAAAGTAGGAAATACATCAATAACACAAAGAATAATAACTTTAGAAGTTCTTGAAAAAATTAATAAAATTAAAAGCATTATTGAAACAATTCAAAACAATGTGTTATCAAGTAAACTAAATACAATGGTAAATTCAATGCTCAGTATTCACGAAATAATCACATACCTATAATGTAACGTTTGATAAACTAAAGAATATAAAAATAACTACAGGGTTACACGATCAAGAAATTATATTTATAATAAGTATACCAGAAGAAATGTTAGAATTTAATCAATATTTTGTAACTAGTTTACCTAACAATAATAAAGAAGAATTAAAAATAAATGATCAATATATCATTGAAAATGAAAATGTAGAATACATATCGAAAGAAGAAGATATAAATAAATTGGAAATATACATAAACTGTATAACAACAAGAAATTGTACTAAAATTATCAATAAAAGAGAAAATATTGTATTAGAAATAGCAAGAGGAAAATTGTTAGTAAAAAACAGTTGTTAGAAATAAGTACCAATTGCAATGAAAAGAAAAAAATTAAAATCATAAATAATGTATTAATTCAGTTTGAGAAATGTAAGATAACTATAAATAATAGAACTTTTGAAAATTCCAATGAAATAGAAGAACAATCTTTATATTTAGAGAATCCAAAATTGTATGAAAATATATCTAATCTCTTAATTGAAAAAGAAATTAAACTAGAAGATATAAATAATATTGACATAATTCACGAAAAAATATCAAAATTAAATACACATAAAGAGACTTCATATTACATACATATTGTAACTATTTTTATATTATGCACTGTAATTATATTTCTGTGTAGAGAAAGAATAAATTGTTTCAGGAGAAACAACAATCTTAAGGAAGGGGAGTTACGTATACATCTACAACTACATCTTCTAACCATAACCCTAATGTATTGCACAAGCCACTTGAGACCGAAGCAACGACGACACTTAAATTTATGAAAATTATGAAATCAAGCTGATAAAATAAACATTGGACGATCTTCAATGCGGCCAACAATCATCGGACAGCATCACGAGATAAGTTGGAGTTGCAGCGATCATCAGATACAAATCACACATCATAATAGAGAATCGACTTTCGTCTGTTCTTTCCTTTCATTTTATATTATTTTCTGAATAAAGTTATATTTGTTTTTTTAAAAACTCTTTTATACTTTTTAAAAAGTTATTTGGCGCTGCGTATATCAAAGTACTTGGTAGGGAATTAAGAATGAGGAGAAAATTACTAAAGAAAGAATGAGAAAAGTAAATTTGTTTAAGTTTCATAAGCATTAATATGTTCGAGGGAGATAACCAAAATACAAATGTCAAACCAAGAAGGAATAATATTTGTTTACATTTTTTTTGCTTTCACGTGTGACTGTAGAGGAGATGTGCATATGCATACATATGTTTGTAGCTATGTATACTTGAACGTTGTAGTTGTAGGTATTTTGAATTCAAAAATTCTCGTTTGATTTTGAATTTTCAATTTTTGTGAAAAATGAGATGTTGCCATATTTGGCATATACAAATACATATGTTTGTAGCTATGTATACTTTAACGTTGTACGTATTTTGAATTTAATAATTCTCGTTTGATTTTAAATTTTTAATTTGTGAAAAATGAAATGTTGCCATAATTGGCGTATGATGCATTGAAGATTTTAAGTACAGTGAGAAGCAAAAGTCTTGATACCAAAACTTGTTTTGTCTTTGAAGCAAGGAATTTTTTTAAATAAATCTTTTCGGCAAATATATTAGTTTTCAAAAAATGTTTTTATTTATACTTTTTTCAAATTCAACAAAAAAAATAAAAAATGTTCACTAAAATAAAATATAAAATTAAAAATGTTACGCAGCAATGAAGAAAAGGGCAGCAAAAGTGTTGATACCTAATATTTGGTTGGCCAGCCTTTCAATCTTTTCACTTCTTTTAAACGGTCAGGCATGGAATGGGTCAACTCTTTCAAATATTCCTTTGATATTTCTTGCCATTGCTTTAGCAGTAAGGCTTTAAGCTGAGACTTGGATTTAATATCATGCTTTCACAAACGTTTGTCCAAATGATCGCAAAGATGCTCTATTGGGTTCAAATCTGGGCTTTGTGGAGGTGTTGATAGCAAGTGAGGGACTCTGTGAACCAACCACATCTTCACAATGTGAGCAACATGTTTGGGATTGTTATCCTGTTGAAAGTAAAAATCTTTCAAAATCCCCATTTTTTGAGCACTTTGTAGCAAATTGTCTTGCAAAATTTTTAGGTAAGCTTCTTTGGTCATAATCTTATCAATTATGACCAAGTTACCAACACTTTGAGTGGACATACAGCTCCACACCATAACGCCACCACCACCGTGTTTCACTGTTTCCGGGTGTTTTGTAGATTCAGAGCTTCATTTGGTTTTTGCCATACCTTTGTTCGCCCATCCGAGCCAAAAATATTGAATTTTGACTCGGCTGAAAAAATTACCTTATTCCAGAAGTCGAAATCCTTATTTTTACATTCATCGGCAAATTTTAATCTTTTCTTTTTATTTATTTCACTGATAAATGGCTTCTTTCTAGCCACACAAGATTTAAAACCACCTCGTTTGATGCATCTGCGTACAGTGTCTGCCGAAACGGATGTATTCAAAGACTCTTCAAGCGTTGCAGCGATCTTTGGTGCGCTTTCAAACGGATCTTTTTTAATGATACCGTTAATCATTCGTTCATCCCTGACTGATAACTTCCGAGGACGTTCATATCTTGGCTTATTTTTAATACTTTTCTCCGTTTTAAATCTATTTATCACTTTTTGAATTGTTGCTTTGCTTCTTCCAACTAACTGACCAATTTGTGAATATGACATTCCATCCTCATGGCACTTTACTATTACCTTTCTTTCTTCTAAAGTTAATTCTTTTCTTCCCATTTTGCAAAACTTCTTCTGATGCCTACGTCGATTTTGATTTTGGTCAGACTAACTGAATTTCATGTTGCTTACATTGACCAAGGCTACATAATAACCTTGGTCAATGCGATTAAGAAAATATTCTTTGATTCTTTAAAAATTAACCGTTATCTTGCAGAGAGAACATGCATAACAGAAAGAGTATCAACACTTTTGCGGTGTTTATTTTATTCATGCGTGACATATTTGTTTGTGTGTGAATTGTTCTCAATTTTGACATTGTATTTAATAAAACACAAATAAACAAACATTAACAAACAAAAATATTAGTACCAAAAGCTTTTACTTACGTAGTTTCTTGACCTAAGTAAAAAACAAGTTTGCGTATCAAGACTTTTGATGCTCACTGTATATTCAATTATTTTGTTGTTGTTATTATTGCGTATTATTTGTGATTTGTACGTATCAAGTACAAACACAATTAAAATTGCACACATTTAAAGGTATTGAAAACTAGGTCGTTTTTTGTTTTTTTTTAACGGCTTAACAGGATGTACTGCATTGAATTTTTAATTTTCATATAAAAACATGTAAATAAATAAATATAATATAATATAAAACTACGTTGAAAAATTAACCTTACAAGTGTCAATGCCTAAATTGGAAAGGTATAAGCTTAATATATGAGGTATCATGATGACATGGTAGTAATTTGGACAGAATTGAAGTGTTTCTTGTGTGGAGATATCATTATGATAACATTAATTGCTTCTGTGAGACCCTTCGATTCATGTAGTCCAGAACATTTTACTTTTTTCGGTTTTAATTTGTTTAGGTCTTTTCTTGTAAAAGATTCAAACATAATTGTTAGAGCATTGTATGCCGAGTTTGCACCTTGTTTTAAGAGTTTTTTACTTACAACATTAACATGACCATGCTTCCACATTAGTTTGATATCGGAGGGCATTTTAATTAGCATGTCTCGGAATTTAGCAACAAAAAAGTCTCAAAAATGGATATCTTATTAGAACATATAGCCCATTTGACTCTAGTACCTGAGAACTTACCAAGGAATTCGTAGATAGTTTGAGGTTTAGCTGCAAGTATTGACGCAATCAAAATTATTAACGAATAGCTTATCAAGAAAAAAAATCCTTTTATAAACAAAAGAGTCCCTTTTAAAGTAAAGGATGATTTTTTAGCTATTATCTTTTTGACAACACTGGTTTAAACAGCTAACGCACGTTTCGTGTTTTGTTTCACTGTCAAACATCTTCAGTTTGGTCTATAATTTAACCATGAATCGTCTTACAAACAAACAACGCTTGCAAATTATTGAATTTTACTATCAAAATACGTGCTCTGTTGAGAAAGTTCTAAGCTCATTTTTGGCTCAATGGGTACGTAAATAAGCAGAATTGTCGATTTTGGAGTGAATATCAGCCAGAAGCATTGCAATTTTATGTGTTTTTTTTTAATAACTTTTCTATAGCTTTTAAAAACTCACCCTTTATATGCATATTCATATACATTACATATACATATAAAACGGACAAACTAAAGGAATTATATCACACTAAATTTTTGGTATAAAAAAGATAAAATAAAATTTTTTTTAATTTAAGAGTCATATCAAAAATAAAGACAATTATCAGGAACACCCTATTGAATTGAAAATAAAAATATATTCAAAATTATAATTAACTACCTACCAACCGCATAAAGTACTCTTCCAATACCTACTTTTTTGCTTTGTTATTGTTTTTCTTATACTTTTTCTATTTCTTGCCAAAGCATAACCGTAAAATCATTCCTCTTTAAGGATAATATGCATACACACCTATAATGTCAAAAGGTTGTTTATATTGTCTCCCTCGATCTCCTACTACATTTGCATAATGTTCTTCTCTATTTTCTATTCTTTAATTATTGTTGAATTTTCCCTCATTCTTAACTCTTGAGGGCAGTGTTGGTACTTCTACAACTTAAGTGGTATTTCTATCACTTCTTGGTGTTCATGAAAATCTACCACCTAAAAAGCAAATTCTACCACTTTTTGCTACTCACCATTCACCTATCATTAAACTCTACCTTTTAATATTTATAGTATATTTAAATGTTTTGTCAATAAATCTTAAAATTGTAAACGAGTTAAATAAACTCAATCTGAGAACACAAAAATACACTTGATATTCGAAAAAATTACTACATTAAAATTAAATTTAATGAAAAATTTTGTAAAACCAGAAAATATGAATGTAAACACAAATATAAAAAACAGTGAAAACTATTTACCATATTCTCAAATGTATTTTGGCCTTTACTTTGAAAGGTACTTACTTGAAAATGATATTGTTGAACAAGATGTAATGCACAGGGCCGGACAAAGCATATGTGCAAGATGTGCAAATGCACAGGGCGCAGAATTCTGGGGGCGCATTACCAGGAGCAAGAAAATGTAATCTGATCTTGCAAACAAATATGTACTACTACATATTTGCCATTCTTTAACCACAAACATTCTTAAAATAATCTCAAAAAAACATCCATCACAACTGTCCTAAGTTATCTCTTGCGCACTAACTAACATCACTTTCATTGTTGCATTCAATGAAAATTTAACTCAAGATATCGCAGAACTAAAAATTCTACCTACCTCATTTCCAAATATTTCACCCTGTTCGTACAAGAGAAAAAAAGAAAAAATCTCAACACAAAAAAGTTCCATGCAAGAAAAAAAAAGAAAAAATCTCAACACAAAAAATTTCCATACCACCTCATATGTGCAAGATTTATTTCATGCACACCGAGTCCCAAAATTAACATAGAGAGTATGACGAAGCAAAATACTTATTCATATTGAATCGTATGGGCTAGAACGTGCAGGTTTTGTATCACGCACAGTACCCTGTATGTGAGACTCACATGAGACATTGTGAGTTCTCATCTACAAAGAAAACAACAAAAAAAATATATGCTGTTTGCTGTGTCTTTGATTTGTAGTAGAAGGTAGCACAGAATACAGAAACCTACCTGCTCTCTTTTTTCAGAGACATTTTTTTGTTGTTTTCTTTGTAGATGAGAACTCACAATGTCTCATGTGAGTCTCACATACAGGGTACTGTGCGTGATACAAAACCTGCACGTTCTAGCCCATACGATTCAATATGAATAAGTATTTTGCTTCGTCATACTTCTATGTTAATTTTGGGACTCGGTGTGCATAAAATATATCTTGCACATATGAGGTGGCATGGAACTTTTTTGTGTTGAGATTTTTTCTCTTGTATGAACAGGGTGATATATTTGGAAATTAGGTAGGTAGGTGTCTTTGCTACAAATAATGGTGAATGGATGTGCAAGTTTTCTTTTTTGCACACTGAGTATCGAAACTAACATGGGAGATATTTAAAAAAAAACTTATTTATACGGAATCATATGGATCAGAGCGTGCAGGTTTTCTTATTGCACACTGTGTAAGAGTTAAGTGCCTGATTACAGGAGATGAAATTTTTAATAGAATGGAAAAGGAGCATAGAGCTTAAAAATTAAAGAGGGATGATTCTATTTGGAGTCGAATTGTTCTTGCGCAGGCAGTTTGTTTTTTTTTGTTTGAAAGTTAATGACTATTGTAACGGCTACTTTTAATGTATATCTAGTCTGGTGCAGAATGCAGATTGTTTCAATTGTTTTTTCGCTTTGTTGGTTAATTAATATTAAATAAATAGCTACCAGTTTTTAATAGAAGTGACGTATTTTGAAGACAAGACAAGCCAAAGTTATGATAATGGTTCGAATATGAATATGAAAGGAAAAGAAGCGGGTGTTCAGAATCGAATTCGAACCCTGGAACCAAGAGCATTTTTGGTTCCATGTTGCCCGCATTCCTTAAATTTAGTGGTTAATGATGCTGCTCGGTTCTCATTTTATGCAGTTAAAATTTTCGATACAATTCAATGTTTGTTTAACTTTTTTTCAATTCAAGAAATATATGAAGCCCTATAGAATTAAGAAATCTAGAGGCAAAAAACATTGCAGAACCGTTAGGAAATAAAATTTTTGATTTTACATTTATTTGCTGCCTGCTAATTTGGTTTGATATTTTAGAAAATATAAATTAAACTAGTAAATATTTGCAAAGTTCGTCCGGTAATCTGTCAACTGGCATAACAGTTTTAGAAAATACAAAAAACAGTTTGATTTTAATGCGTTCCGATGAAAAATTTAATGAGTAGGTATGTTCAATTAACCGAGCGTATTGCTAGTTCCTTATTTTTACATTCATCGGCAAATTTTAATCTTTTCTTTTTATTTATTTCACTGATAAATGGCTTCTTTCTAGCCACACAAGATTTAAAACCACCTCGTTTGATGCATCTGCGTACAGTGTCTGCCGAAACGGATGTATTCAAAGACTCTTCAAGCGTTGCAGCGATCTTTGGTGCGCTTTCAAACGGATCTTTTTTAATGATACCGTTAATCATTCGTTCATCCCTGACTGATAACTTCCGAGGACGTTCATATCTTGGCTTATTTTTAATACTTTTCTCCGTTTTAAATCTATTTATCACTTTTTGAATTGTTGCTTTGCTTCTTCCAACTAACTGACCAATTTGTGAATATGACATTCCATCCTCATGGCACTTTACTATTACCTTTCTTTCTTCTAAAGTTAATTCTTTTCTTCCCATTTTGCAAAACTTCTTCTGATGCCTACGTCGATTTTGATTTTGGTCAGACTAACTGAATTTCATGTTGCTTACATTGACCAAGGCTACATAATAACCTTGGTCAATGCGATTAAGAAAATATTCTTTGATTCTTTAAAAATTAACCGTTATCTTGCAGAGAGAACATGCATAACAGAAAGAGTATCAACACTTTTGCGGTGTTTATTTTATTCATGCGTGACATATTTGTTTGTGTGTGAATTGTTCTCAATTTTGACATTGTATTTAATAAAACACAAATAAACAAACATTAACAAACAAAAATATTAGTACCAAAAGCTTTTACTTACGTAGTTTCTTGACCTAAGTAAAAAACAAGTTTGCGTATCAAGACTTTTGATGCTCACTGTATATTCAATTATTTTGTTGTTGTTATTATTGCGTATTATTTGTGATTTGTACGTATCAAGTACAAACACAATTAAAATTGCACACATTTAAAGGTATTGAAAACTAGGTCGTTTTTTGTTTTTTTTTTAACGGCTTAACAGGATGTACTGCATTGAATTTTTAATTTTCATATAAAAACATGTAAATAAATAAATATAATATAATATAAAACTACGTTGAAAAATTAACCTTACAAGTGTCAATGCCTAAATTGGAAAGGTATAAGCTTAATATATGAGGTATCATGATGACATGGTAGTAATTTGGACAGAATTGAAGTGTTTCTTGTGTGGAGATATCATTATGATAACATTAATTGCTTCTGTGAGACCCTTCGATTCATGTAGTCCAGAACATTTTACTTTTTTCGGTTTTAATTTGTTTAGGTCTTTTCTTGTAAAAGATTCAAACATAATTGTTAGAGCATTGTATGCCGAGTTTGCACCTTGTTTTAAGAGTTTTTTACTTACAACATTAACATGACCATGCTTCCACATTAGTTTGATATCGGAGGGCATTTTAATTAGCATGTCTCGGAATTTAGCAACAAAAAAGTCTCAAAAATGGATATCTTATTAGAACATATAGCCCATTTGACTCTAGTACCTGAGAACTTACCAAGGAATTCGTAGATAGTTTGAGGTTTAGCTGCAAGTATTGACGCAATCAAAATTATTAACGAATAGCTTATCAAGAAAAAAAATCCTTTTATAAACAAAAGAGTCCCTTTTAAAGTAAAGGATGATTTTTTAGCTATTATCTTTTTGACAACACTGGTTTAAACAGCTAACGCACGTTTCGTGTTTTGTTTCACTGTCAAACATCTTCAGTTTGGTCTATAATTTAACCATGAATCGTCTTACAAACAAACAACGCTTGCAAATTATTGAATTTTACTATCAAAATACGTGCTCTGTTGAGAAAGTTCTAAGCTCATTTTTGGCTCAATGGGTACGTAAATAAGCAGAATTGTCGATTTTGGAGTGAATATCAGCCAGAAGCATTGCAATTTTATGTGTTTTTTTTTAATAACTTTTCTATAGCTTTTAAAAACTCACCCTTTATATGCATATTCATATACATTACATATACATATAAAACGGACAAACTAAAGGAATTATATCACACTAAATTTTTGGTATAAAAAAGATAAAATAAAATTTTTTTTAATTTAAGAGTCATATCAAAAATAAAGACAATTATCAGGAACACCCTATTGAATTGAAAATAAAAATATATTCAAAATTATAATTAACTACCTACCAACCGCATAAAGTACTCTTCCAATACCTACTTTTTTGCTTTGTTATTGTTTTTCTTATACTTTTTCTATTTCTTGCCAAAGCATAACCGTAAAATCATTCCTCTTTAAGGATAATATGCATACACACCTATAATGTCAAAAGGTTGTTTATATTGTCTCCCTCGATCTCCTACTACATTTGCATAATGTTCTTCTCTATTTTCTATTCTTTAATTATTGTTGAATTTTCCCTCATTCTTAACTCTTGAGGGCAGTGTTGGTACTTCTACAACTTAAGTGGTATTTCTATCACTTCTTGGTGTTCATGAAAATCTACCACCTAAAAAGCAAATTCTACCACTTTTTGCTACTCACCATTCACCTATCATTAAACTCTACCTTTTAATATTTATAGTATATTTAAATGTTTTGTCAATAAATCTTAAAATTGTAAACGAGTTAAATAAACTCAATCTGAGAACACAAAAATACACTTGATATTCGAAAAAATTACTACATTAAAATTAAATTTAATGAAAAATTTTGTAAAACCAGAAAATATGAATGTAAACACAAATATAAAAAACAGTGAAAACTATTTACCATATTCTCAAATGTATTTTGGCCTTTACTTTGAAAGGTACTTACTTGAAAATGATATTGTTGAACAAGATGTAATGCACAGGGCCGGACAAAGCATATGTGCAAGATGTGCAAATGCACAGGGCGCAGAATTCTGGGGGCGCATTACCAGGAGCAAGAAAATGTAATCTGATCTTGCAAACAAATATGTACTACTACATATTTGCCATTCTTTAACCACAAACATTCTTAAAATAATCTCAAAAAAACATCCATCACAACTGTCCTAAGTTATCTCTTGCGCACTAACTAACATCACTTTCATTGTTGCATTCAATGAAAATTTAACTCAAGATATCGCAGAACTAAAAATTCTACCTACCTCATTTCCAAATATTTCACCCTGTTCGTACAAGAGAAAAAAAGAAAAAATCTCAACACAAAAAAGTTCCATGCAAGAAAAAAAAAGAAAAAATCTCAACACAAAAAATTTCCATACCACCTCATATGTGCAAGATTTATTTCATGCACACCGAGTCCCAAAATTAACATAGAGAGTATGACGAAGCAAAATACTTATTCATATTGAATCGTATGGGCTAGAACGTGCAGGTTTTGTATCACGCACAGTACCCTGTATGTGAGACTCACATGAGACATTGTGAGTTCTCATCTACAAAGAAAACAACAAAAAAAATATATGCTGTTTGCTGTGTCTTTGATTTGTAGTAGAAGGTAGCACAGAATACAGAAACCTACCTGCTCTCTTTTTTCAGAGACATTTTTTTGTTGTTTTCTTTGTAGATGAGAACTCACAATGTCTCATGTGAGTCTCACATACAGGGTACTGTGCGTGATACAAAACCTGCACGTTCTAGCCCATACGATTCAATATGAATAAGTATTTTGCTTCGTCATACTTCTATGTTAATTTTGGGACTCGGTGTGCATAAAATATATCTTGCACATATGAGGTGGCATGGAACTTTTTTGTGTTGAGATTTTTTCTCTTGTATGAACAGGGTGATATATTTGGAAATTAGGTAGGTAGGTGTCTTTGCTACAAATAATGGTGAATGGATGTGCAAGTTTTCTTTTTTGCACACTGAGTATCGAAACTAACATGGGAGATATTTAAAAAAAAACTTATTTATACGGAATCATATGGATCAGAGCGTGCAGGTTTTCTTATTGCACACTGTGTAAGAGTTAAGTGCCTGATTACAGGAGATGAAATTTTTAATAGAATGGAAAAGGAGCATAGAGCTTAAAAATTAAAGAGGGATGATTCTATTTGGAGTCGAATTGTTCTTGCGCAGGCAGTTTGTTTTTTTTTGTTTGAAAGTTAATGACTATTGTAACGGCTACTTTTAATGTATATCTAGTCTGGTGCAGAATGCAGATTGTTTCAATTGTTTTTTCGCTTTGTTGGTTAATTAATATTAAATAAATAGCTACCAGTTTTTAATAGAAGTGACGTATTTTGAAGACAAGACAAGCCAAAGTTATGATAATGGTTCGAATATGAATATGAAAGGAAAAGAAGCGGGTGTTCAGAATCGAATTCGAACCCTGGAACCAAGAGCATTTTTGGTTCCATGTTGCCCGCATTCCTTAAATTTAGTGGTTAATGATGCTGCTCGGTTCTCATTTTATGCAGTTAAAATTTTCGATACAATTCAATGTTTGTTTAACTTTTTTTCAATTCAAGAAATATATGAAGCCCTATAGAATTAAGAAATCTAGAGGCAAAAAACATTGCAGAACCGTTAGGAAATAAAATTTTTGATTTTACATTTATTTGCTGCCTGCTAATTTGGTTTGATATTTTAGAAAATATAAATTAAACTAGTAAATATTTGCAAAGTTCGTCCGGTAATCTGTCAACTGGCATAACAGTTTTAGAAAATACAAAAAACAGTTTGATTTTAATGCGTTCCGATGAAAAATTTAATGAGTAGGTATGTTCAATTAACCGAGCGTATTGCTAGTTCCCTAGAAATACCAAATATGTTTCTTGTAGCTTCATCATTGCGATCTCAACGGAGAAAAATACTTTATGCTGATGAATGTCCTGAAACTATATTAGCCGAAACAAAGATTCAAAGTTGAATTTTTTTTTCAAATACTTGAAAGGTTTGATACGTATAGTATCAATTTTACATTTTTGAGTAACATAAGCGAATGTTTAAAAAATAAAAATGTACGTGCTTCATGCCTTAATTTGCAGAATGTTTTAACATAAAGTAGTTTTAAATATTTAAATGGAGAAGAATTGTTTCAAGAGTTAACCGTAATATCCCAGCTTGTTACGCCACAAAGCTCAAGTTTAGATATGTTAAATTTTATTTTTAGTTCAAACCTTGAAGATTTTGCTCCGAATTTAGTAACTGCTCTCCAAATCCTTAATACAATCCCGGTCACGGTAGCTTCAGGAGAACGTAGTTTTTCTAAACTTAAAATTATTAAAAATTATCTTAGGACAACCATGACTCAAGAGAGATTGGTAGGTTTATCTATAATGTCCATTGAAAAGAAATTATTAAATTCTTTAGACTTTGATGATCTCATTTCTGAATTTGCAAAATGTAAGGCCAGAAAAGTAAGTTTCCAAGTTTAAAAGTCTCCCCTCTGCTCATTTCTTCGCTGCGTTTTAGTTTAATGGTTTAGGCCTCCTGGGGATACCTCAATAAAAAAAAACGCATTGAAAGTCTACCTCCTGGGTAATCTGGGAAAGGCTTATGCTTGTGTATCAGTTTATGTGTAAAAAAAATATAAAAAAGGGGCGCTTTCTACAAATCTTGCACAGGGCGCAAGTTTGGCTTGGGCCGGCCCTGGTAATGCAACTACGAAAAGTTATGTGCAGCTATTATATTGAATTATGTGTTCAAATTGGAGAAAGGTTTAACCTTTCAAACGATGAACTAAAATTTTTCAAATATTTAAACCCGAAAAACGTCATTAATGGAACAATGCCATCAGTTTTAGGTCTCACGAAACATTTTTCATCAACTATAAATAACTCAGAACTAGAGTTAATGAGTGGAGAAAATTAATTGGAGAAAATCAATTACTCCAAATTTTTAAAACTGATGACATTGTTTCACAATGGCTTTTGATAAAAAACTTAAAAGACGGAATGGACAATTTAATTTTTGAAAACATATCTTCTTATATGTTGGAGCTTTGTTGCTTACCGCATAGCAGCGCTATTTTCAGATTTAAAAAATATAAAAAATGAAAAAAGAAATAAATTAAAAACTACAACCGTTCACAACATTTTGGCAAGGGAAATTTCAGTAAATTTTCAGAATTTTAATCCTCCGGAAGCATTACTGAAATATGCTTCAAAATTTAAATTTTCCGGCGGTCTATATAGCAAAAAATAATTTGAGGTTTTTCTAACTAATTAAATTATTGTGCATTGTGATATTTGAAACTGAAAGAACTGAATTATTTTTTATTTAATTTTTTGTATTTTTAAATAAGTTATTGAATATAAGATTTACTACATAAAAATGGGTTTTAATTTCTACCACTTTTCTACCACCTTTTTGACATCATTTCTACCACTCTTTTGCTTCTGCGAGGTCCCAACACTGCTTGAGGGGTATAAAAAAAAGAAATCAAATTCAATTATCTCCACGCCGCTCAGATGTCGCTTCGATCGTTCCTCTTCATAAGAGTACTATAAGGCCTCGGCCACGCAGTAAGTGGCTAAGCGGCTGAGCGGCAAGCGGCTGAGCGGCAACTCTAAGCGACGTATGGCCAGGCACTGAGCGACTGCTTTTGAGCGATTAGTAGTTAAAGTCGAGATTGCACACACGAAATTAACAACTCAATGTTTACCAAAAACACTCTAGTAAAGATATAAATCCTCGGTAGCCATATTGGTTTGCCTACAAGCTAAACCGGAAACTGGCCTCATAAAGTATTTCTTATAGGGCCCATACACTACGCAAACACGTTTGTTCAAACGTGTGTTTGAGCAAACATAGTTTCGCCACACACTACGCAAACATGTTTGAGAGATTTTAGTTGCGTGACGTTTTTCATCGAGTGATTTAGCATGTGCAGTTTTGATTATTGCCTTGGCAATTAAAAAAAAAAAAACAGAAAAAACAAAAAAAAAAGAATTTGGTGTAAAGAGTGGTACAAAAAAAGATCTATTTCAGTCCAAAAAATGTGTTCCTCTTGTTTATTCATGTTACCTCTATTAAAATTGGCATCGGTTTGAGCAAAATTCAATACACACCACACAAACATGTTTGTGCAGGCACGGAAAATTCAAATTTTTTTGATTTTGTTCAAACCGCTTGCGCAAACACGCATCATCGGTACACACTACTCAAACAGTTTGCACAAACATTTTTACAACAACAAAATACATTCGTTTGCTCAAACAGTTTGTGTAGTGTATGGGCCCTATTAGTTGCGTGTAATTTCTCCTCTAATTTATGAAATTTCCCCTAAAAACTCAGTAAATGTGTCTATGTATGCGTGAAAACACGTCAATTTTACTCGTTGAATTCTTCCACAAATACAACAATGTAAACAAATGGGTTTTGAAGGGTGGTACGTACGAAGGATTTATATCTTCATATAGAGTGTTTTTGATGTTTACTTTGACCATCTTAAATCTTTACTTCTTGCCGCTCAGAAAATTAAAACAGGTTTGGTTGCTGAGCGGCGCCGCCGCTTAGCCGCTCAGAATTTTGTTTCGCTGCTCGCTCATTGCTTGGCCGCTTCTATGTGATTTCATATGTTTTATATTTTTTTTTTTCCGCTAAGCCGCTCAGCCGCTTACTTATGTATATACAATGGCGCGAAAATAGAAACGTACACCATTCAAGAATATTTGTTTGCGCACTTCGTTTCAAACACTTTTTAACATATTCTATAAATTTAAAGAATTAATTCCCAACTAGTTAAGAATATTTATTTTTTAAACTATTATTAGCACTCTAATACATGAAGTAAATTTAAATTGTGCTTTTTTGTTTCGGCTCTTGTTATTATTTTTGCGTCAATTTATAAATTCGCAGGTTCTTGCAGCTAATTCCGTATCAATATTTCTTTTTTTAGACCTAGGCTACAAATTACAATTAAATGTAAAAAAAAGCTCATGTAGAGACTAACGACGAAAAACAACAACTAAAAGAGACAATGAGCGATACACTTTTACACGGGGTTCCACTGCTAACGAATGAAAATTTACAACTTCTTTTTAATAAACTTTGTGCTAGCTTAAAACTCAAGCCACCAACAACTAAAAACTTATACCGCCTTAAATCAAAAGATAATTCTTTTTCACCACCGATAATGATTAAATTTGTATCGCCAAATGACAAGGTCTGGTTCTGAGGTCGATCGGCAACTACCGAAAAACAACTAAAGCGCAGCTTTGCCTTCGAGATCTTGGCATGAATGATATTGGAGAAAATATCAAAAACAACACTCCTGTTTACCTCCACGAATGTTTAACGGTTAAAAATCGTTCTCTTCTACAGTATGCACTTATATTAAAGCGAGATAAAAAAATTGTATCAGCGACTTCACCAAAATATACTTAAATAATAATCAAATTGTATTTGCCGATTCAGCAAGAAACTTAGGAATTACGTTTACCAAAACACTTTCTTGGAATCACCATATTCGACTAACAATTGGTAGGGTTTACGGAGGGCTTCGTATGCTGTGGACTAACCATAAAATAACACCCTTAAAAACAAGAATCATTTTAGCCAAAACACTTCTGATTCCTATTATGCTCTACGGCTGTGAAATTTTCAATAATTGTGATTATGAGCACAAGCGTAAGCTTAATGTTACATATAACAGCATAGCTACATAGGTATATCTTCGGTTTAAGAAAGTACGATCACGTTTCTCAATTTTCCAAATCAATATATGGCGTTACTCTTGAAAATCTTTTTAAGCTTAGAACGTTAACACTACTAAACAATGTTTTGCAAACTCATCAACCACCTTACCTTCATAATAAGATATGATATTCGGCCTATACGTTACGCGTTCTTAATATCTGACCAACAGTTTTTTTTATAAATGCGATACGTCTGTGGAATTCTCTTCCCCGATCAATCGGGATTAAACTCAAGGAGTACTTGGAGACATTAACATAGTGATGATTTTCTTTTTCTATTTATTTTCTCTTTCTATAACTTATATCCTTTTTCTCTCTCATTACCCACTCAATTTAAGTCATTATTGTAACTTTTCTTTAATAATTACAATTCTCTTTGATTGAAATTAATTTTGTTAGCTTTTTTTTTTTTTTTTTTTGTAACTTACAACACATCATGTAAATTAAATATTTAAGTTTATAGGTACTGCCTTAGATAAGATATTGTATCTATGCGAATAAATATATGAATATGATTATGAATGTAAGGCGTTGCCAAGTGTGGCTTAGTTCAAAAATCCTCCTTGAAGTAAAAAAATATTTGTTGTTCTCTTATTTCATAGTGTACACAATTACTCTTGTACAAAATTGTTAAACTAAAAATATTAAATTTCATTGAAATTTCCATAAAAAGTGCTTTTCAGAAATGTATAATACTTTATACCTACATACATACATCTACAAAGTTTTATGAAAAATTATTTTAAAAGTGGTGAACTGACAGGTTTAAATTAACCATTCAAGTTGTAAATAGTTGGGCTTGCAATAAATTCTATTTACATACAATAGTAAAAACTTTGCATTTTACCAAAGATTGACTGTTTAATTTTTAAGTAAAATAAAGACATGTTGTCATTAACGACTTTCGGAAAACACATTTATGATATGCAATTGCTCTACCATATCCACTTTGTACCGAACCGGTAGACATGACAATGGCAAGATTTAAGAGGTGGTAGAGTATGAGTTTTCATAATCGTTTTGAAGCGACTATGAGCATTTAATTTCATGCAAATAGATACCTTATGTATAACAACAAGGTGATCAAAAAGCCATTAAATAGATTCTGTAAAAACCTAAGGCTTTCTTATACTTATCAGTTCGGTATCGTTTCTGTAAAAAAAAACTTTTCAATACGGCATTGGTTTTCCAGCATACATTTCAATGAGCACCTTGACTTTTGTAAGTTTATCAGTAGTCAATTTGTTTTGTATACAACAAAAATAAGAAATTAATTTTCCATTATAACTTTACAATAAAAAGAACATTAAAGTAGTCCCTTAATGACGTCAATTCATACAGAAGACAAACACAATTTTCCATAAATCTGTACCGGCAAGTTAGAATTAAAATATGAGATTGGATTTCATGCCTCAATTATGGATTACAGATACAGTACCGGCACAGTGGAGAAAATGTATGTGAATGTAAATGTAATTTAAGTGAATGATAAATAAAGAGTCTAAGGATGCGAATTCGGCAAGACTACGATAACTCAGGCGATAAGATATTATAACGGATTTTTTAAGAACAGTTAAAAACAAGCATTTTTTACTATGGGAGGGGGGTCTAACTAAAAAAACTAAAAACTATGCATAGTTTTTGAAAAATTTACTTTTAAACTCAAATTTTGAGTAAAAAAGAGTTAAAAAAAGGTTTAAGCAATATTCACATGAGCACGACCAACGACCAACGAATGAACGAATATTCGTCGATTTTGACATTTCTTTCACATAAGAGTTTTTAATTCGGCGCGAATGAAGTTTGACATTCACCACCGAAACCAAAACTAGAACGATTTTTTAGGTTAAGTACGCGCGATTTTTTTATTCGTTGCGAGTGTGGATAATGTGGAACGCGAATAAAGTTTGACAGTTCGTATCAACTATAATTTTTTTCGCGGCGAATAAATTTGTTTTCTTAAATTTATTAATATATGATATTAAAAAGTAAAAGTATGCATCATATATCAAATAGAAACTATATTGCTATCGTTTTGTTAAGAATTTGTGTGGAAATATGTCTTCAAACGTATATAAACTCACATTTTGTAATTCATTCGTCGTTCGTTGGTCGCGCTCATGTGAATGATGCTTTAAAGTGTAATTTTTCAATACTTCAAGAATATCAACTATTGTTTTTATTTTAGAATTTATTGCTCTTATTTGTTTTTGATCAAAAACTGAAAACTAGATGATTTTATGTCTTTTAGTTTTTGAGCAAATTGAAAATAACCACAACTACTATATTTAATTATTTTTTTTTGCTTGAGTGGTCTTTTTTGATTACTTACTTACTTAAGGTGGCGCTACAGTCTGGGGCGGACCTGGGCCTCAACCAACATGCGTCTCCAGCCAGCTCGGTCCCTAGCTAGCTGTCTCCAGTTTCGCACGCCAAGTTGGTTGAGGTCCTCACCCACCTGAGTGCGCCACCTGAGTCGCGGTCTTCCTCTACTGCGCCGTCCCTCGGGATTGGATTCGAAGACCTTCCGGGCTGGAGCGTTGATGTCCATTCACTCTACATGACCCAGCCATCTAAGCCGTTGGACTTTTATTCTGCTAACTAGGTCAGTGTCGCTGTACAGCCCGTACAGTTCGTCGTTATATCTTCTCCTCCATTCTCCATCTATACGTACGGGACCAAAAATCACCCGAAGAATTTTTCTCTCGAAGCATCCTAAGACGTTCTCATCTTTCTTTGACAGGGTCCAGGCCTCAGCGCCATAAATTAGAACCGGGATGATGAGTGTCTTATAGATGGTGATTTTAGATGCTCGAGAGAGGACTTTACTTCTCAATTGCCTTCTAAGTCCAAAGAAGCAGCGATTTGCAAGAGTTATTCTTCGTTTGATTTCAGCGCTGGTGTCGTTGTCTGTGTTTATAGCGGTGCCTAGGTAGACAAAGTCCTTAACTACCTCGAAGTTATAGCTGTCCATGGTGACGTTTTGTCCAACACGTCGTTGTTCAATGTCCTTTTTTGATGACAGCATATACTTGGTCTTGCCCTCATTGACCACTAAACCCATCTTCTTCGCTTCCGTCGCAATGCTCAAAAACGCTCCACTGACATCACGCTTTGATCTTCCAGTTATGTCAATATCATCTGCGTATCCGAGTAATTGGATGGACCTTTGGAAGATTGTGCCTCTAGTGTTGACGGTTGAGTTTTGCACAATTCTTTCCAGAACGATGTTGAAGAAGTCGCATGACAGTGCATCGCCTTGTCTAAAACCTTTTTTGACATCAAATGCATCGGTGAGATCTTTTCCGACCTTGATGGAGCAGCGTGCATTCTCCATCGTCATTCTGCACAAACGGATAAGTTTGACAGGGATGCCAAAACTAGACATTGCTCTGTAGAGCTCTTCCCTATGGATGCTGTCATACGCGGCTTTAAAATCGATAAAGAGATGGTGGGTATCGATTTGAAGCTCCTGGGTTTTTTCCAAGATCTGCCGTAATGTGAATATTTGGTCGATAGTGGACTTTCCTGGTCTGAAGCCACACTGATAAGGACCTATCAGGTTGTTGACGAACGGCTTCAGACGTTCACATATATGCAATGTTAAGGAGACTGATCCCTCTGTAGTTGGCGCAATTTAAAAGGTCTCCTTTTTTATGTATCGGACAAACTATGCTGAGATTCCACTCATCGGGCATGCTTTCTTCCGACCATATTTTGCAGATGAGTTGGTGCATGCTCCCTACCAAGTCATCGCCTGCTGCTTTAAATAGTTCAGCAGCTATGCCGTCAGCTCCAGCAGCTTTGTTTGACTTCAGTTTAGATATAGCTATCTTCACTTCGTCTAGGTCGGGTAGGCGGAATTGTTGATCTGCGTCGCCTAAGTTGAGTGGTTCTATCTGCCTTACAGCGGGATTCGGTTCGTCATCGCCGTTATATAATTTGGAGAAGTGGTTTTTCCATATTCTCAACATAGACTGGGGTTCTACTACGATGTTCCCCTGATCGTCTTTACAGGCTTCGGTTCGTGGCTGGTACCCTTGGGAGTTTTTTTTTTACCTTTTGGTAAAATTTACGAACCTCATTCCTGTTGTAACATCCCTCTATCTCCTCGATCGCGCGCTTCTCGTGCTCTCTTTTTTTCCATCTAAGAAGCCGGTGTTCCTCTCTCCTCCTCTGCTCGTAGAGCTCGCGAGCAGCTCTGGTCCTTCTGTGCAGCGCCGTTTTGTATGCCTCTTGCTTCGCTGCGTGCGCTTGCCGGCATTCGTCGTCAAACCAGGGGTTTCGCTGTTGTGGACGTGTGAAACTTAGCACTTCAGAGGCGGCATCTCTGATGGCTGCAAGGCAATGTTGCCACTGGTTTTCAATGCTTAATGCATGCAGCATAGGACTCCTTAAGAGGTTACTAGAGACTCGATCGGAAAAGGACATGGCAGTCTCTTGCGATTGTAGCCGTCTAACGTCGAAACTTCTCACAGTACTTCCTTGTTTTGGTTTGGACCGGGATATCCGTAGCCGTACCTTGGCTACAACGAGGTAGTGGTCCGAGTCAATGTTGGCCCCTCGGAAAGTTCGGATATCCTGTATACTGGAGAAGTGTCGTGCGTCGATCGCAATGTGGTCAATCTGGTTGACGGTTGATTGATCAGGAGATTTCCATGTCCCCTTGTGGATATTGAGATGTGTGAACTGCGTACTAGCTACCAGAACGTCGCGCCCCGCAGCGAAATCGATCAGCCTGAATCCGTTGTCGGAGGTCGTGTCGTGCAGGCTGTATCTCCCGATTGTGCCACCAAAGATGTCTTCTCTTCCTAGCTTGGCATTAAAATCTCCTAAGACAATTTTAATGTCATAGCCATCTTTCTCCTCTGTTGGGGCATGCGCGCATATTAGGCTTATGTTGGCGAATTTAGCCTTGATGCGGATTGTCATGATGCGCTCACTCACACTGTTGAAACTCAAGACTTTTTGCCTGAGTCTAGTTTCAACAACAAATCCACAACCAAATAGACGCCGCCTTTGTTCTCGGTAGCTGTCGCCGTAGTATACATCGCAGTCTTTTAGTTTGCGTTTGCCCGGTCCATCCCATCGCACTTCTTGGATGGCGGTAATATCTGCCTTGCAGCAGTTTAGGGCTTCCGCTAATTGTTCGGCTGCACGTGGTCTGTTAAGGGACCTAACATTCCACGTACAGATCCGAAGTTCGTTGTCCTTATTTCGTTTGCTTGGGTTGTCAACAGTGAATCCGTCCGTATCCGAGGCTTGTTGGTGCTTCGCAACTAGAAGATTTTTACGTGGTCAGGAAGTCACCCTGACGGCACAACCCCAACCTGGAGGGCCAGATCCTTAGTATAACTCCAAGGACGGGGAGCCGGATAAACCGCTCCTTATAGGTCTGGGCTCCGAATAAGTCGTAGAAGCCCTATAAGGTGTTCACTAAGTAGTTCAACCTTACTGGAACTGTAGACGCCACCGTTGATTCCATCTCGAGAAATCGTCCGCTGCCGTCTGGATAAGGAGAGGTGCGCCTTAGTGGAAACACCTCTCCCCCCCTCTCTCGTTTGCTGCCTCCAACAACTTTCCACTGGGGTTAGAACCCAATTTCCAGTTGAGGTACTAGGCACCCGATGTTCACCACGGGGAGGTGAGAGTAGGAGTTGATAGACAGAGGTGGGTTTTAAGAAAAAACCTGCGGACGCTTGTGTCCTCTTGAATGCACATGTCTACCATTTGAACATCAGTCTTTTTTTGATAGTAATAAAAATAATAGTAGGTGTGAGTTTGGGTGTATGCAACAGTGGGATGTGTGCGAGTTTGGGTGTATGTCACACCGAGGTGGGTATGGGGGCATGTTGCCGCCCTGCAACTCCCCTGCTTGGGCACACTATAGGATTTGGGGTGGATTCGAGGTGGAGTGGGTGCAAGGTGGGGAGGGTGAAAGGTGCGGTGGGTGCAAGATGGGGTGCATGCAAAGTTTCTTTTGCATTTAAATAAGCTGGATTTAAGAAAAATTAATTGATGCTTAGTATATATCTTAATCCATATTCGATTATTACTATCAAAATATGACTACGTAAGACTACGTACGCAAGGAAAAAGTAATTTAATTAAAATATTTTTTTTGGTAATTTTCAATTTTCTCAAGAACTAGAAGACATAAAATGATCTAGTTTTCAGTTTTTGATCAAAAACAAATAAGAGCAATGAATTCTGACAAAACAGTAGTAGATAATCTTAAGGTTTTGAAAAAAAAAACCTTATTTTTAACTCAAACCACTATGCATAGTTTTTATTTATTTTATTTTATTTTATTCAACTTAATACAAGCTATAACTTAACATAACTTAACTTGACACTATATTTTTTTTTTTTTTTTTTTTTTTTTTGTTCTTGTTCTTGTTATCAATTTTTAACATTAATTCATGTGGGCCCTAAGGCCCACAAAAAAGCTCTTTAATGTACAAGAACTAACAATTTTTATTTTATTAATTAAAATTAAAAGGGACGAGGAATTCGGACTCAAAATGGGAAAAAGTAAAGGGTATCTCTCAGATGGGATTTGGAAATGTTAAAGTCGAAGACTAGCATAGCAGCGTTGCAGTGACGAAGAATTCTGGACATTGGTTCAAAGTGCCCGTAATTAGTGCGGTGATGAGGGATATAGAAAAGGGAGACAGATCGCAGATTTCGAGGGTTGGTGTTAAGATGATGAGTGCCGGGGAATCTATATTGCCCATTAACAATTGGTGAGCAAATAATATATCAGCGTTTTTGCGTCTAATATATAAGGGTTGCAAACCTATCAGTTTTAGTCGATCGGCATAAGGAGGCAAGTTGGATGTATCATCCCAGGGGAGGCCACGTAAGGCAAATCGAACAAAACGTCTTTGGACATTTTCAATTCTGAGGGAATGGTTTTCATAAAAGGGAGACCATACTTGGCATGCATATTCAAGATGAGGACGGACTAGGGAAATGTAAAGCGCTTTAGTTACATAGGGGTTGGAAAATTCTTTTGACCATCTCTTAATAAAACCGAGAGATCTATTAGCTTTATTAATAATTTGGTCAAAATGGGAATGGAAATTGAGGTGTTTGTCACACATAATACCGAGATCTCTAATAGAATCGACTTCGTTGACGGCGTCATTAAGGAAGAAGAATACTCTATGAGATGGGATTTGTTTGCGCGGAAAAGGTCATTTGTTTACATTTACCTACATTTAACTCTAGGAAATTATGCATGCACCAAACAAAAAAGATATTAAGATCATTTTGTAAAAGTAAGGAATCAGATGGAGTTGAGATAATCTTAAAAATTTTTGTATCATCCGCAAACATTAAGATATCTGAGTTTTTTAATTTAAGGCAGACATCGTTAACAGATAAGACGAAGAGAAGGGGGCCAAGGACACTACCTTGTGGGACGCCAGAAGTTGCATGTATGGGACTGGAAACTGAGTTACGGAAGAGGACTCTATAAGTTCTATTGGCAAGGTAGGAGCCTATCCAGTTTCTAAAAACTTAGATGGAAAGCCTAGGGCTCTAAGTTTGAGATAAATTATTTTATGGGATATTTTATCAAAGGCTTTACTGTAATCAGTGTATACAACATCAACTTCATTACCATTCTCAAGGGCTGACAAAACTTTTGATATAAACTCAATTAAGTTAGTCGTAGTGGATCTACATTTAAGAAAACCATGTTGAGCGGGGGAGAATAAGGGCTTGCAATGGAAATAAACTGAATCATAAACTAGGCTTTCAAAAAGTTTTGGGATGCATGAAAGTTTCGCAATAGGTCTATAATTGTTAATTTCAGTTTTATTGCCTTGTTTATGAATGGGAAATATAAATGAATCTTTCCATATATGAGGAAACACACCTTGGGAAAGAGAAAGTTCAAAGAGTGCAGTTAGAGGCTTTGACAAAGAATGCATACATTTTTTTAGAACAACTGATGGGACGCCATCGGGACCAGGGCTAAAGTTTTCTTTGAGGCTTACGATTTTGGCAAGTACCATTTCTTCAGTTATTGTAAAAGATGAAAGAGAGGTTTGAGTGCAGCCATCTAAATAACTAAAGTAGTGTGGATCAGGATCATGAAGATGTTCAGTATACGATTTGCTAAATTATTTAGCAAATAGATTTGATATCGTTGTTGGATCTGAGGAGATTATGTTGGAGAAACTCATTGAAGGTGGAAACCCATCAGATTTTCGTTTGACATTTATAAACTTGAAAAACGTCCTTGCATCAGAAAGAAGGTTATTTTCCATTTGGTTAAGGTATTGGTTATAAAGGGATTCCCTTAATTCAGAGAAAGAATTATAGGCGAAAAGATAGTTGTTGTGGTCGGTATCAGATTTGGACTGTAAAAAGATCTTCCAAAGCTTATTACGGGTATTTCTTAGGCTACGGAGCTCTCTGTTGTACCAAGGGGGAGCAGAGGTGAAATCTTTTTTACGAGAGAACGGTACTGATTCTTCAATACAGTATGAGAGAATCAAATAAAACCAATTTGTAAGGGACTTTACTGTTAAGTGGAGGGAACTTAATTCAAAGTCGGCTGAGCTAAGAAGATTGTTGAGTTTGGAGAAATCAGCCCTGCGAAAATCATAACAGTAATTCTCCATTTCAAAAAAGTTGTTTTCAAATTCAATAGCGAAGGAGAGATGAAGGGGAGGATGATAGCGATCCAAGGTTGAGAGAAGGTGGGGGCTCGCGGAGACAACACAGTTATCACAATCAGATGAGAATATGAGATCAAGGTGTCTCCCCATGAAGTTTGCAACTCCATTTAGTTGAAAAAGACCACAATCAGACAGACGATCAATGAACAGCGATTCAGATTCAGAGGAGATGTTAGTTGGAAAGAAGGATGTCTGATCATCTGAGGTGGACCATTTGAGATGGGGAAGATTGAAGTCGCCAAGAACGATGATCAAATCATTAGGTTGCACTTGTTCAAGCAGATAATCAATGGCATTAACAGCAGCTTAATATGCTTTAATTTGTTGGGCTGGTCGAATATAACAACAAAGGACAAAAAGACAAAACTTAGGGAGTGTAACCTTAGCTGATACACCTTCAAATTCGATTGAAGTAGGAATATGGAGTAGTGAACTTTCAAAATTACTATTGATAGCTAAAAGCACACCACGGCCATGTGTATTACTCGCACATTCCACGACATACATTCGATAGATGGAATAGTCGTTAGTAAAGAGTTCGGTACTAAGGATATCGGGTGTGAGGTTGGTTTCGGTAAGGGCAAAGATGTCATAAGGAAGGTTTTGGGAGCTATTAAAGACGGCAGACGTTTAAGACCTTAAGCCTCTTACATTTTGATAGTAAAGGCTAAGACATTTAGGTTTAGTGGTCTTTAGGTTAGGAGCGATAGTATTTCTTCATATCTGCACGGGATTTTTGGATATAAGATAATCGTTTTGAAGAGATAAAGGACGCAAAAGAGGTTAGGTCTTCTCTAACTTTTTGAGGAGAAATTTCAAGACCATCATGAAATTTCAAGAATATTTCCATAAGTGCATCACGTTTGGTAGGGAGGCCTTCTTGGGAGATTAAAACCTTTATGTTTGTATTTGTTTTACCCTCAAAACAAACAGAATCTGGTTTGTCGTGGAGAAAAGCTAGGTAAAGACGAACATTATTGTAAATTTTGTGGTCTCTAAGACGGGACATAACATACCGATCATTAGTATTGGCCTCTGATAAATGTTTAGTTAACTTAACATTTGGAGGGATCATTGGGTTAAGGAATCCTTGTGGTTCTTGGGAAACTGATGAAGAAGAAGCAGGGTTAAGGGTGTGAGAATGGATGAAATTTGGATACTCGGGTGTTTTGGCAGGAGGATCAACCATCGGAGGGCGAAAACCAAGACCCGGATGAGAAGGGTTAAAAGAAACTCGTTTGGATGGAGGCTTTATAGAGGTAGGAGAAGTTTTCCGTTTAAGGGACGAAAGTTGGTTAGAAAGAGAAAAGTTTGGAAAGATTTGTGTGTTAAGAGTCCAGTTGGTTTCAATATTTTTTTTGGGATTAGGTTTGGGATTATGTTTGGGATTAGATTTGGGATTAGGTTTGGGATTAGGTTTGGGAATAGGTTTGGAATTAGGCTTGGGTTTGTTGGACTTAATTATATTATTATTGCTACTCATTCTGGAAAGCCGCATTCGACCAAGTCGTATATATCCTCTTTGGTGACAAAACATCCAGTTATATTTGCAGGGAATCAGGAACTTAAATCTTCTTCCAGACAATTGAAGACATTCGCATATATTAACACAGAATTCTCGTTTAAAATAGGAGCGAATCCATGTAGCATCAGCATATCCGGGACAATTATTCAGCACGAACCATGTGTTGTTAGCGGATTCAAGCCTGCTGAGCCTCAAATTCCAATCGGATAACTTCCAGGAATGGCCACATTTGTTGATAACTTCTTCATCCGCAATGGTATTTAATAAGGTGGATTGTTGCAGAGGGTCAGCACCCAGGTTTGCCGCATGGATTTCATCACGAATTGATACGTTCCCGATATCACACGACGGTATTCCGGGTTGTTTAATGACGTCGCACAGTGTGACAATTCGCAAATCTAGCGGGATTAAATTAATAGCGGCCACGAGTTTTTCCTTTTGATAATTCTTTTTTTGCAGGATTAAATATAAATATGTGAATAATGAAATTTAACAACAATTATTAAAATATTTTGTTAATTTTTTTTTTTACAGAGCTTTCAAAGTACTCGTTTTTTGCAGTTTGATAGACTCTTCTTAGCAAATGAATTTCGCTCAGAAAAAAAGCTTATGCTTGATTTTTTTTGGTCATATTTATAACTAATAGATACCAATATGAAATTAAGATAGAATTTTATATATACTTGGCCAAATTTTTAATGAACGGAGTTCTGAAACTACGTGTTTTATGCACTTAGGTAAGCACATCAGGAACAATTAAATTACGCCGAAAAAAACGTTTGTTCCTTTTTACTTATATTTATTAATAAAAAAACATAAAATACATAAATTAAAATAAACATTATTTATATTTTTCTACAAAAAAGACCGTGAAAACAAGGTTTTTATATTATTTAGTTTCATTTAAAAGGTCTAAGACTTCATGCTCGATAGCACTTTTTTTCCTTTTCGGAATGCACCTTATTCTGGTTATAAAAGGGTTATCAATTGCCTATTTAAAAGATCCGTTATTGTGTCCAACAGCGAAGTTTTTCTCGTAAATAGCTCACGATATTTGCTGTTTTCTTTGTTCCTAGCTTCTTGCGCTTCCTCCGAAAGTTGGCCAATCGGCAAAATCGGTGGATTAAACTAATAATAATTTAATTGATTTTAACTATTAAATTATCTACAGTTCATGTTTATACACTTTGTACCATTGAAATGAAAAAGTTATAGTTAAAAACAGATTTTCAATAAAAATGTCTTTAAAAGTCCAAAATCGAGAAAAAAGAAAGAAAACTTTTAAAATAACATTTATTTTGAAAATTGTTTTTTTTTTATTGTATTATAACTTTTTTATTTTTAGTTCTACACAAAAAGTTTATTTACATAAAAATAACTATTTTCAAAATATCATGTAAAACTCTTATCACCCCTTTATAGAAGATGGCCCCTCAATAAGAGGAAGGGGGGGAGGGTGTGGTGGGTTGGGCTCCAAAAATGGAAAATTATACTCACACTAACTCCCCTACACATACGCAAAAAAAATCTTATCAATGTAGCACTTCATGGTAATATAAGTAAAAAAAACTATTATTTTGACATTCATTTTTTGCTGAAGGCCAGTTCGAAAATGAAAAAAAAATGTATGGGCGTCGCACCTATGCGCAGCAACTTAAAGCGGTTAATTATAGCAGACATATCAGGCTTTAAAATGCATATAGTCTCGCATCCGAATAACACTGAATAATTTAATTTTTTCTCTAATGAATGTACAAATTGTATAAAATTACGCTTTTTTTTGTACCCTATCCTCCAACAAATATATTTAAACACCATATAAATTAAAATTTTACTTTCTTTTTAATTCTCCGATATCCTGTTAATAAAATAAAAGCAAAACTTTCAATAAAAACTAAACCACGCACTCACAAAAAAATAAAGACCTAAACCACCTTCACTGGCCAATTGCCACCAAAAAAATGACTAATTGCAACTTTGACGTCAATTATCTTCGTTCTACATCACTCCTGCATAACAATTCTTTTTTAATCGGCTAGTAGAAGGTTTAGGCTCCAAGTAAAACCAAATTTTAAATCAGTTTGTGCATATCATTTTTTTAATTAAATCCCGCTAGATTTGCGAATTGTCACACTGTGCGTCGTAGAGAAGCGATTCAATTTTCTGCGACTGGACATTAAGGCTTTCAAGTTCACGTTGCACACTCATATATTTTTGTTCTTGATTGCTTAGATCGTAAGCAATAGATATGAGTGCAGTTGAAACCCGAGAAAGCATACAATTAATGTTTTCAAATTCGTTAACGAGTCTAACATCACTCAATTGATTGGAAGAGGGGGAGAGCCGGGATGTCGAACTTTGAAAACAGATATCAATATCCGATTGCATTAAGTTTAACTGGTCAGACAGGTTTTTTTTTAGATCATTTGCCGAACAAGTCAATACCTTTAATTTATCGTCAATGTCTAAAAGAAGAGAATTCAATCCACCGATTACGTCACAGTATTGTTTTTCCAGAGAACGTATCGTGGAAAGGCACTGGGTGGACGATTGTTGACATTGGATGTTTGAGTCTTCAACACTATTGCAGACGTGATCAAATTTCTTAGAGAGATTAGAAATTTGATCTTGGTAAACGGAATGTTCATTGCACAGGGATTCCTTTAGACATTGAATTGCAATCATAATATCCGACACGGATATTTTATTGCATTCATCGCAATAAAACGCAAAATTGCGTAGATAGCCAGCACAGGAGGGGTGAAGGTATTTCCCACAAAGGCCACTGCACTTCAACAGTTCCGCGTTTGAGTCAACGATGACACACATTTTATTCGCGCACGACATAATTAATATGAATCAGAAAAAAAAGAAAAAGATATGGTGTTTTGTTTAGGTTTATTGTTTTGGTTTTTTTTTAGTTGTTTTTAATTTTTTCAATACTTGTTAATACACAAGAAGAGAGAAAAAAAAATGCTGGTGTAATGGGAAACGGCGATGGGCAGTAAAGTGGGTCGGGTAAATATGTATATCACACGCGCTGCGGGTATATTGATACGTTTTTTTTTTTTTATTTATTTATTTGTATGATACTTGGGGTCGGTGAAAAGGTGGCAAAAGGCAACTGCGGAGCGAAAAGAAAATGCGACTGCACTTGACGGAGGTTTGTAGTTTTGACTTGATTTAAAAACAAGCTAATACACAAAAGTGTTGGCTTTAAAAAAATGTGTAAAACTTAATTGTGAGTATTACCGTTATTTTTTTCCATTTAACGTATATATTTTTAAAATTGGCCCTACCGTCTAAAGGGGGGGGGGGGGAGAAGCCCCCCCCTCCCATAGTAAAAAATGCTTGTTTTAAACTGTTCTATACAAATCCGTCATTAAACTTTGTCGCCTGAGTTATCGTACTCTCCCCGCGAATTCGCTGCAACGTAATCAATTAAAGTATTGCATGTATTTAGAAAAAAAAATTGTAAATGTGGATATGCAGTTAAATATTTTTGTATACAACACATTACATTCACTGGTTCAATCAAAGAGCTTAAGAAACTTTGAAGGGATATCCCATTTGTTAAATCTAAATACTTATATAATCCCTCGCTCTGCTTAAACCTTTCATTTACATTTAATAATTGTGTGTAATTCCTACCGAATGCACGCAATGAATTTCATCTATTTCACAACAACATTGGTAACGAAGGATAGCTCGACCACTTTTTCTGAAATTTTTTATATAAAACAAAATAATTTTATTACTTAACATTTACATATAAAGAGGAGTTTTATTTCATAAATTTAAAATACAAAAGTAAATTTAAAAGGAACAAAAAAATGTTACTTTAAAACATCAAAATACTTAAAAACTAATATAAATAAATTGTAGCAAGGTTTAATATTTAAATTAAAACTTTATCAATTTTAGTTTTAAAAATTAAAATAAACATCATCAATGTCAGAATTTAATTTAATAAACTGCATAGAACTGGTAAAAAACTTTTGAAATATCAAGAATTCAAAACAATATTGTATAACTACTTTAAAAATAAAATATCTTAAAGAAGAAAGTTACTTACATTTAAATTTTGATTTGAAATAAATTTGTTTTATAGGAACATTACCTTAAAAGTCTTGTTATATAATCTGGCCAATTTTCAGGAAACATGACTAAAAAGAAACCAACTGCAATAAGAATAACACCCGCTAGTTTCATACCAGCAAACGTAGCGCCATATAGTACAACATCAAGAGCTTAAAGAAAGGTTTTTTTATTAGCGGTAAGTTGATAATAATAATTCTTATAGCTCACCTCCAGATACTGGGACTGCTGTTATGAGACCAAGTGTGACAAACAAATTATAGGTGACCGCAGCACTAAATTGTGTTAGCATATGAAACACTAAAAATCAAATAAATACAAATTTTGTTTATATATTGTTAATATTGTGCAAATATTTTACATGCATTACCTAATAACAGTATACTAGCAATAAGCAGTATCACCCATGATATTTGTTCCGAGGGCATACTTTCGGTTCCCGTCAAATAAAGTGCAACACAAACAGGCCAAAACAACGCTGCATTCAAAAATCCGAGGGTTGTGAACGTAAATGCTATCTGCCCCACGGGTGGATCTCCCATAACTTTCCTAAACATCACCTACAACCGAAATTTAAATTTTAATCAATGATTTACTTTACATAAAACATAAGCCCAGTGCAAAATAACATTATTGCTGTGGGCAAAATCTATAGTCGAAATGCAGAAATTTTAAGTTAAATGTCTTCATCTCGTTCTTTGTAGGATTTTATCACAAATAATTATAAAATACAGACGTCTCTCGCCAAAGGAGAAGAATGAAATGAAAATGAATGAAAATTGATTGCTTTAATAAACATAACAAGACGACAAGACCTCAATCATCCAGCTGAGGTGGCGTGATGCATAGTGCATTGGCTCCGTAAGCTAAGGGCTCGAATATCAGTGATGCTAGAATTTTTTTTCAATTATTATGGACGAACCAAAGTCTAAGTACAACATATAAGGGAATCTGATGATCTTGTGGTAGCACAATCAAATTGTTGTGGTAATATTCAAACCCTACCTTAAAAAAGATCTTTTCATGCCAAAATTAAAGTTCTTTCTGAAATATTTTGTTTCTTTTCTACTATTCTATTTTTTTAGGCGGTCCAGTAAAATGTTAATACTATTTTTGCAACGCGCCGCGCCGGGTAAACGAAGTACTAAACATAATACTTTAACCGATACTTTTGCATACAATGTTATTATTATTAAGTAGCGAAACAGTAGAAATTGGGAACTAAGGCCTAGTGACTTATAACCCTCAACCATTGCTGTGTGCGAAGTGCGAGTAATGTTGTCAGAGATAGAGGGGGCCTACATTTTTAAGCCGAATCCAAACGGCTAATTTGAGAAAGCGCGCCTTTTGCGCGTGCCCGTGAAAAAAAAACTTTAGATGGCATAGGCAGGGACTTAACCCAATACCCATATTATGGTAAAACCTTTATTTTATTAATTATTGTATTTATATTTAAGGAGCAGTGCTTTTGCTTTGAAAATAAGACTCAGTTCTTATAAAGATTCTGAAGATTTAATACCAGTTTGAGTTTACCGCAGTGCATTAATATCTGATATGGATTGGTGTTTGTCAAACTGACGTAACGACCAAGAACACACTAATGAAGATATAAATAATCGGTAGCCATCTTGGTTTGCCTACAAGCTTAAGCGAACAACTGATTCATAGAGTCGTTCAAGTATGCGTGACATTTGCCCTCAAAATTGTTTTCTTCTAAAAACTCAGTAGTTAATTCTATGTTTGCCTGATGACAAGCCAAATTTTGCTGTTAAAATTTACATTTATTCGTCGACATCACAAATACAACAATGTAGAAAAACATTCGCGATAGCAATTGCCAAATACTATTGGCCTAAGATGAGGTTAGATATAGCAAAATATGTTAGGAAGTGAAGTATTTGTCAACAAGTAAAACCGACTAACAATAAAACGACCGGTCCTATGACTGAAAGATTAGGAGCAAGTTTTACGTGCGAGATGAGTAGTGCGGACTTAGGGGGTTATACAAATATTGTAACTGTAGTAGATTATTTTTCAAAAATTCCGTTGTTATTTGGGTTAAGGTCTGCTACTTCGAAGGCAGTGAGTATGAAGTTCGAAGATAATGTTTTTCTTCTGTTTAGAGTTCATTCGCGGAAAATGTCCTCAATTTAAGAGTAGGAAACTAAGGGCACTCAGCGATGGATACTCTTCACTAGGTTTACACAACATTATCATAGTTATCATACGTAATTAACCAAGTTCCTCGTATTAAATGGCTTAATTTTGAAGGAGGAAAAGGTGTGATCCTTTTTCCAATTCCTGGGCCTCGTTCGTTTCTTCCTTATTTAATGTTATTTTCTTCAATCAACTGAGAGAGAAAAGTTCAGCCACTTTCACTTTCTCAGTACTTTGAAGAGTACAATATACGAAATGCCATTGGCAACAAACTTCCGGGATAACTAGGTATGTTTGTATGTCAAGTGACAGATATTCCTGTAAGAACAAAGAAAATGACAGACGGGTGATCTGACCTGATAGGACGGGACACTTTGTCTCCAATTGCTGACGTTACGTTATTTAAGTTATAGATTTGCATTTAAACTCAATGATTTATTACTTATTACACTTACTATTGTATAATTTAGTATTTGGAACTTAATTATGAAGCCCATCCTCTCTTTTTTTTCATTTTGCTTTTACTTAACTTCTTAGCAAAAACTTTTTCTTGTCATGAAATAAAATATAAAAAAAATAAGCTAAGCATATTTATTTTGATCATGTGCTTCTTTTTTGTTTTCCTTTTTTTATTTTAGTTCATTTTGTTTTGCTTTTTGATTTGTTTTGTAATTCTTTCAAAAAACAGTGCACGCGATCCGTTTCTGGATAACGTTCTTTTCCGGGTACCAAAAAATGAATTGTTAACATTCTGTATCGAAAATTTGTTGTGTGATTCCTCCACTTAAAAACATCTTGGGTTTTTCTCTTATTAAAGGTTTTCTTTGCAAATTCGTTGAATAAAACTCAAATGAAGTTGCGAAATTTGTTTTGCCTCATGTATGAGGTACTCATCACCCGGAGTGCATAAGAACTAGACGAAACGTTATACGCGCTGTAGAAAAACTGCTACGGTTTAGTCTTCAGCGGTGAGTAAAGTCTACTTTTGATTTATGCACGTGTGTTTATTTTTTTTTTTGGGATTTGTGTTATATTGTATTGACATTAAGAACGAAAACGAAAAGGATTCAAAACAAAATAAGCGCGCGCCGTACGATTTCTTTGTTATTGGATTCAAACATTTATTGTTTTTATTATGGAGAATCCCTTCAACTAAAGTTTAAATAGAAAACATCAGAAATGGTAAGGTGATGTTTAATGAAACAAAGAAAAACTCCCAAACTCGACAAAAGGCAGCAAACCGTTCTTTAAAAAAAAACACAACCAATAGATTGATTTTGCAAGTGATTCCAATGTGAATATCGGTTATACCTATACAAAAATGTGAATTGGTTTGTGGGCCTAGGTATCTATCAGATATAGAACATAAAGATCGTTAATTCAGAATAGCCTCAATTTGTGTCAAGACCGTATAGAATTCTTCAAATGTTAATAGAGAAGCTCATATAACTCGCCTCAAGTGATAATTTATGGATTGAACTCCAACCTCATACAAACCACTAAAGTGCGGAGTTGAAAGGAGGTATGAAATGCCAAAAAATGTCATTCATGTGACATAATCGTTGTGAGATTGCATGTGCATGGCATTAAGCAGCGATGCGCTCCTTGAAAGTTTGTCTCATTATCGGAATATATGTTGGAACATTTACCTCGACGACGAGAGACAAAGTGCCGAAAAGCTGCTCGAAATACCTCTGTAGTGAGGTCACTTACCAAATCCGAATGGATTTCCTTTATGCTGATGTGCTAAAATAAAGCAATGTGTGCTTTGGACGGCTTAGGGTGATTCACTAGACAGGTAAATAATCCATTGGTTATAATATCTAGCTCTGAGAGAAGAAAGATTATTATTGTCAAGTAAAATAGGGTGGTTCGAAGAAAATGAAACGTTAGCGTGTTTGATTCCACTCCCTACATACTTCAATAATTTTGATTTTGGAGAGTGTTTTGTGTTTTTTTTTAATGACCGATTTTCTCATCGAAGGAACTGGGTTGGATGCGTTTCAAAAAGGCTGTATTTAACTTAACTTTAGTTCACCAACGGATTTGAAACACGGATAACCAGGATGGCCCAGTCCACCAAAGATGATGATCTGCAAGATTTTTGTAGTTCAAGTAACTTATTAAATACTGTAAGCAACAATAATATCATGGTAATTGGTGATTTTAATGCACAGGTAGGAGAGGAACAGATTGAAAGTGATACGATGGTTTTTGATGAGCACTTAAACTGACCAGACATTCAAAAGACAAAATAGTGAACGGAAACGGAAAACAATTATTAGATCTTTTTCAAAGTTTAGATATATTTTTGAATTGACATTATTATAGGAGGGCCAGGTTCCTCGGTTGCAGACTAATGCCGAATAAGTGGCAATTGGTTTTAAAAGATATTTGATTTTAATGTGCGTACATTAAGTTTTTCGGACCATATGCCTTTAACAGTAACCATAACTACAAAAAAAAGTAAGACCAGAAAACGATATCATTCTTCTGCCTAAGCTCTTATGGAAAGAGTAGGATAAGCTCAGTTATCATGCGAGACTGGATGAAATTATTCAACAAACCGATTTTAGTTCAGTTAGTCTTAATGATCAAATTGATCTTTTCACCAATGCTATTAAATATTCGGTTACGTCAACTAATAAAATGTGTGTTGTCAGAGGAAAACAAAAATGGTTCTATTTGAATTGCGAGAAAGCTAGAGTTAAGTCTTTCAAATTGCTAAAGCTTGCAAAAACTCGAAACGGAGATTTATTCCGTAAATCTTATGTTCGAGCCAACAGTTACTACAAAGAACTTTGTAAAAGTAAAAAACAAGAATACTTTTCGAAAATTGCAACGAATTTAAATAATGTAAGAGATTCCTCCCATTTCTGGAAAATTGTTAAGGAACTTAATGGAACAAAGTTTAAGATTGGTAAAATTTTAAATGCCAATATACTAGCTCATTATTTTCAGACTCTACTTAACCCTATTTTCATTTCAAATTCTGTGCGGAACGCTGAAAATCTCGTAGATGTAAACGCGTTAGACGAAGATATAGCTCAGAAGAGATACGCATTGTCTTAAACAAAGCGAAGGACAATAAGGCTCCAGGGTATGATAGGGTTCCTTACGAGTTTTTCAAAAATGCTCCTGATAATTTTATAGAGAAATTAGCTAAGTCATATTCTCAAATATTACATGCGGGAGAAGTACCTGAAAGTTTCAAAAAATCAATAGTCTTTGCAATACATAAGAAAGGTGATATAAATAGGGTCGAGAATTATAGAGGCAATTCTTTTATGAATAGTATTGCTAAAATATTTACCGGCATCCTCTTACATAGGCTTGAAGTTTGGGTAGAGGAAAACAGATTACTTAACGAGTTTTAAGCAGGCTTTCGTGCAGGTTATTCAACGATTGATCACCTCTTTACTGTTCAAAACATAGTTGATTCTTATCTTGAAAACAGACAAAAATTGTATGCTATATTTATTGATTTTAAAGCGGCTTTTGATAGTAAAGATCGGAGATCACTTTTTTTATAAATAAAGTATGCTAGGAATTTCATCGAAAGTTCTAAATGTTTTGAAGAATATGTATGAAAATACTTTGTCTGCAGTTTGTGATGGAGAGAAAATGTCAGGATGGTTCCAAACTTTAAGTGGGGTCCGGCAAGGATTCTTATTGTCTCCTTTGCTATTTGCATTATACATAAATGATATAGTGGATGCCTTCCCAAACGGGATTTGAGTTGCAGAACTAACAATAAAATGTTTGTTATATGCCGACCACTTATTATTGTTAGCTGAAACGCCGGAAAGCCTACAGCTTATGATAAACAAACTAAGTATATATTGTGAAAGGTGGAATTTGGTGATAAATACGGCAAAGTATAAGGTAGTGATTTTCAAACCAAGTAGAGGTAGGCATTGTAGGAATGCGATATGGGTCTTAAATTGAGAAAACTTAGAAGTTGTTGACGAATATACATAACTACCTTGGCATGATAGTCACACCCAACCTAAACCCAAATAAGCACTTCCATTTAAAATTTAAACAATTAATGGCTGCTATAAATTCAACTTGGAAATCCCTATTTAAAAACAGAAAAGTTGCACATAGCGTTAAGTTCAAAGTATTCGAAGCTGCTTTAAGGTCAATAATGACTTATGGCTCTGAAGTATGGGGAAATCAACAGTATGATTTGGTGGAAAAATTGCAACGGTTTTTTCTTAAAAAACTTTTTACTTACTAAGACAACTCCCAATTATATGATTCTTCTTGAAACCGGAATGCCACCTGTATATCTCTTTACTTTAAGAATGCACTTCGAGTAGTTATGAAAGTTCTTTCATTTAATGACAACCGTCTACCAAAGATTCTTGCAAAACACAACATACAAAAAAATATCAGCTAGTTTAAAAAATGGAAGGATATATTCTTGTTGTGTGGGACATCTCTGGAATCTTTAGATATTTTTAATGGATCTCTTAGGGAAAAATTAAAAAACATTCTAGAATTAATAGATGCTCGAATACGATCAGATCTAATAGAGGAAGTCAAGGGGTCATCGCGGCGATCTTTATGCCCAAAACTTGAGTATAATTTAAACGAATTTAATTATTTCACCGATAATTTGAGCTTGTTTGAAATTTCAAATATTTTTCATGCTAGAGGAGAGCTACTCAATTTGAATTATAGAGCTTACTTTAACGACCGGAGAACATTTCGCTCCTTGTGTAACCTGTAAGAGCAAGAAACATTCTATTACTTTTTATCTGTGTGTCCCATTTTAAAAGAATTATACTTTCAAAAAACAATACTAAATGAAGCAGAGTCGATATGTGTCCTAAATGGAGAAAACTGGGAAATCCTAGCCCAATATTGCATTGAAACCATTAATTATAGAAAAGATTTTGTTGACGATTGACAAATTTTATAAAACTTTTTTTTTTCTTAAATCCATTGTATGTATATATTTAATAAATATCCATTTTTGTTTGAGCAATTTATGAAAATTTTAATTAACATTGTAATGTACATAAATTAACTTATGTAAACCCCATATCAAAGCACATATAATTTAAAATCACTTTTGTATAATATTTTTTAATTTAAAATAGAAAATTATGTTATTTTTCTTAAAGCTTTTTTAAAGAAATTTTTTTAGTAAAATTAAACATGTTAAAAATAAGTTGGCATCTGGCAGACGGTTTAAACCAAGGCCAAATTCTATTTATTGGATCATATTCATAGATGTTTGCTAAACTCTTGCTAAGTTCTTATTAATCAAGTCCAGAGTTTAGGCTATTAATAAATAAATTTAAACCTAAGTTTAGGGCTTAATCTGTGGTTTAACTATTAACATAGCAATTGCTGTGTTTAAGTTGTTATTATCACAGCCAAATGTCATATTTGATTTTTGTTTGTGAATTGAAAAGCTGAAAAAGTAAATTATATCAAATAAAAATGTGGATTGATACCGCAATTGAAGAAGTGATCTGCAAAATATGCCACCAAGAAAAAGAAAAATATACTTACACGGTTCAATTCATTTGAATTAAGCGACAAGAATTTTTAGCAATGATATCGTTAATATAAAGAAACAGTCACTTTTTTTAATATTATTATTATATTATACATCCAATTTGAGGAATGACAGCACAAAATAACAATTTTGAAAATATAACAGTATTTTTTTTGTTTTGATGTGTCATTTGAAGTATAATTGTAGTAGAATACAACATTAAACCGGGGTTTTATAAAACACATCAGGAAAATTGACTATGAATAAGATGCTGTGTTTATTTAATCAACAAGCCTTAAACTATAGATCAAGAAATCACGACTTTAGTAATTCTCTATGAATACGCCCATTATGTTTATAAACATTAATTGTAAACTTTATATTTGAACACAAATATATTATTCTATTCTATTTTTTCTACTTTCTACAATAAAGTTATTGTTTACTTTTTTTTTACTTTTTTTACTTTTTGTATATTCTATACATATCATTATTATTTCTTTTTTGTTGTGTAATTTTAAAATATGGTGTATCTAAAACATCTGTTATTGGGATTGGCATTGGTTTTGTTCGTACTATTTTATCGAGTTTTTCCATTATAAAAACATCTCTAGAAGTCATTTTTACTTAAATCGTCAATTCTTAACCTTAATATGAGTGCGTCTTGTTTGTCAATAATGTTGTCTTCACTAGTTACTGGACACTGACTATCCTGGTATCTCTATAACCGCAACTTGAACCAATCAAATTCAATGTAACATATCCACAAGGTCTGATCACAAGGGACAAGCCACAATCGGCTGTCAACAGTTTCGAACCATTTAAATCTACAGGACCAGATGTCATAATACCAGCTGAACTACAAAAAGCCTCAGATATAATTGCACCAATCCTTGAAGCAATTTTTAACAGCTGTTTATTATTGGTCCATATTCCCTCGGCATGGAGAGAAGTGAGAGTTGTTTTTATACACAAAGCAGGAAAATTCTCGCAAGTCTCAACATAACTACTGTAAAGACAAATCGCTGGAAACGGCTTAACACACATTAGTACGCACCATCCAATACTCCCTCCATCATCGAGAGTTCCCTATAGTAGCTTTCCTTGACATCGAAGGTGATTTTAACAACGTGGGCACATCTGCACTAACATCTCTGCTCGAAGAGAGTTCGCTTGGGGAGTTAATTCATTTAATGCTGACTAGCAGAACAATTAACTTAAAGCTGAGGAACTCTTCTGCCAGAAGGAGAGGAACACAATGCTAACTGATCTGGATGCGAAGGGTTTCATAAAATCAAACAATAAAAAATCAAAAGTCTTCATTTACTTGAAATATATTTAGTTGTTAATTTTTCCATTAAAATACTTAAACAAATCTTATACATTTGTTTCAAAAATTAACACTGCCTTTATAATTATTTCGGTGGTGTTTTCACCCAAAAAGAAAAGAAAAAAAGAAACAATTTTAAAACATAACAAAAAGTGCATATACGCTAACCAAATGTTCAGACATTTTAAATAAGCACTGGTGGAAAATTAATTAGAACTGAATTTCGTATTTATCAGTATGATAATATTCTTTGAAGTAATTGGTAAAAATATTTGTTACTTTCATTCTTTTGTTCTGTAACTTCATAACTAACTTAACATAATCAAAGTAATTTTTGTTTTACAAATAAGAGCTGCGAGTAATATTAATAACAAGAATATATGTTTTCAGCTGAAAAAAGAAATAGAAACATATTCATTTTTAATCAAGGCTACACAACGCTTAACATTTTTTCAAGAGAAATTTTGTAATGCTTTCTCAATTTTTTTTGAAAAGCTGAGAAGAAGCTCTTTTTGAATCCTTTTTATATCAATACTTCACTAGACGTGAATTGCTTTTTGGATCGCTGTCCTGTTGAAAAATGTAAGAAACGGCCAAATTTTAAACGCATACATTACAATACATTTTTACTAGCTGACCCGGTTAGCGTCGTATCACCTACATTGTTTTCGTGCAACCTTTTAAAAATACAAAAAAAAAACATTTTTTAATGATAGAAAAATGTTATTTAAAATAAAGCTTGTTGGTAAACTACCTATATTTTTAGTTTCGTTCTTTAATCAATTAAAAGAGGCGATGGTTTTCCTAAAACATGAACACGACACATACAGCTATAAAAATAAATTGGGTGGCGCAACAGTCCGTTGAGAACTAGGGCCTAGTGACTTACAACTATCAACCATTCCAGTGTGCGAGTACTGTTGTCAGGGATGGAGGGGACCTACAGTTTTAAGCCGAATCCGAACGGCTTATTTGAGAAAGCACTTTTCATGACAAGAATTACCCGTGAAAAAAACTTAAGATGGCATAGGCAGGGATCGAAGCTTAGACCTCTGGCATGACAGTCCAATGCAATCTTAAAACTATTTTAAAGCTTAACAAAAAATCATAAAACTAGCCTAATTAACCATAACTTACAACTAACTTACTGGTCCCATACGGACACTCTAAGTTAAACAATAATATACTAAATTCTAATGCCTTTCGGCCCTAAGATCTATTTTACTTCAATTCAATTTTTTTTTATTTATTAGAAAATTGAACTAATTTCAATATCTTTTTTTATTTTTACTTAAAAACTACTTAAAATTAGGTCCTTAATATAAAACTTATTTTTTTTTTTATTTCTTATTTCTTTTTTTTCTGTTTTTTTTTTTTTTTAAATTTTTTTTTTAAATTATTTTTTGCCACCATGCGTCTCTACTTAAAACTAAACCCTAAAACTATAAAACAAGTATGTAAGCCGGCCAAGCTCTGCTCCGCCTTGTTCCATGATGTCCCGATTGTACCGGAGTCGCGGTTCATTGGCTGACGTGGTAGATTAGCGGAACTGCCAATCTATCCTGTATCAGACCGCATTTAACTATAAAGAGGAATGTCTCTGGTGGAATGAAGCCGCTCAAGCATGCACTCTCAAATACTGGTCGTTTCGATAGAACGTCCCGAAAATTAAATTGTTGGTCGAAGACATAGCTCTTGCAATGTGAACTCGAACGAGTTTTATCACGAAATTGTCAATTCTGTTGATCCAAGCCCCGTTTTATAGAACCTCGTTGGAATAGTAATGCACGAAAGAAGATTCGACTGTTCGATATAAGCCGGTACAGCGTCGTAAACACTGCCGCTTGAACACTCGAAACATCTCCAACTGCGAAGGGGCAACGCTGAACCACACAGGACAACCATAAACGATCATCGGCCGTATGCACGTAGCAAATTACCTTTACTCTGCGGTCAAGCCGACTGCTGTAAAACAGCCGTTTCGTCAGAGCGAAGGCTCCTCTGGCCCTGGTCATAGCAGCATTTATATGTTGTCGAAATATAAATATTGATCTAACCAGATACCGAGGTACTTCACTACACTTTTGCACGTTAATCGCTGCCCGTGAACATCAACGATGACCATCTTGCGCCAATTCTTGCACGCATCCCTCGTGGCCCTAGCCAACGCAGCCTGGAAGAGAATTGTCTCCGGCTTCTGGACATTTATTTTCAGTTTCCAGTCGTCGCAATATCCATGCAAGAGTATTCTAATAACCTCAACCTTTCGGCCCGTTCTGTACGCAATTAGATCGTTGGCGTACGCAATTGCCTTTGTTAGACTACCTATCAGATCGCTGGTGTAAATGCTGAAGAGAATTGGCGAATTCACCGCTCTCTGTTAAAGACTATTTTTAATTAGAAATGTTGTGGTAGAAGTTACATTGCCACTTTTGACAACAAACTTTCTACCGTTAAGCATATCATAAAGTACATACAACAATGGTTTGCTTATGCCAAGCCTGCTCAGTTTTAGGTAAAGACCCTCTAACCATACGGTGTCAAAAGCCTTTTCCGAATCAACCAGAACAGCCAACAAGTTTAGACGCAGCATGAATTATGTCATGACCCGCCTTGAACCCGAACTGTTTATCCGGAGTTATTTTGTTGTCCGCAGCCCACTTAGTCAGAGCCCTATTGATGATCTTTTCGAAAACTTTGCTGATGCTCGGAAGAAGACTTATCAACCGAATATTTGACGGGTTGGAGTTGTCCTTTCCCTTTGTCGGGAAAGGATGAACCACAGCGGTCTTCCAATGCATTATTCAGTGCATTATTGAAGAGTGTGGTGTAAATGTCAATTGCCTCCATCGGTAAATGTCTTAGTACAACGTTAGATATACCATCGACACCTGCTGACTTTTTATTTTTTTATTGAATTGAAGATGAGCTGAAGCTCAATCACTAACAAGGGTCTTCGTCCCGTTTTTGATTTAAGGAAACATACTCAGGTCACTGGAATTAACTGACCGGATCTTGGGATCCCAGTACTTGTTAACTGATAACCTGTAGTTCTCCTTAATCAACAGATTGATATTTTTTATTGACGACTTCAGTGTCCTAACCTCCAAGTCGTGTGGGTCTGTAAATCGTCTGTACAAGTTTTTGAGTCTTGTCAATAAGCCACTCTTGTGCCTACGTAGTGCGCCAATAGTCGTGTTTCTGTAGGCGTCCATTGGTCCCGTTCTTTGTACTTTCGTATTGTCCGTTCCATCGTTCGTTTTATTCTTTCGTCCATCTGTTGTAAATGTTGGTCAATTTCTGTGTTTGTCAGGTTTCTGTTGTTTCGAGTGTGATTACCCACTTTGTCTGTAACTGTCAGTCTTGTGTCGTACAGCAAAAGATCCAGAAAGGAGCTGCTTCTGGGATACGATGGCTTTTCAGTAGCCAGCAGGTCGACGCCATATTCAACGCTGTAAAGATTCATCAAATTAAAAAGATGGTTACCTCTGGAATTACTATGTTGATTTCCCTAATCTTTATGTTTTGCGTTCCAATCACCGGCCAAGATGAGATAGTTTTCTTCCAAGCTCAGTTTAAGTTCCCTAAAAAGAATCTCGAGCTCTGAAGCAAAGTAAGTAACCAGCGGAGCACCAGCCGCATAAGCCGCAATCATATACATCCGCTTCCCTTGAGTGAGAGAGATGCATACAGCGCAAACTTCTAGCGTCTTGAGCTTTCCCAATTCATTGTTGTATATGACTTTATAATTATTGCCTTTTCGTATAAAGAGAGCGACACCGCCCCCTTCAGTGGAGTCGGGCTGGTCTTTTCTTACGATATTGTAATTTTTATGAGTCAATTTGTTTTTGTGGTTTAGCTTGGTTTCGCTAGCCATAAACACATCGGGACTGAAGTCTTTCAACAATTGGAACATGTTTGCTCTTAGTTCAATCCTAATCAGTGAATTTACATTCACAGCTAGGACCTTTAGGCGCGTCTCCGGCAGCGCGCCCATTATTGTCTAAATTGCGCCAGGCCAGGCAACAAAGAGTAGAGATGATCTACCCTTTTGCCTTGCTTCTTTATCTGACTTTGCAACCCTGTAAGTTGACCTTGAATGCTCAACAACAAGGCTACAATGTCAGGCTGCACCTCTGGTGCCTTAGGCACGGGGGCCTTTGGACAACCGTTGGTGGAGCCTGTCTCGTGTTCCCATTCCCTGACACCATTTGGGCGTAAGAGAATTTGGGATCCACGAATTTTTGTGTTGAAGCCTGTTTACTATGTCTATATATATTTTTATTTTATTATTTTTAAAATAAAAAAAGAAACAATTAAACGTAGAATTAATTTAAACAAAAAAAATGTATAACACTTTAAACATAAAATGCTATTGTGAACTAACGAACATTAGCCCAAAGTGACATTTCTTGTCAGATTAATAATTGAATGTAATAATTATAAAAGTCATGGTTTTAACCTTTATGAGAAAAGAAGGTTACATTATTCCGATTCTTTGTTCATTCAACACGACACCATTTTGTGGTAAAATTTTCTATTTTTGCGAATTAAAAATTGATTATAACGAAGTGTGAAATTTGAGTTTTATTTTTTACTCATTGGAAATTTTAGAGAGAAATTTAACTGGCGAAAAAAAACATTGGTCCTTCGAGCCTTAAATTAGATTAAATTAAAAAGAGAAGTGTGTGTGAATTTACTTTTATATTAAGTGCAAACATCATATATATGTATATACTTTAAACTTTTAAAATTATTAAATGAACTAGTTTTGCAATAAAATTGCGTAAAAAAAATCAATAAATTTCAATTAAGTGATTGAACTATAAATTACAATTATTTAAAAAGATCATTTTTTTGTGCTGTGCAAATCGGGGCTCCCGCGACGCGTAATAATAACCCAACACAACTCTACATCATCCATCGAAGGCACACAAAGTATGTAAGTCCTCTTTTTTTTGCTCTTTTTTTTATTACATTTTATAAATAACAAAAGTCCATTATGTCGTTTGGTGAGCTTCAAAAAGAAGTTTTGGCGTAATTAGAGCGCGATTATTCAAATTTTTAGAAGACAGGCCAGGCTCGTCGAACGAGTAACTATTTGAAAACCCGCATGGAGCTACTAGAACAAAATCTAGAAAATGCCAAACGATATCACGAGGAAATCGTTAGCGGGGGGAAGCTCGAAGACACTATTAAAAAGGAAGATATGATAGCGGTTCGATCAAATTCGCACCATTTATCTCGAATATAGGACTGAATTGATGGATGGTTTGGACAAATTAACTCCGTCCGCTCCACTTACGCCTACAGTGGGAGCACTTCCAGCAACAGGCCTTCCACCAGCAACACATCCGTCACAACCAAATGTCCTCAAGCTTCCTCCAATCAAACGATCAAATGGAAATTATGCAAAGGCATGGGATTTGTTGAAAGAAAGGTATGATCACAAAAGTGTTTTGGTCAATTCCTATCTTAAGGTCTTTTTTGGTCAACCTGTACAGAGTAAGGAATCTGCCGAAACCCTTAAAAGCTTACTTGACGCCACAATCGAGGTTGTCCATACTCTGGAGAATTTAGGGTTACCAGTGAAAGACTGGGACACAATCTTAATTTACATACTTTTCCAAAAATTATCCGCCAAAACCCAACAACTATGGGAAGAAAAGCTCGGCAACAACAAAGAACTCCCAACCTTCGCCGATTTTACTGATTTTCTTAAATCACGGTTTCGGACTCTAGAAGCTATAGTGCAGCAAGCCAGTTGCACCACACAGCCAAAGCCAATCACAAAATCTAAAAACATTTCATGCCAAAACCCAAAAACAACAATTTAAAACGCAATATCAATGTCAAATTTGCAAAAAAGGACAACACTCATTGATGAAATGTTACCGGTTTTTAAACATGGATGCGGTACAAAAGCAACAAGCTGTACAGCAAGTTGGAGTGTGTGAAAATTGAAATTTTTGTAACCAAAAACATCACTCTCTTTTGCACAACAATTTCCACACACAAAATACGCTTTCCAATCCTAATAACTCAATTTCACAAAATTCAAGTTCTAATGCGATCAACTCAACACATTTTCAACAACAAAGTTCACAACCTCGGAACCAACAGGTAGCCGTGAATCCAAATGCTCCTGCTTTCCAACCAATGGGCGAAAGTGCTCCTGGTTGCAATACCCGACACAATTTTTATGCGTCTCAAGTCCACGGTACTCAAATTTTATTAGCCACTGCGATTGTTAGAGTTAAATGTGAATATGGAAGATTTTCAGATCTCAGAGCACTTATTGACCCAAGCTCAGATGCCATCTTTATCTCTGAGTCAGCAGCAAGGCTTTTAAATCTCACCCAACACCAAAAAAACGTTAATGTATCAGGGCTAGGGAAGGTCAGCAACGGCACCAGTCAAAGTTACGTTAACATAATGTTTAAATCCAAACATTCGACGTTTGAAGGCGCAAACAAAGCGTACATTTTTAAGTCGTTGACTGGCCTTCTTCCGACCCACAAAATGATAACCACACAATTATGATCATTTTTCTAATTTGAAGTTAGCAGATCCTCAATTTTATGTTCCCGCTCCAATCGACATACTTTTCGGCTCAGATGTTTATCCGGACATTATATTACCGGAAATTATACGCAGCGAGCACGTAGTCGCTCCCATTGCACAAAACACCCAATTGGGATGGATAATATTGGGTAAGAATCCTGAGGTTATTCCAAAGTCGATCCGAAGTTTCTTCCAACACACTGATCTCGATACACAAATCCGAAAATTTTGGAAGATTGAAGAAATTCCTTTCGTAATTCGAGCTTCAGAAGAGGATATCGCCTGCGAAAAGTATTTTACTGAAACAACCAAACGATTATCCGATGGCCGTTACGAAGTGAATCTTCCATTTAAAGTAGGATTTCATCCTTAACTAGGATCCAGCAAAGAAATGGCAACTCGACGTTTTTTATCTTTAGAACGACGATTTGAAAGGGACCCAAAATTGCATGAAAGTTACAGCCAATGTATCATGGAATATCTTACAGCCCTATTATGGCTATCAACTATCAATTATTTGATAACTGATAACTTCTATCAATTTATTGATAATTTGGTATTATGAGTATCAAATGATAATTTTTCACCCATTGTGAATACTAATCAATATACGATTGTGAATAGGTTTTGTTTGGTGTTTGACGTTTGTCATTTGTGTTGAGTTCTAGTGTTTTGGTCTATAAATAATTAATACCAAGTTTAATTTGCTTATTTTAATTCATAAATTTATAATTTGTCCAGTGGGTTTGAAGCATCTCGTAATACTGTTTATTTTAGCTTGCACGATAAACCTTCGTTCCTCAGTACAATTGCCTTCAAACAACAATTCTAGTGGATGCATTTCGTTCTTCAATTTCTATATTCGTATTTATTAATGACAATTTCACATTAAGATTACAATCTTATTATAAGTAAAGGCTTTACAATATTTAAGAATGTTCGAAAATGTTTAACAAAGCGATATATATGTACATAATAATTATTTAATTTTAAGTTTATGTTAATAGAAATTAAAAATATTCATTTTTATTGTTTTTGCTTAAGTATTACTGGCCAAGTGTTTAAAAAGACGGTTTTTGAATGTGTTCGCGTTAATGATGCTTCTGATCGTTGTTGGTAAAGTGTTCCATAATTGAGTGGCATGGACAAAAAACGTACGCTCTGATTGCAGGCAATAAAATCTGGGTTGAATTAGGACCGCAGTTCTAAGTGAACTTCCAAAAACTAATCGGTTGTACAGGTACTCAGGTTGACGAAACTGCATAATTACATGTAAATGGATAAGTGACCTAAAATTTAAGAGATTATCGAAAGTCAGACCCATTATTTGTTTTGAGTAACTAGAAATATTCTCGAAATATCTTATATTGAAGATGTATCTTGCAAGATTGTTGTATATGACATTAAGTTTTCGCCTTGTTGAGGAGTCAACACAACAGAAAACTTCACATCCGTACAACAAAATGGGTAGCAGGAGTGCTTTGACAAGCAACATCTTAGTTTTGACAGGAACATACTTTTGGGTTGACCATAATAGGCGCAAAGCACTATATATGTAGTTTACCAATTGTAGTAGCTGCATGATCAGTCCAAGTTAAAGTTTCGTTGAAAATTATCCCCAGGTTCCTGGCAGAATGCACATAGTCAATGGTCGATCTACCGAGTCGAACTGGTGGAAAACTTGACGTATCTAAAATGCGTTTGTAAATGCATAGTGTCTTTGACTTCCCCGGGTTGAGAGAAAGGTTATGCTTTAGAGCCCATTGCAGAATAATTTCTAGGTCTTCATTTATATGGCTGATAGCATTACTTATGCCATATAACGGACTGCATATGTATAATTGGACGTCGTCTGCGAACATATGAACGTTGCAGGACTTAACTAGATGAGGAATTTCATTGACATATAGCGAAAATAATAGCGGCCCAAGAATGGAACCCTGTGGCACTCCTGCAGGGACTGCAAGATATGACGACAACTGACTTCCCACAGCCACACATTGCTGACGATCGGTTAAGTATGAGTGCAAAATTTTTACTGTATAAGAAGAAAAACCGAAATCATCTCTAAGCTTTTTACAAAGTGTAAAGTGGTCAACTGTGTCAAACGCTTTGGAAAAGTCCAACAAGGTTAAGAAAGTAGCACAATTAGTGTCCATACACTGAAAAAACAAACGTGCATTAATATAAAAACGGCGTTTATTAACTGCTTATTTATTGTCACAACAAACTTTTTCTTGTCAGAGTGAACGGTTTATTAAAAAAAATTTCAGCGTTTGATAATCGTTTGTTAATACTATTAACGGCCGTTTATTAAATAAAAAATAAAGCACTTTATCACCGTTTATTAAAATTAATAACTCTATTAATTGCCGCAAACATTTTAGTTATTAAAAATGATTAATCGTTTATTGCGACAGTAAACAAGATGTTTGAAAAGGGATTGTTAAAGATTATATCCCAACCTTCATCCAATATCACAACCAATTCTCAAATTTACAATAAGTTTATTATTTTGTATAACCTTATTCACTGACACATACAAATTTGGCAATTGAAAAATAATAAACCGTTTATTGTTGCAATGAACAACATTATTAAGAGACGAATTGGAAAATTTACAAGCAGTTTATTATTTTTTATAACCTTATTCACTGACACAATACACTTTGGTAATTGGAAAATAGTGAACCATTTATTGTGGCTATGAACAACATTATTAAGAGGCAAATTGTTAAATATTATATCCCAACCTCCATCCTACATACATATAAAAAAAAATGTATGCGGAAGATTGGGCAAAAATAAAATTGATTCCTTGACAAAAAAAAATTTAAATCATAAAGATAACACTGCACTCAAATTCAGCGGAACTAAACTTCATGACACGGAAAAGCATTATTTGTATAAAATTGTATGAGGTATATCGCTAAACTTCATATCATTTCATACGAATTCTTGTGAATCGCAGTAACGCTGCAGTCAAAATAAGTAAAATGATCAGTGATGAGTTTTAGTTATATTTATAACTCCTTCTATAAGAGTAAAAGTCCTAGAGCTTAATATATCTATCTTTTATAATTATTTTTAATTCTATAAAGGTAATAATTTTGGCTAATTACTTTTATAAATAAATAAATACTGTTATGATGCATTACAAATCTACAACGAAAACACGAACAAATTACATGCATTCTGTCACTGCACCGAGCATTGTGTTCACACTCAGCTCAACTTGGCCAGAACTCGGTGACATTAATTTGCAAAGGTTATTTTGTCATTCGCAAGGATATAATTCACACTATGTTGTTACCAAAAGGTTGCCTAGTAGAACCGAACAAGACCAACAAAAAAGTAGTAGAAGCAGAAAAAGAGAAGTAGAAGCAAAAGAAATAGAAGTAAGGAAGTTGAAAAGAGTGAACCAGACCGCAGAAACCAGTTGGACTTCGATCGCCGCTGAGCAAGGATCAGTGGTAAGTAAGTTGGATATTAACAGAGGCTTCCCCCCACCAGGGGTATAAACGGAAATAATAAACATTTGTTTATATTTATGAACGCATTTATTAAGATTAATAAATTAAAATAAAATTATTAAAATTAATAAACTCTATTCATTAAGGCTATAAACGGGTTTATTAATACTATAAAAGGAAATAATGAACGGTTGTTTATGTTTATTTATGGATTTATTAAAATCAATAAACTCAGTTTATTGTGGTTATAAATGAAAATTTTAAATTGTTTGTAAAATTTTCACCCGGAAATGGAGAATAATAAACGATAGTTCACTGACACAATTAATATGTTTATTGGACAAACTCAATCATTTTATTCATTGTCTCAACGAACGTTTTTATTATATTTACGTACCTTTTTGGTTCAGTGTAGATCTTCGAATATCATCTACAACAAGTAGAAGAGCAGTTTTGCAACTTCTGCTTTCTCGAAAACCTGATTGGTTTGAGCTTTAAAGGCGGTTTGTATTTAGGTATAGTTGGATTTGTTTTAAAATCGACTTTTCGAAAACTTTTGACAGGTATGGCTATATAGCAATAGGCCGGTATTCAGGGTTAGCAGAGTTTTTTGTCTTAGGAATTGGAAGTATCTTGGCATTCTTCCATAGTCTTGGATACTCACAAGTACTTAATATAGAGTTGAATAAATAAGTTATAAATTTTAGGATTTGAGGCAGAACAATTTTCAAAAATTTAGGATTTACTTCATCTATTCCCACCGCGTTCGACTTAATAGATAAAAAAGCCTCTACTATATCTTCTTCGGTGAAATGCATAAAGTAAAAACATTGTTCAGAATCATTAGCATTTTCAATCGAATTAAAATGCTCTGAGTCATGAGTACTTGATGAATTATTTGTTGAAGGATCAGATACAGACACAAACTGGGCGTTGAGTAGGTTGGAATCTATATTAGAAGGAGTCTCTATGAGTCGTTTACCATTACCTAGTTTTCGAAAATGTTGCCATAAATTTTTTCCGGATTGGTTATCAGGGTTCAATACATTTTCGTAGTACTGTCGTTTGGCTGTTTTGATACGAAGGACAACTAAATTACGGAGAGAACGAAATCTTTCATGAAACACATCAAGTTTAAAGCGCTTCCAACGACTATAGATAAGATTTCGTTTTCGAATTAAATCAGTTATAGATCTATTCAGCCAAGGCGGAGAGCTACAAGCAATCTTTTTGAACTTAAGAGGGACATGACGACCATAGAGCTCATACAAATGACCCTGCAGAAACTCTACCTGTTGGTTTATAGACTGCATTTGATAAATTTGTTCCCACGTTATATTCTCAACGTCATATTGCAGATTCTCATAGTCAATCGCCTGAAAATCCCTATAACTTATAATAGTTTCTGCTAAATCAAATTGTATATCGTAGGTTAAATATATTAAGTCATGTTTAGAGAAACCTGACGCGGAAAGTTGGTTGTAAAATAGGATTTTCTCGGCATTGCCAACAAAGAACACGTCAAGAAGAGTGGGGGTTTCATTATTTGCAAAGTGAGTTGCCGTCGACGTATTTACAGGCAAAAGGTTCAAACTTTTAAATTTATCAATTAAAGAAGCGGAGGAACGAGTATTGAGCAAGTTGCAATTATTATCTCCACACACCACTATGTTTGGAGCGATAAAAGAGAATCTTTCTAAAGAGTAAATAACCGGAGAAATATCTTTTTTTGGCCTATAAATCACACCAAGCAAAATACTCTCCAATCCACAAGTTATCTTAAGAAACAAGTAATTAATGGCACAATTTTCATCTGACCTGCAAATTTCCTGATGACCCAATCCGTTTCGCAAATAAACCGCCACACCCCCGCCTACCCGACCAATTCTATCTCTACGAATAAGCCTGTAACCCTCAACATCAAACACAGAATTTGGAAATTCACAGGAAAACCAAGTTTCAGATATACATATGACGTCAACCTGAGAGTTAGTGAACAACCACCGAAATTCGTCGAGTTTTGGATGCAAACTTTGCGCATTGAGATGGCATATGTGTAAACCTTTTTTCCGCGAACGTAAAACCCGAATCATTTGAAATAAGTTTTCATCCATATCACCCACACTAAACTCATTACCATAAACATCTGATTCCATTGATAATTTTTTTTTCTAATGGAATTGGGTATATATCAGAGCATCAATAACACGATATAATTATGTGTAAAACAAAAAAAAATAAAAAAAGAGAGTTTAAGAGAAAATTCGCTGTTCAAAATAAACTCTAACGTTTGACCAATAATAATACAAATAAATTAAGAGAATGAAACAAGTTAAATTATTAGAAAAGAAAATAAAAATAAAAAAAGAGAAAGGAAGGAAAAGAAAAATTAATTACAGTACTTATAGTAAATAAACTTATGCAGCTTGAGTATGATGTGCTGTTGTTGTTTGATCTTCTCTCTGCTGACATCTCATCGCGGCAGCATTTAAACTGTCGAGGTCATCAATAGCCAAGCTTCTCCCGTTCTCAGTGAATTTGACGAGCACAGAACCAAGGTGTGTGTACACAGAGAATAATTGCTTTTTCTTTTTCATGCTCACTGCGTGTTAAAGAAGAGTGACAAGCTCTCGTTCACAAAGACGCTGGCATTAGAATTTAATCCGAGATCATGCAACGAGATCGGCCGCTTTGATTTCTTGTGATAGCTAGCAAGTGCTTTTAACATGGTACTTCTCTCATCCACACTGTTGAATTGGAGGACGACAGGAGGGTCGTCATTTTGATTACGGGGTGTTGTTCGAAAAATTCTCTTCAAAGCGGGGGGTGGTAAGTCAATCGAGTTGCAAAGCTTGTCGAAAATGCTATGCAGGTTCTCATTCAAGAGCTTAGGAATACCAAAGATAACAGCGTCAGTCAGATATTCTTTCTTCTCCAGAACGTCACAACGCTTCCTTAACTGCGAAATTTCCTTCTTAACTAAATTATCCACATTATTTTCAATAGTTTCGGTCCTCTGAGTCAAATTCGATATGGCTAAGCTAATATTACTAACGTGATCGTTTAATTGTTTTTCCATGTCATGAACTTTTCTTAGTAAATCATTTCGAATTTTTTCTAACTCTTCCCTGAAAGTTGCAATTATATTTGCGGTTTGTTTAGCTGATTCGGTCTGAAGAGTTTCTTGACAGAACCATGATTTAGCGGGAGTGATTGATTGATGTTGGTTAGGTTGTAACACAGTTGTAGTTCCGGGAGAATCAGTGCCGTGTTTCCTTGGGGTTTCCTCAGTTGATTCACTTTCGGAGAGTTTCGCATTAGAAACGTCAGATTTACTTGTTTTTGGTGAATTCACATTCGGTGGTGGTGCGGAAGAGAGTAGCTTTTCTGATATCGGTTTCTTTGCCTTATTTCTCCTATCGACGGGTGTTTTAGTTGGTGCTTGAAGTTGCTGATGGTCCGGTTTAAGTTCGACCTGGTTTTAGCTGAAGACGAACTCGTCATCGTGCACTATATATAATTTCGATAAAAATGGCGGGAAACAATTGGGTATGTGCAAATTATTTTTACTTTATTTCTTTATTGAAGTGAGATTAAATTGTTTAATTTTTTAATTTAATTGTTTAAACAAAACAAAACAAAATACAAATGCTTATGTTTCCGCGCAATATTGGTTTATTTAACTGGTAAATGCACGCGTTTAAAGACTTTTGCCGGAGGAGATAATTAAAATGTGTCTATTCACTCTCGAACATTACGTTAAAAAAAAATAATAATAAAAATAAATCAATAAAAACTACAAAAAAACTTTTATAAATCGTATTTAAATTACAATTCTTTACCATATACGAATATTTGATACATTTGTCAACGAAGATTTTGTAGCTGATAGAATATTTGATGGGTATCAATATGTTTGATAGCCGTAATACCGAGTTTATCAATAAAGCTATTCACAATAGATCTTTTAATTCACTATTTATCAAAAATATTGATAATTGATCACCATAATACCGATTCATAATTTTGTTGATAATTATCAACTATTATCAAATATCGTGTTGATATTTGATAACCATAATAGGGCTGTTAGTTTGAAACACATGGAAGAAGTAGATGTAGACGACCCAATTTTGAAAACCCCTTTTCACTATTTTCTTCCTCACCACGCTGTATTTAAAGAATCGAGCTCTACCACAAAATTAAGAGTCGTTTTTGACGCAGCCTCAAAAACATATGATGGTACATACATTCTTGAATCAACACCTGATGACAGGCCCTAAACTTCAAAAGAACATTGTTGATATAATTTTAAAATGGTGAGCATATAAATTTACAATAACAGCTGATATTGAGAAGATGTATCGCCAAATTTGGGTGCAAAAATTGGATCGATACTATCAACTCGTTATTTGGCGAAAAAATCCAAATCAACCCATCAAAGTCTTCAAACTGAAGACGGTCACTTTTGGCACGGCTTTTGCGCCTTACTTGGCCATTCGTGTCCTACACAAAGTCGCTGATGATGAGTCTGAAAGGTATCCAAAGGGAGCTCTTGCAGTCAAAGGTGAGATGTACGTCTATGATTTCATCAGTGGAGGAGATTCTATCGACGAAACTCGTATAAAACGCGAAGAAAAACGACATCTTTTGGCGTCTGCAGGTCTCAAACTTCGAAAGTGGACGACCAACTGCAAAGATCTTCTGCAAGACTTACCAAAAGAAGACTGTGAGATAAATTTGAATTGCCTTTTGAATCAAAAGATCATGTAAAAACATTAGGCATAAGATGGAATCCACAAGAAGACTCGTTTTCGTTCAAAAACTTTCAACAGGAAACCGATGAAGTGACAAAGAGGACAATGCTATCAGCAATTGCAAAACTTTTTGATCCGCTCGGCTGGATTGCACCATGTGTGATCAAAGCCAAGATCATGAAGCAAAAATTATGGTGTAGAGGAACCGATTGGGATGAATCCATTTCATCAGATCTCAAAGAAGAATGGCAAGTTTTTCAGAAAGAACTGCCTTTAATAAAAAATAAATTGGGTGGCGCAACAGTCCGTTGGGAACTAGGGCCTAGTGACTTACAACTCTCAACCATTCCTGTGTGCGAGTACAGTTGTCAGGGATGGAGGGGACCTACAGTTTATATGCCGAATCCGAACGGCAAATTTTGAGAAAGCACTTTTCATGACAAGAATTACTCTTGGAGAATTTGTCAATTCCTCGCAAGAGGCAGTACCCGTGAAACTTAAGATGGCATAGGCAGGGATCGAACCCAAGACCTGTGGCATGACAGTCCAACGCACTAACCATCATGCCACGGGTACTACTGCCTTTAATACAACACGTTAAAATCCCACACATAATACACAGAAATCGGTGGAATTTCATGGCTTTAGTGACGCGTCGGAGAAGGCTTATGGAGCAGTTGTCTTCATACGTGTCCTTGATAATGCCGAGAATATCCACATGCATATACTAATATAAAAAACAAAAGTGGCTCCATTGAAAACAGTCAGTCTACCACGACTAGAACTTTGTGGAGCTGTACTCTTGGCATCACTATTAAACTACACAAAAGAAGTTCTCCATGTCTCGAAAGCAAAGGTATACGCATGGTCAGACTCAATGATTACGTTGGCTTGGATTAAAGCACAACCTTCCAAATGGACAACTTTTGTCAGTAACAGGGTTGCTGAAATCCAACGATTAACAAATTGCGATATTTTGAAACAAATTCCAACAGACCATAACCCAGCTGATTTAGCATCTAGGGACGTATCACCTTCAGCATTGGGAACACAGGATCTTTGGTGGATAGGGCCCTCATTTTTGCGAGAAAAGTGGCAATTTGAAATACCCGTACAACCATACATTCTCGACACTGAAATTGAAAAGCGAACGGAAAAGAAACAATGCCTAATAGCCAACTCTAATGAAGCAAATGATGACATTAACAGATGTATACTAAGGTGTTCGCGATTATCAAAGATCATTAGAGCAATTGCATTCTGCTATCGCTTTAAACGGAATTGCCTTGCAAAAAGACGAAAAACATCAAACATTTTACTTTTTGCGTGAGAAATTTCACGCGGAGCACTTAGTTGCGCATATGCCATTTTTCGCAGTTACATGTAGCAAATAAAATAACTTTTTTTTTCAAATTTCGTTTATTGTATTGAATCCAGGAAACAGTTTCTACAACGAAAAACACAAGAATAATGTTAACTTAACTTAATAAGGAATTAGATAATTATATTATATGCATTATAATTATATGGATTTTCTTTTTAGTGGGAATAATGTGCCTGCTTATTTTTGCATAAAGCTAAAATATCTGGTTGAATTTGGAACAACTGCAACCGTATATCAGGTTCTTCATCGAGACGGGATCTATATTTTGTTTTGGTTCCAACATATGCAAAGAACCCTGATTCGCACATGTATGTTGTTGCAAACGGCAGAAGAATTATTTTAGCTTTTTTTGACAGTAAACTGAACTCGTCTTTCAACATACACCAGAGTTCTGATAAAGACTTCTTTGTTGCAAAAAGTTCTTTTATCGAAGAATCTGATGTCAGGTCAATCAAGCACTCAAACTGCAGCGATGTCAGGGTAGGTGGCTTTTCCAGCACGGCAGAGTACGGGTTTATTACTCATACGTTTTCCTTAATGTTCAGGTGGAATTCCGCTGGAAAATAGTGGAGAAAGCTATCCAGCAAACCTACTGGGTGGATATGAAACTCATTTAAAATATCATCGGGAATGTCCAAATCTATGTCTTCTTTAAATTCTTTGAGCATTGGGAAGCTGTCTAGGTTTCGATTTTTTATAGATTCAGCCCAAAACTGGATTTTATTTTTAAATGCTTCTATTTTGTCACTGCCATCGAAAACAGTAATTGCCTTTCCCTGAAGTGATACACTCAAACCATTTATTTTTTTAAATATATCTGACAGATATGCCAATTTCAATAACCAACACTCATTACACAACATGTCCCCCAAAACAAATTTGTCGTCAATGAGGAAGTTCTAACTTCAGCTCTTATTTCGAAAAGCCGCGCCTGAGTTTTTTTCCCGAGAAAGCCACCTTACTTCTGCGTGAAGAAGTAAAGACGTATGTAGACTACCCATGTCATCACACAATTCTTTAAAAAGCCTTGTATTCTTTGGCCGTGATTTAATAAAGTTAATTATTTTCACGCTTTCGTCCAACGCCTCTTTAAGGGAGACCGGCATTTTTTTCATTGCGAGGGCATGGCGGTGTAGAACGCAATGTCTACTGGTGCATCCTTTAACAATTTGCTTTATTCTTGCGACGGCACCGGACGTTTTTCCATTCATGGCCTTGGCACCGTCCGCGCATACTTCCACGCAGTTAACCCATGGTATGTATGTCATTTACAATACAAAAATTGTCAATCAAATTGAAAATTTCACCACCAGTTGTACTAGTTGGCAGCGGCTTGCAGAAGAGCAGATCTTCTTGAAAGGACTGTAGATATTGGTAGGGCACAAATACTTTTGTTATTGTGTTATTTGACAAAGGAACGGTGTCTAATTTTCATTCAACAATGTCTTTAAAACATGGCTCTATTAAGTTTTCAGCAATGGTATGGGCTTCGGAAACTTATCAAGTATGACGCCATCAACGCATTTTCGTTCACTGTCTTTGAGTGATAAGTAATAATGGTTTGAGATGTAGTAAGTTGAGCATATGTACTTTCTTTTGAAGAAATCTGGATGCATCCCTGCAAAGTGACGTTTAATTTTTGCTGGAAACATTGCAGTGTTCGGCAACACTTTGTTGTTGTTTTTACTTGTCTCAGCAAATCCAAAATTCAAATATGATTCGTGGTACTTCCTTTTGACTGATTGTTTTCTGCAGCATTGATCACCGTTGAACTAGTACTAGGCAAACTATCAACCTCAAAACCTTTAGAAATCTCTAAACCCGTGTCTCTATTGCGTCATTTTCCTTCACACTAAAATAAGTATATGGGAAACCGAAATTGAACAAACAAAATAAAATAATTGAAATCATTTTGTGCGGCTACATGCTTAAAAAGCAGAAGTTATTATCCAGGGATTACTATTTAACGTAAATTATGATTTTCTTTGGAAATACCCGTCAGTTGGTGATTATTCGGCAGCTTTGGGTGCTTTTGCGGAGCATTCACTTGCTTTTTTCAAAGATCCAGATTTAAGCCAGCGATCCATTCGAAAACGTTATGTATAAAAACAAAATAAAGTAAAACTCACGCACTAAAAGCAACTGCAAATTAACTTCACCATACTACGTTTAAAAGTCTGCATGAATTGAACAAAAACTGTTTCTATTTCAATCGTCACTCTCACTAGTCTTCGTGGTATTGTATGAACATTTATACGAGTAAGATAGAATAAAAAATAGAATTTGTCCATGATTGTGTTTTTACTCAAGTGGATGAAAAAGTGTTCCTTACAACTACAAAATTATACTTCTTTTTGTCTTTTCTCGGTATTCGACTGATTGTGATTAGCTGCAGGCCTACTATGGCTGCCGTTGAAAAAACAAAAAATTATTTGAAATTTGTTTGTAGTTACCTATGCTGATTTTTTCTTAAATATGAATTTCAATTCGAATGCTGCTATCAAAATTACAAGATCAGAAGCCAAAAATTAACTAGTCTTGGAATTTTTATATTTTTTCAAATATTTCCGCGGAGCAGTTGGATATTCTTCGCGGAGCACCAAGTGCTCCGCGGAGCACACTTTGGGACACCCGGATCTAGACTACTTAACACCAGGACACTTCGTAATTGGTTAACCCTTGCTCACTATTCCTCAAAAGGACAAAAACGTAGAAAACATGAGCTATCTAGACAGATGGACAAGGACTCAAGCCCTCGTCAACGTATTCTGGCAAAAATGGAACGGAGAATACCTTTCACGTTTGCAACAACGACCAAATGGACGAAAAAGGAAGCCGAACCTAAAATTGGAAGCCTTGTTTTGGTCAAGGATGAAAGACTTCCGTCATCCCAATGGGCATTAGCCAAAATCACCGACACACATCCGGGAGCTGACGGATTATTCCGAATCGTAACATTAAAAACAAAATCTGCAATTATGAAACGGCCTATAACGAAAATATGTTACCTACCGTGTAACACCTCGACCGATGAAAACACCCTAATTTAAATCAATAAAAAAAAATTCCTACGAAAAATAATTTATTTTAAAATATATATTAAAATCATCAAAAAAAATAATAAAATACCCCACACAACACAACACCACATTTAAATCATTTACAGTCCACTCGATAAATCTAAAAAAAAAAACATTCAAAACAATTCAAAGAATCCATTAAATCAAAATTCGAAATAAAATTTGAAATAAAATGCAAAACAAACAGCCTTATTACGGTTGTCAAAGATCAATTAATTGACAATTGAAACATTTTGTCAATTAATTGATAAATTGGTATTATTTACGCGAGTTGATCATTTTTTGATCCATTGTGAACAAAGATCAAAAATCTATTGTGAATAGTGCCTATTTACTTTTGACGTTTCAATTTCATTTACAATTTTTCAACGGACTAACGGACTGCTTTTGTTTCGTGTGACGAATTTTGGTTGATTTGGATTAAAAATGTAAGTAGTTTGCAATAAATTAATGGTGCTATTCAATTTTAAGTGTTTTCTTTACGTAGAAGTAAAATTGTAAGCAACAAAAATCAGCTCGCCAGATTGGTAGAACGGATGGAAGAGAACCCAGACTTCGCTAAGGGTGTTTATTCAAAGCCACTCATGAGTAAGAAGTGGGCAGAGATTGCGGTGGAATTAAACAGCTTAGGCCCACCAGAACGAGACTCAACCAAGTGGCAGAGGGTTAGTATTGTGTTGCGTATATAAATAAATTTATTAAAAATTCTTCTTAACGCAGGTATGGGCTGACCTTAAATGCAAAACCAAAAAAAAAAAAAAAAAAACTCAAAATAAAATTGAAATTGTGGCGACTGGTGGAGGCCCTAACAAACTTCACCGACTCACAGACGCAGAGGAAGCGGTTAGTGCATTAATGCACTTCGACTCCTGTGTCGATCCACCGGGCACAGAATTTGGCCTTGAATTGCCAAGTTTCAGTGCAGATGATATCGAAATCATAGACTTGCAGCAAGATGTCGAGTTGTCGCTAGCGCAACAAAAAGTTCCAACACGTAGGACCCTAAAAGAAAAAAATGATATCGATCGCTTAAAGCTCTTGGAAAATCAAACTACTGCACAGGACAAATTTTATAGCTCTATGGTTGAAATCATGAACAGTGTGCAACAAAATATTTCTGAAATGAAAACGAGTTTGAGCAACATAGACTACTACACTAAGAAAAACTATAATTTAAAAAAAAAAGAGATACTTAAACTTAAAAAAGAAAAACTGCATCTTCAAAAAGAAAAATTTGAATTTAAAAAAGAATATATAAAAAACAAAGAAAATGTCAGAAAAACGAAATTGAAGCTAAAATTACAAATACTTGAAATTGAAAAAAAGAAACAGGAACTGAAAAATAACTTTTAATATGTACCAAAATTGGTACTTATGTATATACACAAATATGTATGAATTGTTTTGTTTATGTTGTTAGTTTTTACTTTTGATTTTTTATGAATTTGTTTAAGTTTCTTAATTTATTTTTAAATGTAAGCATGAAGTACAAATATTTTATAAGTTTAGTTTAAAACGAACAATAAACGTGATAAGAGTAAAATAATTTTTTTTGGCTTCCAATTGGAAGTTATTGTAATTGTGGGAAAATGTTTTTGTCTTAAACATCTTGATGTCTGATTCGGGGCTGATTTTATTTTACACACAGTGTTTTTCGGCTTGAACATTTTGAGAAGAAATAATGATATCGAGTCCAAGCTTATTTTATTCTGCCACATAGAAGTTGTTTTTAAAGAAAAAAACTACAAACAATTATTCTAATATATATTTTTGTCTCGAAAGCATACAAATCTTTTGTCTTCACTAGATTACATATATTGAACACCTGATAATGTGGTCGGGGTTCTTGAATATCTAGGGCGTTAATGAGAAGTTTCCGGAGTGGGTTGCACCCATCCACTTTTTAATTTACTTTTTACATGAATCTTAAAATCGAATCCCTTATTCGGTTGCCTTCATTGAATGATGTGTCTGCAGAATCTATAGCAATATCAATGGTTTCAACAATACTATCGGGTTCTTCTGCTACCAATTCAGGGTTTTCCACTCTATACTTGATACAAATATTGTGCAGAGCTGCACATACATTTATGATTTGCGTTGCCTTTTTGGAAGTATAGTGTAGTTCTCGTGCTAGAAGGGTGCATCTAAATCTGCTTTTTAACAAGCCAATCCTTCGCTCAATGATATGACCCTGTGCATGCTTTTTGTTGAAATTTGCCCGAACTGAACTTTCTTCGGCATTGCGGTACGGTGTCATTAAATACGGTGATAGAGGATACCCTCCGTCTCCTATAACATGTGCGTAGAGATACAATGTAATTACAAATTAATATGAATCATAATTTTTACCAAGAATCCGAAAGTCAGTACGGCCACTACGGTAGTCCTCGTCTAATTTTGCTTTCAACGAGGACATATTCCATATATTGGCATCGTGTGACGATCCTGGATTTTTCGCATTAATATACCTAATGCACATTAAGTGGTCACACACCTTTAAAACAGAACTGGAAGTTAGTAGAATACCTTCTGAAATGAAGGAAAACTTACAAGCATAGTATTGATGGTGCAGGGAATTAACTTCACGGGAACTACCTTCACATGGGAACTAACTTCACCACTAGTGGGAATTAATTTCACTTTTTTTTGGTGAAGTTATTTCCCACTGAAGGTGGGAGATAATTTCACTTTTTTGTGGGAATCAATTTCACTTTCATGTGAAGTTAACATAAGTTGAAGTTGAAAAATGACAGATACTTGTTGCTCGATTGAAATTTTTGAAATTGGAGCCTAAAACAAGTTTTTTTGAATTGATACCACGGCGTACTAACAGCTAGGTATGTAAGGGGGGGCATGCTGCCCCCCTGCAACCCCCCTGCTTGGGATCACTATAGGATTTGGGGTGGGTGCGAGTTTGGGTATATGCAACGAACACGAATGCGTTGTGATTCTTTCATAACTTTCTTTCTTTCTTTTTTTTTTGTTGGGAATTTCTTTGATTTTAGTGCTCAAATGCAAAAGTTCTTTGCATATACCCAAACTCGCACCCACCCCAAATCCTATAGTGATCCCAAGCAGGGGGGTTGCAGGGGGGCAGCATGCCCCCCCTTACATACCTAGCTGTTAGTACGCCGTGCTATCAATTCAAAAAAAACTTTTTAGCAAAAGTAGCTATTCTAGACAATAAAACAACCATTTTTGCGTGTTTTGTATGTAAAAAAGTGAACTTTAAAAATTCGGCGTTGTTTGCATTATTTTGTTGGCCTTATTTCTTTTTATAAATCAAAATAAAGCCAAATTGGTTTTATTTCGTTTTGAACAACGAAATAAGGCCAAATTTGAAATTTGGTGTTATTTCATTTGGTACTATTTCACGTCACCAATTCAACGCTTGATATTTTTTCAGATATTTCAATCGTAGGTGGGAAGTTACTTCACACAATTTTCTGATGAAATTATTTCCCGCCTTCAGTGGGAAATAACTTCACCAAAAAAAAGTGAAATTAATTCCCACTAGTGGTGAAGTTAATTCCCATGTGAAGGTAGTTCCCGTGAAGTTAATTCCCTGCACCAGTATTGATGCTATAGAATCCTTTCCTGTTGTAGTATACATGTCTAAGATCTTTATTCGGACCAATAATTTTGATATGAGTCCCGTCGATAGCACCAATAACATTTGGAATACTGCTCTTTTGAAACAAGTATATCTTGGCCTGGCGTTCTTCTTCTTGTGAATAGTTAAATTTTATCCATTTAGGACAAATATTTGTTTCCAAGACATTTAAAACTTCTTTCAAAACAACTGAAACCGTTGGTTGCGACATACCAATGTTAAAATCGTTCCCAACACTCAACTGGTAGCTTCCTTGCGCAAGGAATCTTAAGACAGCTGCAAATTTTAGTATGTTTGGGATGGATTGTTGTCTTTTCGATGGTTTTAACTTGTCGTTGATATCTAAAAATACATTAAGGAAGGCTTCTTTCGAAAGTCTAAAGTTTTGAATGAATCTAAAAGCGAGCCAAATTAGATTTTGTAATGTAAATAAAAAAGATCTTTTATCTACATATGTACATATGTTCAGCCAAATCCATCGGATTTGAAGCATCGCGTAGTTTTCTTCGAATCTTTGCTTGCTCCAAAATATTTTCTTCTTCAATTTCATTTTCACCGAAAAATAGTTCAATAGTAGACATGCTTTTGGCTTTCGCGATCCGTAAAATAATTTATCAACAAGGAATTTGTGATTGACTGAAAATTTGATAATCAAGAAATATTTTGACAACCATAATACCCAGGCTGTCAATTTGAATCATTCACAATAAATCTAATTTCTGAAGAGCGTTCACAGTTTATCAAAAATTTTGATTGCTGACAACGATAATACCAATTCATGGCAAAAGTACGATAACTTAGGCGACAAGATATTATAACGGAATTTTTTAGAACAGTTAAAAATAAGCATTTTTTACTATGGGAGGGGGGTCTATCTCCCCCCGTTTAGGCAGGAGGGGCAATTTAAAAAAATTATTACTTAAAATGGAAAAAAAATCTTAAAAAATAACGGTGATACTTACAATTAAGTTGTATACATTTTTTTAAAGCCAACATTCTGTTCTATTAGCCAGTTTTTAAATCAAGTCAAAACTATGCGTAGTTTTTGAAAAATTTAATTTTAAACTCAAAATTTGAGTAAAAAAGTTAAAAAAAGGTTTAAAGTGTAACTTTTTCAATACTTCAAGATTATCTACCATTGTTTTTATTTCAGAATTTATTGCTCTTATTTGTTTTTGATCAAAAACTGAAAACTAGATGATTTTATGTCTTTTAGTTTTTCAGAAAATTGAAAATAACCACAACTACTATTTTAATTTAATTCTTTTTTTTTGCTTGAGTGGTCTTATTTTGATAGTAATAATGGTATTTGCGTATGCGTAATGCGTGTTTGGGTGTATGCAACAGTAAGGTGTGCGCGAGTTTGGGTGTATGCAACAGTGGCATCTGTAAGGGGGGGCATGCTGCCCCCCTGCTTGGGCACACTATAGGATTTGGGGTGGGTGCAAGTTGGAGTGTGTGCAAGGTGGGGAGGGTGCAAGATGGGGTGCATGCAAAGTTTCTTTTGCATTTAAAAAAGCTGGATTTAAGAAAAATTAATTTACCCTAGGTATATCTTAATCCATATTCGATTATTACTATCAAAATAAGACTACGTTAATACTTAAGCAAGGAAAAAGTAATTTAATTAAAATATTTTGTTTTGGTAATTTTCAATTTTCTCAAGAACTAGAAGACATCAAGTCATCTTGTTTTTAGTTTTTGATCAAAAACAAATAAGAGCAATGAATTCTAAAAAAAAATAGTAGATAATCTGAAAGTTTTGAAAAATTACACTAAACCTTTTTTTTAACTTTTTTTTGCACAAATTTTGACTTTAAAACAATTTTTTTCAAAAACTATCCATAGTTTTGACTTGATTTAAAAACAAGCTAATAGACAAAAGTGTTGGCTTTAAAAAAAGGTATAACACTTAATTGAGGGTATTACCGTTATTTTTTAATTATTTTTTTTTCATTTAATGTACATATTTTTTTTAACTGCCCCTACCGCCTAAACGGGGGCAGATAGAAAAAATGTCAACTAGCGTATTGATAATTGACAACCGTAATAGGGCTGAAAATCAAATCTCAAAAAGAAAAAAAACTCAATATAATTACTTGTTTAATCTTTGGATTAAAACAAATAGGTTAAGTTTAGGAAAAATAAGTTTATTTTTATTTCTTATTTAGATTTTAAGTAGTTTTTATTTAGTTATAAGTTTTAACACAAATATAATAATTATCTTAAGTTTAAATTACAATTAGGTACATAGAACAAGAATGATCTTCACTGCGCGCAAGTTGAATCAGAAGTAAGTAAAGTAAGAAGAAGATTATAAGATAAGCCAAGCTAAAGTGATGAGCTGAATAAAAGCTCTGCCTAATCCTCAGGCGTCACCTGGTTGCTAGGCAGATAATTATCATTATTGGTAGTTCTCCAGCTCCATTTTCATAGAAAATGGAATGGATAACACCTGAAGAAAATGACAGTGGACTCACTGCGGTATTTGGCGTGCAAAAACTCAAGTGAGGTGAAATAACTAATTTTAGGTGTACTAGGGGGAATGTGGAGCACATTTTTATGTAACACCTCCCACACCAATTTGTTTTTGGTCCCAAAAAACACATTTTCCTTAAATATATTTTTATGGTAATTATATTTTTACTTTTGATTCATCTTACTCGATACTTTTAATCTAAATCGTTATTTTAAAAAATTTATTTGGTCAAAAGCTGAACCTATTTAACAAATAAACAAAATGTTTATAATTTTACAATACTAAATATTAATTTTTACTTTTCACACATTAATTTCATTAAAATCAAACAAGAAAAATAAGTTTTTTCATAAATTTAATTCTGTGCTTAGTTTAATTTTAAGTAATGAATGCTTAATTTTGACATAAATTAATCCAATTTGTGATTTTTGTTTCATGTTTTGTGTATTTTTTTACAATAATTTTATCAATTTCTACGTTTTATTTCATTAACAATTGATTTTGAATATTTTAAGGTAAATTTATCATTATTTTACAGAATTACAAAGCAAAACAAATAGTTTTCGAATGTTTTTTTTTCATCCTTTTATTAATTTTGTATGATATTCCTGGTCAGAGTATTCTTTAAACTAGCTATTAATCTTTACTGATCTGAAAAATAATCTTGCTGAATTGTTTCATTTCATTTCAACGATTCTACACCTGAACGCCGAACGACGAACGCCGAACACGCCCCAGAACAACGATCAATTCAACGGCATGCATTCATTTTCACATACTAGGTACTTGAATGCACTTATTGAATGACAGCTGGAAAACTGGAAATGAAAAAGGAAGGAAATGTTTTTTCTTCTTCTTATTTTTTGTATTTTACTGTTGCGATTTCAAAACGGCATCCGAATCTGAGGTCAAGTGCGAATTGAGTTTTTATTTTGTTTTTATCTGTTCTGTTTTTGTTTTGATAAATAAATATCACCTAAAAATAATATTCTGGCAGCAAGAGTCAAGAACAACGAAAGAATTATAAAATTAGAACAAATAATTTGGAGATAAACGATGAAAAAGAATTTGCAAGAAAAATGGCAAAATAAAGGAGAATCCATCAAAAATACGGTGCGAATAGATACGGAATTCAAAAATTGAAACTGTAAATGATGATGTGAATGTGAAATTTTGAATGAGTGAAATTTGAATAGCTTAGTTTTATTTGTTTTGATTTTGGTATTTATACCTTCTCTTTAGTTGTTTTTTATAATATTTAGTGTTCCTTTTGATGGATGTATCTATGACGTAGTTTCCGTTAGATCTATACCTATCTAATTTTTTGTATTTCGGTTTGTTTTTTATAACTGTCCTGTTCTTAACCAAATTAGAACATTGGTCAAAGTTTTTGGTTTTAATGTGTGAGTTTTTATTTGTAATAAAATTTTCTTTTTGTGTTTTGAAGGCATTGGATAGTTTTTTAATATCTTCCTTGCTATATTTTTGTTTATAAAATCTATCGGTTTGCATTTTGTCGTGGAGTGAATGGTGTTATTGTAGATGTTGATTATTTTAAATAATTTGTCTTCTAAATCTGAATTATCTTTTGAAACATTGAGAATCCTAAGGTGTTCGTTGAGTGTTCCGTGCAGTCTTTCTATGTCTGCGTTGCCGGTTTTAATTGAAGCTGTAGTTTTGTGGAACAAAATATTTTGTTCCTTCAAAAATTCCTCAACAGCAGAGTGCAAAATGCATGTTTCTCCGTCGGATACAATTTTATTAGGTTTCCCTAAAAATTGGATTCTTTGTTTAAGGGCATTTAAAATCGCTATCCAATTCCTATCTTCTAATTTGTGAATTGTTGCATATTTTGAATATTTGTCAATGGTCGTGAAAAACATTTTACCACGCTCGGGGAACCATATATCGACGTGAATTATATCATTTATGCAATTTGGTGTTTCAGTGATTTGCATCGGAGTTTGTATTGGTTGCCGATCGTGTTTAGCTTCATTACATATATCGCAATTGTTTATAAATTTTTGAATCTCTATTTGCAAATTGGGATAAAAATACAACTGTTTAAGTTCAGAAAAAACTTCATTTATACCTCGGTGATTTTTATTCAAATGTTCGTTTTTGATTATGGTAAGTAGTTCATTTTTATCTGTTATGTCTTTGAGTCTTGAGGTTGATCGCAGAACCTTCAAATTTTTATTTAGTGCAAAATATTTTACATATAAGGATTGAAATTCGAGAAACAAAGGTAAATCATCACAAAAAACACAAATGAGACCTTTTGAAAGAAATCGTTTCATAATATCGATTAAAACGCTTTTGTCTTTTTCTAATTGAATGAAATTTTGTATCTTTTTATGAACTATTTTTAACGTTAGCTTTTCTTTTTGACCGTAAGATAAATAGACTTGATTTTTGAACAGATTTATTGGTTTTTCAGTGATAAATATGTGAAGTGTTTCATCCTCTATTGCACTATGAATAGTGGCATCAGTAGAGATAACATCATTGTTATCAATCTGAAATGTTGAATTTGCAGCTATAACATCTTGGTTATTTCTGCTTATTTGAACATCGGAGTTCGATTCGTTGTTGAAAATTTGACCGAAACTAATTTCTTTATTAGAATCTAAAGAATTTTCAACAATACTTTCACTTTTCACAAAATTGTTTTCTGAAACAACTTCTTCGTCGTTTTTAGAATTATTATCTTGAATTTGTTCAATAAATCTACTCAGTCCGTCCGCTACACAGTTTTCCTTTCCTTTAAGATACTCAATGTTGAAATCGTATTCATTAAGCATTATCTTCCACCTTTGCAATTTCATATTAGGCTCTTTAATTCCACTCAACCAAGTAAGAGGCTTGTGATCTGTCCTGACAGTGAATTTTCTGCCGTAAAGATACGTTCTGAAGTACTTTATGGACCAGACAACAGCAAGTAACTCTTTTTCTATGGGTGAGTAATGGAGTTCATGCTTATTAAGAGTGCGAGACGCGTAGCAAATAGGGTGGTTGCTCTGGCTGAGCACTGCTCCCAGGGCATAGTTTGACGCGTCGGTGGTAAGAACAAACGGTTTGTTAAAATCGGGACTCCTAAGAATGGGCTCGGATGTAAGTAAAGTTTTTAAATTTTTAAATGCCTTGACATACAGTGGGTCGGATACATTTATTTTTTCTGACTTTTTTAAGTATCTGATCATTGGGTGAGCTACCTTGGCATAATCTTTTATGAACTTTCGGTAGTACCCAGTGATTCCTAAGAATTGTCTTATACCTTTTATGTTCCTAGGTAATTGCATTTCGGTTATTGACGTTACTTTATTTGGGTCCGGTCTTATACCATTGCTAACAATAATGTGCCCCAAATAAGGTGTTGAAAGATCGGCAAAACGACATTTATTTACCTGGATTTTTAGGTTGGATTGTTTCAAAACTTGGAAAATTTTCTTCAGTGATTGCAGATGTTCTTCAAAGCTGGTCGAATACACCAGAATGTCGTCTAAATAGACAACACAAATAACATTGATGTAATCTCTAAGGATGTGGTTCATTAGCCTTTGAAATGTTTTTGGTGCATTTTTTAAACCAAAAGGCATCCTTAAAAATTCATAATGACCTCTTTTAGTAGAAAACGCGGTTTTCGCTCGGTCGCGTGGGTCAACTTCTATCTGGTGGAATCCTTTGACGAGATCAATGACTGAAAAGTAATTGCATTTCCCAAGCTTATCGAACATTTCATCTGACCCATTTATAGGAAAGCCATCATCGATTGTGTTTTCATTAAGCTTCCTATAATCTATTACAATTCGCCATTGTTTCCTACCATTCGAATCGTCTTTTTTAGGAACAACCCATAATGGCGAATTGTAAGGGCTGTTACTTGGTGCAATTATATTCATTCTAAGCATCTCGTCAATCTGTTTATCCACTTCTTCTGTATGGATTTCAGGGTATCTATACATTTTACAATAAATAGGGAGTTCATTTTTAGTTATAATTTGATGTTGTATTTCATTTGTAAATGATAAATCATCACCTTCTTTATAAAAAATGGGCTTGTAGCTACTTAAAAGGGATTTTAATTTTAAAGTATCATAAGAACTGAGGTGTTTTGCAAATATCTTTTCATCAATTTCGGTTTGAAAAACCTCATTACAAAAAATTTTAAAAGAATCATCTTCATAATATTGTTCGGCGTAAATTTCTTCCTCCTTGTTAAAAAAAATTGGAATTCTTGAGGTATCTGTTTTTAGATAACGGTTCTTTAAATTTATAATTGAATTTAGATCCATAAGAATGTTGTTACCTATGAGTCCATCGAAATAATCGTGAAACTGATACTCTATAAAATTTACAAAATGGTTGGGTTTATTAAATTCTTTAAAAATGGGTATTTGGTATTCAGAATTTGTTTCTATATTGCGGTCAAGAACTTTTAGCGTAAATTTTTTCGAAGGAATCTTCCATTTTGGATCGCATAAATTCGTATTAACGATGCTATATTCTGCACCGCAATCTATAATAAATCTGAGAGTTTTTAGTGGAGTTTGGCAAACTATATAGGGTAATTGTTTCTTCGACCCCTTTGAAAATTCTGATTTTTATTTCCAGAACGTTCATTTTCAGTATCACCCTGTTCATTAAGCGAAATATCCATTTGCTCATGGTTATCGGCCTGCCTATTTCTGTTTGTGTTTCGTGACTGATTACTATTTGCATTGTTGTTGCCATGACGAGATTGGGCACTGGTATTATTATTGAAGCTTCGACGTGATTGTCCACTCTGATTAAAATTATTATTTTGATTTGAACGTGAATTTCCATTCTGACTACCATTATTATTTTGGTTAGTAGAAGAATAATTTGAACCAGATGAGCCACCATAGTTATAATTATTGTATTGTCTGTTATGACCTCGAGAAGAATTGTTATTCCGTGAAAATGAGTTATAGTTCGAGCTAGAATTATTATAACTACTACCTACATCATTGCGACCCGTGCTAGGACCAAGTCGTTGGTGGTTCCTGTATTATTTTAAATGCATCACGCAATGAATTTGGGTTTCTACTAAGAATTATAGATTTTGTTGGCTCTGGGAGATTATATTTAAACGCTTGAAGTGCAATCCTCTGATTAGACTCAATCATTTGAGTCATTTCATTTGCATTATTTGCTAACAGGTAAACGCTATTTATCCTACTTAATAAAATGTTAATTTTGTTATAATAATCCTCAATTGTTGTAGAAACTCTTGCTGTGCGAATACTATCTATAAGTTTTTCGATTGACATTCGTTCACCAAAATTGTTTTTTAAAACTTCTTTAACTTCGGCCCAAGTTGTAAGCCTGCCATGTCTTTGCAATTGACACCTAGCTTTGCCTGTAATTTTATCTTTAACATACCCAACAAGAATTACTTTTGCGGATTCTTCAAACGACTCAACAGTATGAATAATACAATCTACCCTGTCCAGGAAATCAACTAAGTTTTTACTATTCCCATCAAACTCGGGAATCTTTGTGATTAAATCTAATACTAACTTAAATTTTTCAGCAGGAGTTAAAACTTCCATTTTGATGAACCAATATAATTAAAGTTGTGGATATGATGATAGGGTACTCACGAAAATCTTCCTTTGCTTTTGTCTTACTGACTGACAACTCACGGAAATTTTCCTTCTTCTTTTTATAAGTTTAGCCTTGGTTTATAGTTTATGTTACTTTTTCACAAAATAATTTTGTTTGTCTTTTTATTTTTTTGTCACTGTTATAGTTAGTGCAATATTTTTGTAGGTATGTTTATTATGTTTAATCTTATGTTTAATTATTTCTGGTATTCCTGAGCGGAGGAACGTTTTAGTGCACAGTAGTGGAAATTAAGCTCAAAGTTATATTTTTTTTTTCACAAGTAGGTATTTTTTGTTCTTTTAGAAAATACATTTAGGGTACAATTTTGCCACTATTTAGTATGTGTATTTCAATGTTTTTCGTTATACCTTTTTTTTTTTAATTTATAGGTTTAATTTTTCACATTTTATTGATTTTTGAGGCTCAAATTTTTTTTCCACGTGCACACTTTTTTTTCGACTGCGCCAATTACTTGTTTAATCTTTGGACTAAAACAAATAGGTTAAGTTTAGGAAAAATAAGTTTATTTTTATTTCTTATTTAGATTTTAAGTAGTTTTTATTTAGTTATAAGTTTTAACACAAATATAATAATTATCTTAAGTTTAAATTACAATTAGGTACATAGAACAAGAATGATCTTCACTGCGCGCAAGTTGAATCAGAAGTAAGTAAAGTAAGAAGAAGATTATAAGATAAGCCAAGCTAAAGTGATGAGCTGAATAAAAGCTCTGCCTAATCCTCAGGCGTCACCTGGTTGCTAGGCAGATAATTATCATTATTGGTAGTTCTCCAGCTCCATTTTCATAGAAAATGGAATGGATAACACCTGAAGAAAATGACAGTGGACTCACTGCGGTATTTGGCGTGCAAAAACTCAAGTGAGGTGAAATAACTAATTTTAGGTGTACTAGGGGGAATGTGGAGCACATTTTTATGTAACAATATAATATTTTTGTTGAAAACACTAATTTATTAAATATAATAATTTTAATACACAACACATTAAATTCAAATAAATAAATTAAAAATATAATTAAATTTAATTACACCACACCATCGGAAAATCCATCGATGAAATCCCGTCGGCAAACCCATCAACAAAACCCCGTCGGCAAAACACAATCGCCTACGGCTTTTCATTATTTATATTTTCATAAAAATATTTACATAACACAACACAACAAAATTTAATTTATTTTTAGTTTAATTAACACAAAATTTTAATTTTTAAAAATCAACAACACAACACAATGGAAAATTATTAAAAAAAAAACATTTTTTGTTACAACTAAAATTATCACACAACATAACACTAAAACTTAATTAATTATTTTATTATAATTTCTTAAAATCAAATTGAATTCAAAACGAATTCAAACCGAAATCCGATGTGACGTCATCAACGTTTGGCTAACCTCGGCAGCCATTTGCAATTATTTGCAATGTAAAATAACATTCATACACCGAAATCGAAATCGTAAAAAGAATACGCTAACGAAACCGAACGTAAGCACACGCACACACACACACACTCGAGATGAGTAAAAAAAATTTGGGGTACAATTTAAATAATTCAAAAAAAAAAAACAAGTCGAAATTATGAAATTAATAAAATTTATAAATAAAATTAAATTATAATAAATATAAATATAAATATAATTAAAATAATAAAAAAAAACATAACAGAAAACACCAAACCACATCCAATTCAACAGCTTCAGCAGCACCAACAGCGGTAGCAGCAGCAACAGCGGCAGCAGCAACGGCAGCAACCACTTCACACAACACTCAATTAATCACTTTGATAGTTTAATAATTTATTATCAATATAAAAATAGTCATCATTGGCAACCGCACTACCAATTCGTAATAATAATTAATTTGATAATAAAATTAAATAATTTAAAAACACTATCACTTTCACACCCCGACACGAGAAATAATAAATAATAAAAAAAAAAAAAAAGAATAATTTAAAATTCTACACACTACGCACGATCGACCGCGACCCGACATCAATGAAATCGATTTACGTTTAAAGTAAAGACGATCGTCAATAGACCACGGCGAATTCAATAACCTGCATTTGTAAAGAAGAGAACAACAACAAAAACATCGTACAGTAACCTTGAATGGGCAACGGTTGTAAAAGCTCATTGAATGAAATCCATAAGGAGAGCTATGAGTGCAGGTGTTATGCACTAACATAAACTGTTATTGTTTTTTTTGTTGTTAACTTTCAACTTTTTTGTCTTGTTAATGTTCTCCTAATTATTTTTTTTCTTTGCATGTTCTTATCAAAGAAGGTTAGCAATAATGTTGAAAGTATTTATGCAGCGAACGAAACATATGCCAGGGCCGGATCGAGTTATTTACACCAAGGTGCCAATTTGCGAACATCGTTCACCGGGGCGGAGAATGTTTACTGTATCTATATATGCTTTATTTTATTATTTTTAAAATAAAAAAGAAACAATTAAACGTAGAATTAATTTAAACAAAAAAAAATGTATAACACTTTAAATATAAAATGCTATTGTGAACTAACGAACATTAGCCCAAAGTGACATTTCTTGTCAGATTAATAATTAAATGTAATAATTATAAAAGTCATGGTTTTAACCTTTATGAGAAAAGAAGGTTACATTATTCCGATTCTTTGTTCATTCAACACGACACCATTTTGTGGTAAAATTTTCTATTTTTGCGAATTAAAAATTAATTATAACGAAATGTGAAATTTGAGTTTTATTTTTTACTCATTGGAAATTTTAGAGAGAAATTTAACTGGCGAGAAAAAACAGAGCCTGTCGAACTGTTCGACCTACTCCGGCTTTCTGGCCTGTTTTTGTTTCATTTGTTGAACCTTAGGGCAACCCCTTATAGCTAGCTGGGTGCCCTTGGTTTCCACAAAGGACACACTTGAGCTGGGTTAAATCCTCAACCCCCTCATTCCCCAGCTTACATTCTCCCTTGATGTGGGTTTCGAAACACCTGACGCAGCGCAACTGCATATTGCAGCTGGACCCGGCATGGCCAAACCTCTGGCACTTAGTACATTGTAAAAAGTCGTCGTGTCTTTTTAATGTATCCCAGTGTACGCCTTGATAGTCGAGGCATTTGATTTCCCTCAGACTCTCAATACTACTTTGGGGCGATACTGTTACGAGGAACATTGGCAGCCTATAACCCCCTCGCCTGGACTTCACCGTAGTGAAAGGCTTGACCCCGATAAGATCGAGATCGTCGATGGCTTTTTGACGGAGCTCAGCTAAGAGCGCCTCCGGTTCCGTGCAGGAATTTATGCCCTTCAGTAGGACCGTCTTAAATGTTTCATTACGAGGCGTAAAGCTGAAGCACCCAGCTGTGGCCTCTTTTAGTAACCCTCTAACTAAATTGTATTCGGCCAGCGAGAAGCACTGGACCGAATAGTTCTTTTCTTTTTCATTTAATATTTTAATAACAAAATTTCCTTTAGTGGCCGACTTACATATCTGTTTTATGTCGTCCAGGTCAACTCTGCGTGTTCTTATTGGTGGTATTTTTTTCTGTGGTTGTTTCTGGTGTTGCTGCTACTGCTGCTGTTGCTGCTGCTGCTTCTGCTTCTGCTGCTGCCTTTGTTTTGGCTGTTGTTTTTGCTGCTGATTGGCTTTAGCCGAAGTCGATGGGCCCTCAGCAATTGAACCTGTCATTCCTGGGGAGGCCTTCACATTTTGCTCCGCTCCCGTTGTTTTGGTAGCGGGCTCGAACTGTGGTTGTTGCTGCTGTGGTTATTGTTTTTTGTTTGGGTGGTGTTGTTGTTGCTGTTGCCGTTGAGCTGCCTCTTGTTGTCGGCGCGCCTCTTGCTTCAGCTTTAGCTGACTGAGGAGGGGCTCTATTTCCTCCTTGAGCTTCCTGAGGTTTTCCTCGAATTGGCTGATGGCTGCTTGTTTGGCTTTTGGGGCCTTTACAAGCTGTGTCTTATCTTGAAGGTCCACCTCTACCTCCATCGCCTTCCTTGTCGACGGCACTGGCTCTGGCTCCGATAGGATTGAATACCTATTATTCGGAGACCTGTATTGCCCCTCTCGACCTTCAGAAAAATATTCTGTTTTCTCAGACTCGGCGTAGTCTGAAAATTCACTTTCCGTGGTAATTCCTTCCTTACCCCTCTCCACCATTTTTGGTTCTTTAATTCCTTGAATTGGTTCTTTTGACCTTATTTGGACTTTGTTTGGTCCGCTTTCTCTTGTAGTTTCTAGTCGTTGACTGGTCAGATGCCTGACCTGATGTTGTTGCGGTTGTTTGCGGTATCACTGGTGGTATCACGGATCACCGTAACATCGCCTGATGTGTTGGCAGAGATATCTTTCGATACCCCTGCTCTTTTCTCCTTCATCATTTGCCTTTTCTCCCAATTTATCAAATCAGCAATTTCACGATTATGAAAAAAGCTCCCAAATTTTTCTTTGCGCCCTTCTAGGACTCGAACCCACGACCCCTGAACCTGTCTTCGGACGCCACTTTTTTTTTTTTTTTTTAATTCATTTTTATTAATTTCAATCTTAAACCTATCTTAAAGCTAGACAAAAATTCATAAAACTAGCCTAATTAACCATAACTTACAACTAACTTACTGGTCCCATACGGACACTCTAAGTTAAACAATAATACTTAATGCTAATGCCTTTCAGCCCTAAGATCTATTTAACTTCAATTCATTTTATTTATTTTTGTATTCATTAGAAAATTTAGAAAAAACTAATGTCAATATCCTTTTTTATTTTTACTTAAAAAACTACTTAAAATAAGGTCCTTAAATAAAACTTAAAGCTAACTAAAACTACCTATTCTACCTATAAACTACTTAAAACTGGAACAACCACAGCAGCAAATCTAACTATCTAACGTTTTGTTTTTCATATTTTGTTGCCTTCTTTTTTCTTCTTTTTTTTAATTATTTATTTTTTTTTATTCCATGTTTTTTTTTTTTATTTTTTTTGTGTATATTTTTTGTTTGTATTTTGTTTGTGCCACCATGCCTACTCTACTTAAAACTAAACCCAAAAACTATAAAACAAGTATGTAAGCCGGCCAAGGCTTTAAACCCCATCCCGACTACCCGCTATCAAGTGCCGATTGAAGCCACCAAAACTGGTTCTCCTGCTTCACCCTATCAGTTCGGTCCCGTTCGGACACAGCCCTACTGAACCGAAGGAGCTCTGCTCCGTCTTGTGCCATGACGTCCCGATTGTACAGGAGTCGCCTATCCACGGTTCGTCGTCTGACGTGGTAGATTAACGGAACTGCAAATCTATCCTGTATCAGACCGCATCTATCTAAAAAGAGGAATGTCTCTGGTGGAATGAAGCCGCTCAAGCGTGCACTTTCAAAATACTCGTCGATTGGATAGAACGCCCCGAAAATTAAATTGTTGGTCGAAGACATAGCTCTTGCAATGTGACTTCGAACGAGTTTTAACACAAAATTGTCAATTCTGTTGATTCGAGCCCCGTTGTATAGGACCTCGTTGGAATAATAATGCACGTAAGAAGATTCTGCTGTTCGATATAAGCCGGTACAGCGTCGTAAACACTGCCGCTCGAACACCCGAAACTTCTCCATCTGGGAAGGGGCAACGTTGAACCACACAGGACAACCATAAACGATCATCGGCCGTATGAGGGCCATGTAGCAAATAACCTTCACTCAGGGGTCAAGCCGACTGCTAAAAAACAGCCGTTTCGTCAGAGCGAAGGTTCCTCTGGCCCTGGTCAGAGCAGCATTTATATGTCTGTCGAAATATAAATACTGATCTAACCAGATACCGAGGTACTTCACTACACTTTTGCACGTTAATCGCTGCCCGTGAACATCAACGATGACCATCTTGCGCCAATTCTTGCACGTATCCCTCGTGGCCCCAGCCAACGGAGTCCGGAACAGAATTGTCTCCGACTTTTGGACATTTATTTTCAGTTTCCAGTCGTCGCAATATCGCTGAATCTTGTCGAAATCACGCTGCAAGAGAATTCGAATAACCTCAACCTTTCGGGCCGTTCTGTGCGCAATAAGATCGTCGGTGTACGCAATTGCCTTTGTAAGACTACCTATCAGATCGCTGGTGTAAATGCTGAAGAGAATCGGCGAATTCACCGCTCCCTGTTGAAGACCATTTTTAATTAAGAATGTTGTGGTAGAAGTTACATTGCCACTTTTGACAACAAACTTTCTACCGTTAAGCATATCATAAAGTATATACAACAATGGCTTGCTTATGCCAAGCCTGCTCAGTTTTAGGTAAAGACCCTCTAACCATACGGTGTCAAAGGCCTTTTCCAAATCAACCAGAACAGCACCTGTGCATTGTTGTTTTGATTTATTCTATTGGATATCAGAAACGAGTTTAGACGCAGCATGAATTGTGTCATGACCCGCCTTGAACCCCAATTGTTTATCCGGAATTATTTTGTTGTCCGCAGCCCACTTAGTCAGAGCCCTATTGATTATTTTTTCGAAAACTTTGCTGATGCTCGGAAGAAGACTTATCGAACGAAGATTTGAAGGGTTGGAGTTGTCCTTTCCCTTTTTCGGGAGAGGATGAACCACAGCGGTCTTCCAATGCACTGGATAATATGCATTATTCAGTGCATTATTGAAGAGTGTGGTGTAAATGTCAATTGCCTCCATCGGTAAATGTCTTAGTACAACGTTGGATATACCATCGACACCTGCTGACTTTTTATTTTTTATTGAGTTGAAGATGAGCTGAAGCTCAACCTTCGTCACTATCAAGGGACTTGATCCCGCTTGCTCGGCGATTATGGCATTTGCCAAGGAATCGTCATCGAACCGCATAAAACCGCGGTTCTCAGATCGCCAATGTGTTATATCATTTCGAAGGTAAAAGTGATTAAGTAGGGCTCTGTTTCCCAGGTCGTGGTTGGGGCGAATGCTAACATTCACTTTGTACACTTGCTGTAAAGCAGCTCCCACCGCCTCCACTTTTTCCTTCGGATCTTCAATTATGTAAAAGGCATCGTCAAAGATGGCTTCTTCTGGATCTATTTGCGCTGTCATGAGTACGTCTCTGTTCTCTTCAGTTCTTTGGAGTTTCAGACACGGAAGGTCATTGTCGTTCTTTTTCCTAAATATCTTGTAGATTTTAGGGAATATACCAGGGTCACTGGAATTAACTAACCGGATCTTGCGGTCCCAGTACTTGTTAATTGATAACCTGTAGTTCTCCTTAATCAACAGATTAACATTTTTTATTGACGACTTCAGTGTCCTAACCTCCAAGTCGTGTGGGTCTTTGAGTCGTCTGTACAAGTTTTTGAGTCTTGTCAGTAAGCCACTCTTGTGCCTACGTAGTGCATCAATAGTCGCGTTTCTGTAAGCGTCCATTTGGTCCCGTTCTTTATACTTTGGTATTGTCCGTTCCATCGTTCGTTTTATTATTTCGTCCATCTGTTGTAAATGTTGGTCAATTTCTGTATTTGTCAGGTTTCTGTTGTTTGGTGGGGCTATGTCACTCGAACGAAGTTCGCTCACTAGGGCGTTGGTGAAACGAGGCCAGCGCATCTTACTGTAATTGTAAGAATGCGTTGCAACGTATTCTTCCAACTCCACGTGTTCGTTCGGAATCTGCATTACAGCAGCCAGTCCGCAGTGATTAATGTCGTACTCGACTGTCTGTAAGTAGTTTCGAGGGTGATTACCCACTTTGTCTGTAATTGTCAGTCTTATGTCGTACAGCAAAAGATCCAGAAAGGAGCCGCTCCTTGGATACGATTTCTTTTCAGTAGCCAGCAGGTCGACGCCATATTCAACGCTGTAAAGATTCATCAAATTAAAAAGATGGTTACCTCTGGGATTAGTATGTTGATTTCCCCAATCTTTATGTTTTGCGTTCAAATCACCGGCCAAGATGAGATAGTTTTCTTCCAAGCTCAGTTTAAGTTCCCTAAAAAGAATCTCGAGCTCTGAAGCAAAGTAAGTAACCTGCGGAGCTCCAGCCGCATAAGCCGCAATCATATACATCCGCTTCCCTTGAGTGAGAGAGATGCATACAACGCAAACCTCTAGTGTTTTGAGCTTTCGTAATTCATTGTTGTATACGACTTTATAATTAATGCCTTTTCGTATAAAGAGAGCGACACCGCCACCTTGAGTGGAGTCGGGCCGGTCTCTTCTTACGATATTGTAATTTTTATGAGTCAATTTGTTTTTGTGGTTTAGCTTGGTTTCGCTAGCCATAAACACATCGGGACTGTAGTCTTTCAACAATTGGAACATATTGACTCTTAGTTCAATCCTAATCAGTGAATTTACATTCACAGCTAGGACTTTTAGGCGCGTCTCCGGCAGCGCGCCCATTATGGTCTAAATTGCGCCAAGCCAGGCAACAAAGAGTAGAGATGATCTACCCTTTTGCCTTGCTCCTTTATCTGACTTTGCAGCCCTGTTAGTTGACCTTGAATGCTCAACAACAAGGCTACAATGTCAGGCTGCACCTCTGGTGCCTTAGGCACAGGGGCCTTTGGGGCAACCGTTGGTGGAGCCTGTCTCGTATTCCCATTCCCTGACACCATTTGGGCGTAGGAAAATTTGGGCTGTTCGACTTCTTTCGGCTTTTTGACTGGCCTGTTTCTGTTTCATTTCTTGGACCTTAGGGCAACCCCTATAGCTAGCCGGGTGCCCTTGGTTTCCACAAAGGACACACTTGAGCTGGGTTAAATCCTCAACCCGCTCATTCCCCAGCTTGCATTCTCCTTCGTTGTGGGTTTCTGAGCACCTGACACAGCGCAACTGCATCTTGCAGTTGGCTTTGGCATGGCCGAACCTCTGGCACTTCGTACATTGTAAAATGTCGTCGTGCCTTTTTAATTTGTCCCAGTGTACAGTTTGATAGTCGAGGGACTCGATTTTCTTCACACTATCAAAACTGCTTTGGGGCGATAATGTTACGAGGAACATTGGCAGCCTATAACCCCCTCGCCTGGACTTCACCGTAGTGAAAGACTTGACCCCGATAAAATCGAGATCGTCAGTGGCTTTTTCTCGGAGCTCAGCTAAGAGCGCCTCCGGTTCCGTGCAGGAATTTATGCCCTTCAGAAGGACCGTCTCAAATTTTTCGCTTTTAGGCGTAAAGCTGAAGAACTCAGCTGTAGCCTCTTTTAATAACCCTTTTACTAACTTGTAATCGGCTGCTGTTGTTGCTGCTGCTGTTGTTGCTGCTGCTGTTGTTGCTGCTGCATTGATTTAGTTGAGGTCGATGGGCCCTCAACATTTGGGCCTGTCACTGCTGATGGCGGTTTTTCTTTTGCTCCGCTCCTGTGTTTTTGGTAGCGGGCTTGGGTTGTGGTTGTTTTTGCTGCTGTGGTTGTTGTTGCTGTTGTTTTTGCTGCTGTTGTTTTTGTTGCAGTTGCCGTTGCGGTACCTCTTGCTGTCGGCGCGCTTCCTGCTTTATCTTAAGTTGGCTGAGGAGTGGCTCTATTTCCTCCTTTAGCTTTTTCAAGTCTTCTTCATATTTACTGATTTCGGACTGTTTAGTTTGCAGGGCCTCCATCAGTTGATTTTCTTCTTGGAGGATTTGGTCCACCTCTACCTCCAACGATTTATTTGCTGACGGTTCTGGCTCCGATAGGATCTTGTTCCTATATTTCGGAGACCTAAACTGCCCTTCTCCTCCCTCTGAGACGTAATCGGGGCTCCCAGAGTCGTCACTCTCTGAGGTCTCATGGTCTGACGTCACGCCTTTGGTTTTCTGCTGCATTTTTTTTGTATTTGCTTTCCTCTTAGCAGGATTGGTTCGTTGCACCTGCTATTTCTGCTGCTGTTGTTGCTGCTGCTGTTGTTGCTGCTGCATTGATTTAGTTGAGGTCGATGGGCCCTCAACATTTGGGCCTGTCACTGCTGATGGCGATTTTTTCTTTTGCTCCGCTCCTGTGTTTTTGGTAGCGGGCTTTGGTTGTGGTTGTTTTTGCTGCTGTGGTTGTTGTTGATGTTGTTTTTGCTGCTGTTGTTTTTACTGCTGTTGTTTTTGTTGCAGTTGCCGTTGCGCTACCTCTTGCTGTCGGCGCGCTTCCTGCTTTATCTTAAGTTGGCTGAGGAGTGGCTCTATTTCCTCCTTTAGTTTTTTCAAGTCTTCTTCATATTTACTGATTTCGGCCTGTTTAGTGTGCAGGGTCTCCATCAGTTGATTTTCTTCTTGGAGGATTTGGTCCACCTCTACCTCCAACGATTTATTTGCTGACGGTTCTGGCTCCGATAGGATCTTGTTCCTATATTTCGGAGACCTAAACTGTCCTTCTCCTCCCTCTGAGACGTAATCGGGGCTCCCAGAGTCGTCACTCTCTGAGGTCTCATGGTCTGACGTCACGCCTTTGGTTTTCTGCTGCATTTTTTTTGTATTTGCTTTCCTCTTAGCAGGATTGGTTCGTTGCACCAAGTTGGGAGTTTGCCTCTTCCTGTTTGTTATTGCCCACTGGCCCGTTGCATGGTCCGATGATGTTTCGGTGATTTTGGGTACCGCTGCTGGCACCACAGTAACATCACCTGATGTATTGGCAGAGGTATCTTTCGATACCCCTGCTTTTCTCTCCTTCTCCATTTGCTTTTTTTCCCAATCTATAAAATCAACGATTTCACGATTGTGAAAAAAAGCTTCAATATTTTTGGTGTAATCCGCCCGGGATTCGAACCCACGACCCTTAGAGCTGTGTTCGGAGGCCACCTCCACTAGGCTACCGATTGTTTAAATAAAAAGGGGCACACTGCCTTCTTAATCGCAAAACACTACAAATGCACTTCTACTTTTTTTAATTTAAATTTAGCTGCTACTCACTTCTTCACTGTGCGGAAGTCAAAGAACGACTGACTTCGGACGCCACCTCCACTGGGCTACCGATTAGTTGTTTTAAACAGTGGCACACTGCCTACTTAACTGATTTAATTTAAAATTAACTACTGGAACAGTTATTTTCCCTTCGAAAGTCAAAGAACGACTGAGTCCAACGCACTAACCATCATTCCACGGCTGACCATGCAAAAAAAGGAATATCTAAATTAGTACTAAAACTTCAAGCGATTGGCCTTACGATTTGTGTATGGTAATCGCGAAAGCCAAGTGTACCGGGAATTTTAGTACCTTGAAATCAAAAGTCAAGTCCGTTGGAATCATCGGGGTACGTGAAATTAAGGGCCCTTTCACACCAAACGAATCCGAATCAATCAGAATCACTCCGAATCAAGTTGAATCTGATTGACCAAGATTCGGCTTCGATTCTTTTCCCGCCTTCAGACCGGACGAATCTGGTTCAATCAGGTTTGATTCGAAGTCGCACTTGATTCAACCTGTCGGATTCCTTGATTCTTGATTCTTGAATCAACAACCATACGAGATGGACGTGGAGTTATTAATTTTAAAAGTTAAAGAAAATAGTGTGATTTATGATTCAGGTTGATTCAGCTGGTGTGAAAGAGTGGAGATGACGAATCAGATTCAACTTGATTCAGAGTGATTCTGATTGATTCGGATTCGTTTGGTGTGGAAGGGCCCTAAAACATTTTCACCTTTGTACTTCCCTTTTACATTATTCATGATCTCTTTCATTGCGTAATCGAGAATCGTGTGAACTACTTCAGCTAGGGCTTGGATATCCAAACGGTGTTCTTTTGCAAAGAGCGAGGCCACTTTAAACAAGTTTTGTATAATTTAATTTGCTCAAGTAATATCCCTTAGCAACAACTTGAGTTTGAAGTCTATAACTGTCTGGATATATGCGAAGGATTGCAATTAAACGTTACGAGCTATTTGTTGCTATCTAGGCTCTTGATAGCGATTAGGTTAGGTTAAAGTGGCTGTCCGTAATGGAGTAGGACACACTTAGGCCAGTTTAATGGCCCATTGAATGCCCATGGATGTTGAAGCGTTATTTTATGCTCAATGAAACAAATTTGAGTCTCCTAGGAAACGTAAGAGGCTGATTATGTTAATACGATTTAGATCGCCTAGATCGTTATAAAATAATTCTCCTAGGTAATTCTTGCGTTTTTGAGCTAGAGCAGGGCATGTACAGAGAAGGTGAAGAACTATTTCCTCCTCTTCCTCATCCATACAGTTTCTGCAAAAGTCATTCGAGAACACGCCTAGCCGCGTGGCGTGCTTTCTTATAAGACAGTGACCGGTTTATTTACCGATTATCGAGCTTATATGCGATCCGCTTAGAGATAGCAAGCACCTTGATAGCTTTAAATCTAGTGTAGGCCAGATATTTTTTCCACCTGGCCTTCTTCATAGCGTCCTGCATTAACAATAGTTGACATGTAGCGATTGGTATGCCAGAATTTTCCAAACGTGGTATGGGTTATACTGTACCCCCGCGAGTTGATCACCCTTACAGTTTCCTGGAATGTCTCTATGGTTCTGCCTGGAACACGCTACAATGATTGGGAAGGCGGAATGAGAGACTTAATTTCAGTTGTTCAGAGTACACAGACTTACCTTCAATAACCCCTTCTTTTATTGATCAATCTGTATAATAGTGGACTGACTCGCCTTCCAGGAATGCCCTATCCTTCTAGAAAGATCTAGAAGCAGGGCCGGCCAAAGCCAAACTTGCGCCCTGTGCAAGATTTGTAGAAAGCGCCCTTTTTTTATATTTAAGCACATAAACTGATACACAAGCATAAGCCTTGCCCACATTACCCAGGAGGTAGATGCTTTTTTTACTGAGGTATCCCCAGTGGGCCTAAACCATAAACTAAAACGCAGCGAAGAAATGAGCAGAGGGGAAACGTTTAAACTTGGAAAATTTCTTTATCAGATCCCCCAGATCCCCCTGAAAGACCAAATAAGAGACATATGTAAGTCTTCCTCCATAATATTCTCCGAATACCCCGAACTCTCAAAGAAAACAAACTAAAAAAATCCACGTTTTGTGCTTATTTCTTCGAATAATTCAGAAAAGCCTTTGACATCCATTTGCGTCTTTATTCTAAAAAAAACGATCGACTCTATAAGCACAGAGTATGAAAAAATCTCTCAATTGAAAGATGGCTCAATTCTCATATTGACTAAAAATCAACAAATCGCAGACAAATTCATAAATTCAAATGCTTTGAACAAATTATGTCCAGTGACAATTAAACTTCACCCTAACCTTAATCTCACAAAAGGTGTAGCTTATAAATATACCAGAGGCAGAAATTGTCTCTGAGATGAAATTTCAAAAGGTAACCGATGTTTATAAGTTTACAAAAGTATATGATGGCAAAAGAAGCCAACTGGTCTCATGCTTTTCTCTTTTGACCTCTTCCAACTCCCCGACTTAATCGAAGTTGGATGGTATAAAACAAAAGTTACTGAATATATACAAAATCCGATGAGATGCCGTCAATGCCAGATTCTTGGTCACACTATTAAATGGTGTAAAAAATCACCTACTTGTGTGAACTGCAATCTACCTCCACATGAAAACCTTGAATGTACCCGTACCATGTGCGCAAACTTTCAAGGTCCTCATCCAGCCTCATCAACAACCAGCCCCAGATATATACAAAATAAAGATATCCTAACAATAAAAACAAAAACCAAATCCTCTCTAGCTGAAGCTAGACGAATTTACAAAGAAAGAAATCCACTTCAAGTAGTACCTAATTCCAATCTGTACTCAACAAAACTTAAAGAAAACACAAATATCACAGCTCGAAATCCGAATACTTCCTCATCTGTTTCCCAATCGTCTCACATCCCACCAAACACAGAAAAAACAATAATCAATCTCCAAAATACAAAAACAACAATCACTCTTCCCCCCAACTCACCTAAGAACCATTCACTCAACAACAAAAATTCAATCAACACCAATAACAACTCAATACCGACAAATGAATCAAATTACTCTAAGAGTGGAATTCGCTCTTACTCTTCTCTCATAAACAGTCAAATTGGCAATTTACCAACAACCTCTCACACAGAACAAAATTCATACCCAATTATTCACTCACTCTTAAATTCCTCTGAATCAGAGGATTGTGGTTGTGATCACGATGGCGACGTTTAATTACAACAATAATAACCCTGATTTGGACTCTGCTGACCGAGTCTCGAATCATCATCGCTCTCCCGTGAGCGATGATGCTTCGATACCCGATCAGCAGAGTCCAAGAAATGAACAAAGAAACATTGCCAACAAAAATTTCTTAAATCAAAATTCAATAAACAATGTAAATAGATCTAAATACCAAAACCCACCCAGTTTAAAAGTTCTGCAATGGAACCTAAACCGGTATTTTAATAACCTCCATGAACTGCATTTACTTATAAACGAACATAAACCTGCAATAATCGCTCTACAAGAAACACACATAAAAACTCCAGAAACAATAAAACCACCAAAAAATTACACCTCTTATTTTCACCCCAAGGTTAATAATTATGATAAAAAAGGTACTGCATTACTCATACACAATTCGATACCACACAATCAAATTTTCATCAACTCCCTAATATCAGTAGTAGCAGTAGAAGTTCATCTCAGAATCAAAATTACTATAATCTGTATTTATATTCCTCCTAATCAAAGCTTCACAAGCTTTCAACTAGACGGAATTATCCAAAATATAAGCACGCCCATATTAATGATTGGAGATTTTAACTCCTGGAGCCCTCTTTGGAATCTCCATCATTTAATACTAGAGGGAGAATTGTAGAAAATTTTATATCTACATCAAATTTATCGATTTTAAACGACGGCTCTCCGGGACATTTCTCTACACATCGAACATTTACACATATAGACCTTTCCTTTCTTACCTCCCAAAATACATTAAACGCTTGCTGGGAAACCCTTCCTAACTTACACGGAAGCAATCATTTTCCAATTATGATCAAAATACCAATAGATATCAGTCACAAACCTATAAAACTTCAACCCAAATTCAAAACCAACAATGCGAATTGGGAATTATTTAAAAAGAAAAATGATGAATTTTTAATTTCACATCCAATATTCAATAATATTAATAAGGAAGCCGCATTAATCACAAAATCGATAAGATATGCAGCTCATGTGTCTATTCCCCAAACAAAAAATGCACAACACAAAGCCGTAATCCCGTGGTGGACTAAAGAACTTCAAAAATTCCGAACCGAAAAACAAGCAGCTTTTCATCTCTTTAAAAGACATCCAACCGATATAAATTTTATTTCATATCGAAAACTTAACGCTCTTTTCCGTAGAACAGCTAGAATCGAAAAAAAAATGCTTTGAACTTTTCACGTCCAACATAAACCCGAGTTCTTCCACTAAACAGCTCTGGGGCGATATAAAAACATTGACGGGGAACTTTACACCCCACATAATTAAAACAATATCGGAAGGCTTGCAAATTTTAACTTGTCCATATCAAATCGCAGAACATTTTGCCAAAACTTGGTCAGATTATTCAAACGACTCTGAATTCCATCCCAATTTTTTAATCAACAAAACAAATACTGCTACTGAGACAAACTACTCACGACAAATTCCAGATTCCATTACTGAAAGCATTGACCTTCCCATCAATATGATTGAACTGAACTCTAGTTTAGGCTCAACAAAAGGAAACACACCTGGATTCGACAGAATCAACTACCAGGTGCTTAAAAATACTTCACTTTCTTTTAAAGAAAGGCTTTTAAAATGTTTTAATGAAGTTTTCACTAAAGGAATCATACCTCAAATCTGGAAGACAGCTACAGTTGTTCTAATTCCTAAACCGAAAAAAGACCCCACCTCCACACAAGGATACCGTCCAATATCCCTTCTGCCTTGCACGGGAAAAATTCTTTAAAAAATAATTGCAAAAAGACTTTCTTGGTTCCTATAGAAAAGAAAAATTTTCTTGATGTTAACCAAGTGGCTTTTAAACACAATAAAGATACCATGGACGCATTGCTGCATATCGACGAATATGTTACAACAGCATTATCAAGCAAAAACCATATCTCGATTCTTTCAATAGATTTTGAAAAAGCTTTCGACCGAATAGGTATCATTTTAAATAAGCTGGCAAAATGGAAAATCGGTCCTAACATGTTTAAAACTATAAAATCATTTCTAAGCAACCGGCAATTCCGAATAAGAGCAAATGGAGTTTTTTCAAATGTCAAACAACTGAGAAACGGAATTCCCCAAGGATCTCCGTTATCGGTTACATTGTTTAATGTAGCGTTTAACGACATCTCTGATATCTTAAAAAACATGAATTCTGTAAAATACTCGCTATATGCTGATGATCTTGTACTTTTCACTAAATGTAAGGACCTAGAAATAGTAAAAACATTATTCTTAAATGTTCTCGAAAAAATACACACTTGGTGTAATACTTCAGGTGCTAAGATCTCTTCAGAGAAAAGTACAATATTACATATTTGTAAAAAAACCAGTTATATCTATAAAAAATATAGCTCTTAATTTTAACAATACTAACATAAATAATAAT